>OX589607.1:30841374-31354384 GCA_951329385.1 Polia nebulosa | reverse complement strand
GGCTGCGTCTTTTGACACCTCTCCCGTCTGTCTAGCTTGCTGGGCACCCTTAATATTAAATTAAATCTGAAATCCACTAAATTTGGTCGCGTTATCTAGAAAATCCACATACCTGGACTAGATCAAAACATAAACATCGATTTCTCAGCTTACAGGAATGCGATTTTGACCTAGTTTTTTGCATAGTAATTATAAGACAGGCTAGCTCCTGCTATCCAGACGCTAAAAATTGACCATCGCGGCTTTATTTTCTGAATACCCCACAATTTGTGTTTTTTACAAAATTTTGATTTTCAAATTTAGTTATCTTAAATTCTACTCGATAGATTCTTTTGGTTTAAACTCTATAGGACTCCACCAACCCTTACCTGTGTCCCGGTGCGTGATTCGCGTATCCGAGTCCTGGTTTTGGTATCAATTTTCTAAATTTTTCCTCAAAAAACTGGTTTTTTGCACACTGTGCAAAATTTTTGTTCTATCAAAATTTTTATTTCAGCATAATTGGTTAGCCCGCACGGAGACGCAACTTTTGACACCCCACACGTGAGCCTAGCTCTCACGAAACGTCAAAAAATTCCCGATTGTATCCCCGGAAAACGGGTTTTCCACCCACTGTGCAAAGGCCCTTCAGGCGAAAACACCGAATTTAGTATAGCTGGCTAGATCTTGCGGGGCTGCGTCTTTTGACACCTCTCCCGTCTGTCTAGCTTGCTGGGCACCCTTAATATTAAATTAAATCTGAAATCCACTAAATTTGGTCGCGTTATCTAGAAAATCCACATACCTGGACTAGATCAAAACATAAACATCGATTTCTCAGCTTACAGGAATGCGATTTTGACCTAGTTTTTTGCATAGTAATTATAAGACAGGCTAGCTCCTGCTATCCAGACGCTAAAAATTGACCATCGCGGCTTTATTTTCTGAATACCCCACAATTTGTGTTTTTTACAAAATTTTGATTTTCAAATTTAGTTATCTTAAATTCTACTCGATAGATTCTTTTGGTTTAAACTCTATAGGACTCCACCAACCCTTACCTGTGTCCCGGTGCGTGATTCGCGTATCCGAGTCCTGGTTTTGGTATCAATTTTCTAAATTTTTCCTCAAAAAACTGGTTTTTTGCACACTGTGCAAAATTTTTGTTCTATCAAAATTTTTATTTCAGCATAATTGGTTAGCCCGCACGGAGACGCAACTTTTGACACCCCACACGTGAGCCTAGCTCTCACGAAACGTCAAAAAATTCCCGATTGTATCCCCGGAAAACGGGTTTTCCACCCACTGTGCAAAGGCCCTTCAGGCGAAAACACCGAATTTAGTATAGCTGGCTAGATCTTGCGGGGCTGCGTCTTTTGACACCTCTCCCGTCTGTCTAGCTTGCTGGGCACCCTTAATATTAAATTAAATCTGAAATCCACTAAATTTGGTCGCGTTATCTAGAAAATCCACATACCTGGACTAGATCAAAACATAAACATCGATTTCTCAGCTTACAGGAATGCGATTTTGACCTAGTTTTTTGCATAGTAATTATAAGACAGGCTAGCTCCTGCTATCCAGACGCTAAAAATTGACCATCGCGGCTTTATTTTCTGAATACCCCACAATTTGTGTTTTTTACAAAATTTTGATTTTCAAATTTAGTTATCTTAAATTCTACTCGATAGATTCTTTTGGTTTAAACTCTATAGGACTCCACCAACCCTTACCTGTGTCCCGGTGCGTGATTCGCGTATCCGAGTCCTGGTTTTGGTATCAATTTTCTAAATTTTTCCTCAAAAAACTGGTTTTTTGCACACTGTGCAAAATTTTTGTTCTATCAAAATTTTTATTTCAGCATAATTGGTTAGCCCGCACGGAGACGCAACTTTTGACACCCCACACGTGAGCCTAGCTCTCACGAAACGTCAAAAAATTCCCGATTGTATCCCCGGAAAACGGGTTTTCCACCCACTGTGCAAAGGCCCTTCAGGCGAAAACACCGAATTTAGTATAGCTGGCTAGATCTTGCGGGGCTGCGTCTTTTGACACCTCTCCCGTCTGTCTAGCTTGCTGGGCACCCTTAATATTAAATTAAATCTGAAATCCACTAAATTTGGTCGCGTTATCTAGAAAATCCACATACCTGGACTAGATCAAAACATAAACATCGATTTCTCAGCTTACAGGAATGCGATTTTGACCTAGTTTTTTGCATAGTAATTATAAGACAGGCTAGCTCCTGCTATCCAGACGCTAAAAATTGACCATCGCGGCTTTATTTTCTGAATACCCCACAATTTGTGTTTTTTACAAAATTTTGATTTTCAAATTTAGTTATCTTAAATTCTACTCGATAGATTCTTTTGGTTTAAACTCTATAGGACTCCACCAACCCTTACCTGTGTCCCGGTGCGTGATTCGCGTATCCGAGTCCTGGTTTTGGTATCAATTTTCTAAATTTTTCCTCAAAAAACTGGTTTTTTGCACACTGTGCAAAATTTTTGTTCTATCAAAATTTTTATTTCAGCATAATTGGTTAGCCCGCACGGAGACGCAACTTTTGACACCCCACACGTGAGCCTAGCTCTCACGAAACGTCAAAAAATTCCCGATTGTATCCCCGGAAAACGGGTTTTCCACCCACTGTGCAAAGGCCCTTCAGGCGAAAACACCGAATTTAGTATAGCTGGCTAGATCTTGCGGGGCTGCGTCTTTTGACACCTCTCCCGTCTGTCTAGCTTGCTGGGCACCCTTAATATTAAATTAAATCTGAAATCCACTAAATTTGGTCGCGTTATCTAGAAAATCCACATACCTGGACTAGATCAAAACATAAACATCGATTTCTCAGCTTACAGGAATGCGATTTTGACCTAGTTTTTTGCATAGTAATTATAAGACAGGCTAGCTCCTGCTATCCAGACGCTAAAAATTGACCATCGCGGCTTTATTTTCTGAATACCCCACAATTTGTGTTTTTTACAAAATTTTGATTTTCAAATTTAGTTATCTTAAATTCTACTCGATAGATTCTTTTGGTTTAAACTCTATAGGACTCCACCAACCCTTACCTGTGTCCCGGTGCGTGATTCGCGTATCCGAGTCCTGGTTTTGGTATCAATTTTCTAAATTTTTCCTCAAAAAACTGGTTTTTTGCACACTGTGCAAAATTTTTGTTCTATCAAAATTTTTATTTCAGCATAATTGGTTAGCCCGCACGGAGACGCAACTTTTGACACCCCACACGTGAGCCTAGCTCTCACGAAACGTCAAAAAATTCCCGATTGTATCCCCGGAAAACGGGTTTTCCACCCACTGTGCAAAGGCCCTTCAGGCGAAAACACCGAATTTAGTATAGCTGGCTAGATCTTGCGGGGCTGCGTCTTTTGACACCTCTCCCGTCTGTCTAGCTTGCTGGGCACCCTTAATATTAAATTAAATCTGAAATCCACTAAATTTGGTCGCGTTATCTAGAAAATCCACATACCTGGACTAGATCAAAACATAAACATCGATTTCTCAGCTTACAGGAATGCGATTTTGACCTAGTTTTTTGCATAGTAATTATAAGACAGGCTAGCTCCTGCTATCCAGACGCTAAAAATTGACCATCGCGGCTTTATTTTCTGAATACCCCACAATTTGTGTTTTTTACAAAATTTTGATTTTCAAATTTAGTTATCTTAAATTCTACTCGATAGATTCTTTTGGTTTAAACTCTATAGGACTCCACCAACCCTTACCTGTGTCCCGGTGCGTGATTCGCGTATCCGAGTCCTGGTTTTGGTATCAATTTTCTAAATTTTTCCTCAAAAAACTGGTTTTTTGCACACTGTGCAAAATTTTTGTTCTATCAAAATTTTTATTTCAGCATAATTGGTTAGCCCGCACGGAGACGCAACTTTTGACACCCCACACGTGAGCCTAGCTCTCACGAAACGTCAAAAAATTCCCGATTGTATCCCCGGAAAACGGGTTTTCCACCCACTGTGCAAAGGCCCTTCAGGCGAAAACACCGAATTTAGTATAGCTGGCTAGATCTTGCGGGGCTGCGTCTTTTGACACCTCTCCCGTCTGTCTAGCTTGCTGGGCACCCTTAATATTAAATTAAATCTGAAATCCACTAAATTTGGTCGCGTTATCTAGAAAATCCACATACCTGGACTAGATCAAAACATAAACATCGATTTCTCAGCTTACAGGAATGCGATTTTGACCTAGTTTTTTGCATAGTAATTATAAGACAGGCTAGCTCCTGCTATCCAGACGCTAAAAATTGACCATCGCGGCTTTATTTTCTGAATACCCCACAATTTGTGTTTTTTACAAAATTTTGATTTTCAAATTTAGTTATCTTAAATTCTACTCGATAGATTCTTTTGGTTTAAACTCTATAGGACTCCACCAACCCTTACCTGTGTCCCGGTGCGTGATTCGCGTATCCGAGTCCTGGTTTTGGTATCAATTTTCTAAATTTTTCCTCAAAAAACTGGTTTTTTGCACACTGTGCAAAATTTTTGTTCTATCAAAATTTTTATTTCAGCATAATTGGTTAGCCCGCACGGAGACGCAACTTTTGACACCCCACACGTGAGCCTAGCTCTCACGAAACGTCAAAAAATTCCCGATTGTATCCCCGGAAAACGGGTTTTCCACCCACTGTGCAAAGGCCCTTCAGGCGAAAACACCGAATTTAGTATAGCTGGCTAGATCTTGCGGGGCTGCGTCTTTTGACACCTCTCCCGTCTGTCTAGCTTGCTGGGCACCCTTAATATTAAATTAAATCTGAAATCCACTAAATTTGGTCGCGTTATCTAGAAAATCCACATACCTGGACTAGATCAAAACATAAACATCGATTTCTCAGCTTACAGGAATGCGATTTTGACCTAGTTTTTTGCATAGTAATTATAAGACAGGCTAGCTCCTGCTATCCAGACGCTAAAAATTGACCATCGCGGCTTTATTTTCTGAATACCCCACAATTTGTGTTTTTTACAAAATTTTGATTTTCAAATTTAGTTATCTTAAATTCTACTCGATAGATTCTTTTGGTTTAAACTCTATAGGACTCCACCAACCCTTACCTGTGTCCCGGTGCGTGATTCGCGTATCCGAGTCCTGGTTTTGGTATCAATTTTCTAAATTTTTCCTCAAAAAACTGGTTTTTTGCACACTGTGCAAAATTTTTGTTCTATCAAAATTTTTATTTCAGCATAATTGGTTAGCCCGCACGGAGACGCAACTTTTGACACCCCACACGTGAGCCTAGCTCTCACGAAACGTCAAAAAATTGCCCGCCCGCCCACCCGGTGGTCTTTTATACTGTATACTATACGGACAGGGACAATTTCGGCAAATATTTTTAAAAATTTAAAATTTTATTTACGGAAGTCGATTTTTAGTGGACTGTCTGTTACCGGACATTAGACGTAACTAATTCATTAGTTACAAAATTTGACCAATTTTTTATTTTATCTTATTTTATTTTATTTTATATATATATATATATTTTAATTATATATCTGACGGATCCCTTCTCTACAGGGATTATCAGGGATATTGACGTGATTTTAGCGCATTTTTATATAATTGGCTGATCCCCCCTTTACAGGGATTCAGTCAATTATTTTTAAATTGTCCTCTGACCCAAACAACCTTAACGCAAGACATGATCCGTACACCGGGCAAGAAGGACGCAGACTCGCAGGGCTCCGGGGGCTCGCCGCGATCGTCAGAGAAGACTGAGACCTCGCTGCTGAGCGTGAGGCGCAGCATCGGTGAATGGGAGGCTGGGCGAGCGGAGCCCAAGGCCAAGTCCCCGGCCCACCCCAAGCCGGTTTCTGCGTCTCAACCTGTCACCCAGAGAATTCCGGACTCTCTGGTGACGCGCCGGGCCTCTGCGGACGCTGCGGGTTCTATAAAAAAGGCTGACACCAAGTACCCCAATCTCACAGCGGAGGCGAGAGCTTGCCTAAATAAGGCAAAGCTACACTTGGGCAACTCTCGCAATCTCAAAACTGAGATCAAGACGGAGGTGCTTGGTGCCATCAACCGGCTGTACGAGATAGTCAAGGAGTCGGAGAAGAAAAGACCGTCGGCTGCTCCATCTTCAACCACGTCGGAGACGAACCCGACCTGCCAGCCTACCCATGTAGTGGAACAGATGGTTCCGATGGCAACCACAGTTGTTCCGACAGAGCTCGTGAAACAGCTCATGGAGAACCTCCAGCAGCACAACCAGGCACTGGAGGAATGCCAGCAGCATACGCGGGCCCTGTCGGAGCAACTGAAACAGGCTCCTCGCTACGTCGCCAGCCAAGGACCAACCTTTGCTGAAATCGCTGCCAGTTCTAAACAGCAAATTCAGCAGCCTCTTCACTCGGTTGTCGTGTCGTCCACCAACGACCGAGATACCGGTGAGGAGGTGGTTGAGAAGCTGAGAACGGCAGTAGATGCCAAAAATACGGGCACGAGGGTCGAGCGGCTAAGGAAGGTAAGAGAGCAAAAGGTCGTGGTCAGTTTTAGAACAGGGGAGGAGATGGCTAAGGTAAAGGAGAGAATAAAGAGGGCAGGAAACCTGGTGGTGGAAGAAATTAAAAATAAAGACCCTCTCGTCATTTTTAAAGATGTTCTCTCCTGCCACTCCGACGAGGAGATAGTGGAAGCAATGAAGCGCCAAAATCAGCACCTGATTGGGGACATGCCAGCGGAGGATGTGAGGACTGTAGTCAAATACCGTCGCAAGACGAGGAACAATCACTTGTCCCACATCATCCTACAGGTGTCCCCAGCGCTATGGCAGAGATTGACAATGGCTGGTCGTGTGCATATAGACCTGCAGAGAGTGCGTGTACTGGACCAGTCGCCACTGGTGCAGTGCACGCGCTGTCTGCGCTACGGCCATAGTCGCAAACTATGCACAGAAACTGCCGATCTTTGCATCTACTGTGGGGATCCGCATATGCGCGCGGACTGCCCCTCGCGTCTGGCGGCGGAAAAACCGTCGTGTCGGAACTGCGTTGCGGCCAAGTTAACAAGAACTGACCACAATGCCTTCGATAGCGAGTGTCCGATTCGCGTCAAGTGGGACGCACTGGCGCGCCTGTCGGTGGCATATTGCTGAGGTGGTGACGGCCGCAACCAGGAACTTCCAGCCAGGCACCCGCACTCGAACTAACCCCAGCGTCCACCCGGGATACCGTGTCATCCAAGCGAATCTGCGGAGGAAGAACCTAGCAACCCAAGAGCTCTTACTAGTGGCTAGTGAGCGGAGGGTTGCTTTCGCGCTGCTCCAGGAGCCTTATGTGGGTGGGATCAAGAGGATGCGAGACTACCAAGGAGCGAGAGTCTACCAGTGCGCTGACCAAGGAAGTGGAACTGTGAAGGCGGCAATAGTCGTCTTCGATCACGAACTTGACGTCACACAGTGTCCAGAACTCACCACCAACAACATCACGGTGGTGAGGATCCGAACCAGCGCCTGGGAAATCGCAGTAGTCTCCTTCTACTTTGAACCCGACCAGCCCATAGAGCCATACCTGGAGCACCTCAGGCGGATTCGCGAGGTAATGGGTCAAACCAAAATGGTTATGGGTGGGGACGCAAATGCCAAAAGCAACTGGTGGGGTAGTGCGGTTGTCGATGACAGGGGCGAGGAAATGTCCGGTACGCTGCATGAAATAGGCTTACAGGTGCTCAACGTCGGCCACACTCCAACATTTGACACCATCAGGGGGGGCAGGTCTTACACCAGCATTGTTGATGTAACGGCCTGCTCAACCGACATGCTGGATCTGGTGGATGACTGGAGAGTCGAAGAGGGTATCACGAGCTCGGACCACAACGGCATTGTTTTCAAAATTAAATTAATAAAATCAAAAGGCATAAATATTAGAAATACAACTAGGATCTTTAACACACGAAAAGTAAGTTGGAGCCAATTTCATGAGAAATTGGCCCAACTTAAAGCAAATAATAACTTAAACATATTTAGTATAAATAGTATCAATAACAAATTAGATTTAGAAAATTGCATAAATAAATTCATAGATTCAATAGAGAAAACATGTCAAGCAATAATACCTAAATTAAAAACACATAACAAAGTTACCTTGCCGTGGTGGTCTAATGAGCTCGCTGATATGAAAAGAGAAGTCAACACCAAAAGACGTCGCATCCGTTGCGCAGCACCAATCCGGAGACAAGTGGTCGTCGAAGAGTACCTGGAAGCAAAAGAAGCATATGAGTCTCAAGCGAGAAAGGCGCAGATTGACAGCTGGAAGGGCTTCTGCGAGAAACAGGACGGAGAGGGATTGTGGGAAGGCATTTACCGGGTGATCGGGCGGACTGCCAAAAGGCAAGAAGACCTACCTTTGGTGAGGGACGGAGTGTCACTCAGCCCACAAGACTCTGCGAGGCTTTTAGCTGAGACCTTCTACCCGGATGACCTGAAGGAGGGAGAAAATGCTGACCACCGCCGAACTAGGGAGGCGGCCAGTCGTGTAAACGAGTGGACGCATAATGAACACTATGACCCACCGTTTACACTTCTGGAGCTGAGAACCGCGGTGGACAGCTTTAACCCAAAAAAGGCACCCGGGGCGGATGGTCTCACTGCAGAGATATGTGCCCAGGCCATTTTCCGGGATCCAGGGATGTTCCTTGCACTGGCAAATAAGTGCCTCGAGCTGGGTCACTTCCCTGGGGCCTGGAAAGTGGCTACAGTAGTGATGCTCCGGAAACCTGGAAAGGAAACCTACACCACCCCGAAGTCCTACAGGCCGATTGGCCTGCTGCCAGTCCTGGGCAAAATCCTAGAGAAGATGATGGTAGCTCGTCTTAAGTGGCATCTCATACCGCGGTTGAGTACTCGCCAGTTTGGTTTCATGCCCCAGAAGAGCACCGAGGACTCCCTCTACACCATGATACAACACATCAAGTCCAAGCTAGAGCAAAAGAAGCTGATCACTGTTGTCTCACTTGACATAGAGGGAGCCTTCGATAGCGCATGGTGGCCGGCCATAAGAACCAGACTGGCTGAGGAAAAGTGCCCGGTGAACATAAGACGTATGCTGGACAGCTACCTGGATGACAGGAGTGTCCGGGTCAGGTACGCGGGGGCCGAGTTCCAGAGAAGGACTACTAAGGGGTGTGTGCAGGGATCGATCGGCGGTCCGATCCTCTGGAATCTGGTGCTGGATCCTCTGTTGAAGGGGCTCGAAGAGCGGAGTTACCACTGCCAGGCGTATGCCGATGATGTGGTGCTCATATTCGACGGGGATACAGCACTGGAGGTCCAAAGACAGGCCAATGACGCCCTCGAATTTGTTCGGGGGTGGGGCATCAGAAATAAGCTGAAATTTGCTCCACACAAAACTTGTGCGATGGTAGTAACGAGGAAGCTGAAATATGATGTCCCACTTCTGAGCATGGGCGGGGTCGACATTGGCATGTCTGAGGAGATCAAGATCCTGGGGCTCACTGTGGACCACCAGCTCACCTTCAACTCACATGCTGCTAACGTCTGTAAGAAGGCAATCGCCTTCTATAAACAGCTGTCCAGAGCAGCTAAGGTGAGCTGGGGTCTACACCCGGAGGTGATTCGATCCATATACACCGCGGCGGTCGAGCCGGTAGTATTGTATGCAGCTAGTGCATGGGCGCCAGCGGCCAAAAAGGTCGGAGTGCAGAAACTCCTAAATTCAGTCCAGCGGGGGTTCGCTCAGAAGCTCTGCAAATCCTACCGCACCGTTTCGCTTAACTCCGCGCTCGTGCTGGCGGGGTTGCTCCCACTCGACCTCCGAATACAGGAAGCAGCCGCACTGTACGAGGCGAAGAGGGGGGTACCCCAGCCGGCGCTTGCGGGACGGGAGGTGGAGCGTGTGGTGGCGTTTGCGGAGACTCCGCACCCGGCGAAACATACGGCCATGGGGTTCGTGAGCTTGGTGGATCAGTCACATGTGGAGTCCCACAACAGCCAAGAGGTGAGGTTTTTCACCGATGGCAGCAAGATTGCGGGCAAGGTCGGAGCAGCACTGTCCCTGTGGGGCAGGGAAGCCGAGATCAAGTCCGTTAAGCTTAGCTTGCCAACGTGCTGTACTGTCTACCAAGCGGAACTCCTGGCCATATGCGTAGCGACACGCCAGATACTGCGACGCAGGGAGGGAACCTTTGGTATTTATAGTGACTCGAAGGCCGCTCTGGAGACGGTCACAAACCAGGGTTCCCTTCACGCACTGGCGGTGGAGGCCAGGGCGAACCTCAATGTGGCCTTGTCCCAGAGCAAAGATGTTTCTTTGTTCTGGATAAAGGCACATGCTGGACTGGAGGGTAATGAGCGCGCAGACCACCTGGCGAAGGAGGCTGCACTCAAACTCAAAAAGAAACCGGACTACGACCGCTGCCCGGTTTCATTCGTCAAGCGGCTTATCCGTTTGGAGTCGCTTGACGAATGGAACCGTAGGTACAAGACTGGAGGAACAGCGTCGGTCACCAAAATCTTTCTTCCGGATGCAATAGAGGCCTTCAAGACAGTTGTTAAACTGAAGCCAACAGGGGTCATCACGCAAATTATGACGGGGCACGGTGGGTTCTCCGAATACTTGCATCGTTTCAAGCGTAAGGAGAACCCATCGTGTATCTGCGACCCGAGCGCAGTGGAGTCGGTCCCGCACATAATCTTCAAGTGTCCGGTTTTTGAAAATGATAGGCGTGAGCTGGAACAAAAGCTTGAAAGTGAGCTCAGTGAAAATAGTATAAGTGAGTTGCTGAGGAATGGGAAAACCAGAAAATTAGTGTTAGATTACTGTATAAAGGTGGCTGCTACAGTGATCAAAAGAAACAAAGACGTTTGAAACTGTGCTTTCATGATATGTAGGTATATATACCATGCTAAGTACAGAAAAGGGATGGATTAAAACAGAATTCAAGACAATAGAGATGAGATATTTAAAAGTTTATTTACACACTAAAGTTTGGCAAATTTTATTCAAAATTAGGGTAGGACATTACTCGCAGACAATTAATTTAAAAACTCGGTATACAAGGTCTCTGACGACGTCAGGGGACAATTAGCGCGGCAGGAGTGTGGTTTTAGTCAGTAAGAGTCTGACACTGTTCGGGCTGGTTCGCTTGCGAATCAGCCCGTTCGTCCATGAGGATTACCCACTCCTGCCAAAAAAAAAAAAAAAAAAAAAAAAAAAAAAAAAAAAAAAAAAAAAAAAAAAAAAAAAAAACCTAACCTAACCTAACCTAACCTAACCTAACCTAACCTAACCTAACCTAACCTAACCTAACCTAACCTAACCTAACCTAACCTAACCTAACCTAACCTAACCTAACCTAACCTAACCTAACCTAACCTAACCTAACCTAACCTAACCTAACCTAACCTAACCTAACCTAACCTAACCTAACCTAACCTAACCTAACCTAACCTAACCTAACCTAACCTAACCTAACCTAACCTAACCTAACCTAACCTAACCTAATCACCAGCGTTGTTGATGTGACGGCCTGCTCAACCGACATGCTGAGTCTGGTGGATGACTGGAGGGTTGAAAAAGGCATCACGAGCTCGGACCACCACGGTATTGTTTTCAAAATTAATTTAATAAAGTCAATAGGAATAAATATAAGCAGAACAACAAGGACATTTAATACAAAAAAAGCAAATTGGAGCCAATTTCGTGAGAAATTGGCCCAATTAAAAACCGAGAATAATTTAAATACATCAAGCATAAATAATATTACAAATAAATTAGGATTAGAAGATAGCATAAACACATACATAGATATAATAGTTAGTACAAGTAAAGAAACAATACCTAAAATCAAAACAAATAATAAATTCACCTTACCGTGGTGGACCACCGAGCTCGCAGATATGAAGAAAGAGGTCAACACCAGAAGACGTCGCATCCGGTGCGCAGCGCCGATCCGGAGACAGGCTGTCGTTGAGGGGTACCTGAGGGCCAAGGAAGCGTATGAATCCCGGGCTAAGCAGGCGCAGATCGATAGCTGGAAGGGGTTCTGCGAAAAGCAAGACAGGGAGGGAGTCTGGGAGGGTATATACCGGGTTATCGGGCGGACCGCCAAACGGCAAGAAGACCTGCCACTGATGAAGGACGGAGTATCACTCAGCCCCCAAGACTCGGCTAGGCTATTTGCTGAGACCTTCTACCCGGATGACCTTGAAGAGGGAGAAAATGCTGACCACCGTAGGACTCGAGAAGCGGCCAGTCGTGTAAACGAGTGGGCGCATGATGAACACCATGACCCGCCGTTTACACCTCTGGAGCTGAGAACCGCGGTGGAAAGCTTCAACCCGAAAAAGGCACCCGGGGCGGATGGTCTCACAGCCGAGATATGTGCCCAGGCCATTTTCCAGGATCCAGGGATGTTCCTTGCTCTGGCAAATAAGTGCCTCGAGCTGGGTCACTTCCCTGGGGCCTGGAAGGTGGCTACAGTAGTGATGCTCCGGAAACCCGGAAAAGACACCTACACCACCCCGAAGTCCTACAGGCCGATCGGCCTCCTACCAGTCCTGGGCAAAATCCTGGAGAAGTTAACGGTAGCTCGTCTCAAGTGGCATCTGATCCCGCGGTTGAGTACTCGCCAGTTTGGTTTCATGCCCCAGAAGAGCACCGAAGACTCCCTCTATACAATGATACAACATATCGACGCAAAGCTAGACGAGAAGAAGCTGATCACTGTTGTCTCACTTGACATAGAGGGAGCCTTCGATAGCGCATGGTGGCCGGCCATCAGAACCAGACTGGCTGAGGAAAAGTGCCCGGTGAACGTCAGACGGCTGCTGGACAGCTACCTGGACGACAGAAGTGTCCGGGTCAGGTATGCAGGGGCCGAGTACCAGAGAAGGACGACGAAGGGGTGTGTGCAGGGGTCGATTGGCGGTCCGATCCTCTGGAATCTGGTGCTGGATCCCCTGTTGAAGGGGCTCGAAGAGCAGGGTTACCACTGCCAGGCTTTTGCCGATGACGTGGTGCTCATCTTCGACGGGGATACAGCACTGGATGTCCAAAGACAGGCCAATGCCGCCCTCGAATTTGTTCGGGGGTGGGGCGTCAGAAATAAGCTGAAATTTGCTCCACACAAAACATGTGCGATGGTAGTAACGAGGAAGCTGAAATATGATGTCCCACTCCTGAGCATGGGCGGGGTCGACATTGGCATGTCTGAGGAGATCAAGATCCTGGGGTTGACTGTGGACCACAAGCTCACCTTCAACTCGCATGTTGCTAGCGTCTGTAGGAAGGCAATCGCCTTCTATAAACAGTTGTCTAGAGCAGCAAAGGTGAGCTGGGGTCTACACCCCGAAGTAATCCGGAGTATATATACCGCGGCGGTGGAGCCGGTTATACTGTACGCGGCCAGCGCGTGGGCGCCGGCAGCCAGAAAGGCAGGAGTGCAGAAAGAGTTATATTCAGTTCAGCGGGGGTTCGCTCAAAAGCTCTGCAAATCCTACCGCACCGTTTCGCTAAACGCCGCTCTTGTGCTGGCTGGGTTACTCCCACTCGACCTCCGAATACAGGAAGCAGCCGCACTGTACGAGGCAAAGAGAGGAGTACCTCAGCCGTCGCTAGCTGGTCGTGAGGTGGAGCGTGTGGTGGCGTTTGCGGAGACTCCGCACCCGGCGAAACATGTGGCCATGGGGTTCGTGAGTTTGGTAGACCAGTCACTTGTGGAGGCCCACAACAGCCAGGATATCCGGTTTTTTACCGACGGCAGCAAGATAGCGGGCAAGGTCGGAGCAGCACTGTCCCTGTGGGACAGGGAAGCCGAGACCAAGTCCGTGAAGCTTTGCTTGCCGGCGTGCTGTACGGTCTACCAAGCAGAACTCCTGGCCATATGCGTAGCGACACGCCATATACTGCGGCGAAGGGAGGGAACCTTTGGTATCTATAGTGACTCGAAGGCCGCATTGGAGACGGTCACAAACCAGGGTTCCCTCCACGCCCTGGCAGTGGAGGCGAGAGCGAACCTCAACGTGGCCTTATCCCAGAGCAAAGATGTTTCCTTGTTCTGGATAAAGGCACACGCTGGACTGGATGGCAACGAGCGCGCAGACCACCTTGCTAAGGAAGCTGCCCTTAAATTGAAGAGAAAGCCCGATTACGACCGCTGCCCGGTTTCATTCGTCAAGCGGCAGATCCGTATGGGGTCGCTTGACGAATGGAACCGCCGGTACAAGGATGGTGGAACCGCCTCAGTCACCAAGATTTTCTTCCCGGATGCAGTTGACGCCTATAGAACCGTGACCAAGATAAGACCAACAGGAGTAGTCACCCAGATTATGACGGGGCACGGTGGGTTCTCCGAATACTTGCATCGATTCAAGTGTAAGGAGAGCCCATCGTGTATCTGCGAGCCGAGCGCTGTAGAGTCGGTCCCACACGTGGTTTTTCATTGCCCAGTCTTTGAAAAAGAAAGGCGTGAACTGGAACAGGAGATTGAGACCGAGCTCAACGTGGGGAATATGGGCGATTTGCTAAAGGTGGGAAAAACTAGAAGACCAATATTGGAATACTGTACAAAAATCGCAAATAGATTAATAAATAGGAACAAGACAATTTAAAAAGCTATGCTTACAGTATAATAGGCATATTATATATTATGTTAAGCATAGAATAATAGATATAAACTAGAGTAACAAATAAACAAAATAGACATAGCAAAAATAACAACACTTTTCTAAATTAAAAACTAGTAAATTTCAGGCATACAGTAAAAAAAAAAATAATTTGTACAGAGTTCAAATAAAAACGATATACAAGGTCTCTGACGACGTCAGGGGAAAATTAGCGCGGCAGGAGTGTGGTTTTAGTCAGTAAGAGTCTGACACTGTTCGGGCTGGCTCGCTTGCGAGTCAGCCCGTTCGTCCATGAGGATTTCCCACTCCTGCCAAAAAAAAAAAAAAAAAAAAAAAAAAAAAAAAAAAAAAAAAAAAAAAAAACCTAACCTAATCTAACCTAACCTAACCTAACCTAACCTAACCTAACCGATCGATTTCTCAGCTTCCAGGAATGCGATTTTGACCTAGTTTTTTGCATAGTAATTATAAGACAGGCAAGCTCCTGCTATCCCGACGATAGAAATAGACCATCGCGGCTTTATTTTTCGAATACCTCAAAAATTGTAATTTTTTCAAAATTTTTATTTTCAAAATTAGTTATCTTAAATTCTACTCGATAGATTCTTTTGGTTTAAACTCTATAGGACTCCACCAACCCTTACCTGTGTCCCGGTGCGTGTTTCGCGTATCCGAGTCCTGGTTTTGGAACAAATTTTCCAAATTTTACTCAAAAAATCTAGTTTTTTGCCCATATTCAAAAATTTTTGTTCTAGATAAATTTTTATTGTTATAAAATCCGTTAGCCCGTGCGGAGACGCAACTTTTGACACCCCACACGTGAGCCTAGCTCTCACGAAACGTCAAAAAATTCCCGATTGTTTCTTCGAAATACGGGTTTTCCACCCCCTCAGTTAAGGCCCTTAAGGCGAAAATTCCGAAATTAGTATAGTTCGCTGGATCTTACGGGGCTGCGTCTTTTGACACCTCTCCCGTACGTCTAGCGTACTGGGCACCCTTAATATTCGAAAAATCTGCAAATCTACTGAATTTGGTCGGATTTCCAGAAAATCCACCTACCTGGACTAGCTCAAAACATAACCATCGATTTCTCAGCTTCCAGGAATGCGATTTTGACCTAGTTTTTTGCATAGTAATTATAAGACAGGCAAGCTCCTGCTATCCCGACGATAGAAATAGACCATCGCGGCTTTATTTTTCGAATACCTCAAAAATTGTAATTTTTTCAAAATTTTTATTTTCAAAATTAGTTATCTTAAATTCTACTCGATAGATTCTTTTGGTTTAAACTCTATAGGACTCCACCAACCCTTACCTGTGTCCCGGTGCGTGTTTCGCGTATCCGAGTCCTGGTTTTGGAACAAATTTTCCAAATTTTACTCAAAAAATCTAGTTTTTTGCCCATATTCAAAAATTTTTGTTCTAGATAAATTTTTATTGTTATAAAATCCGTTAGCCCGTGCGGAGACGCAACTTTTGACACCCCACACGTGAGCCTAGCTCTCACGAAACGTCAAAAAATTCCCGATTGTTTCTTCGAAATACGGGTTTTCCACCCCCTCAGTTAAGGCCCTTAAGGCGAAAATTCCGAAATTAGTATAGTTCGCTGGATCTTACGGGGCTGCGTCTTTTGACACCTCTCCCGTACGTCTAGCGTACTGGGCACCCTTAATATTCGAAAAATCTGCAAATCTACTGAATTTGGTCGGATTTCCAGAAAATCCACCTACCTGGACTAGCTCAAAACATAACCATCGATTTCTCAGCTTCCAGGAATGCGATTTTGACCTAGTTTTTTGCATAGTAATTATAAGACAGGCAAGCTCCTGCTATCCCGACGATAGAAATAGACCATCGCGGCTTTATTTTTCGAATACCTCAAAAATTGTAATTTTTTCAAAATTTTTATTTTCAAAATTAGTTATCTTAAATTCTACTCGATAGATTCTTTTGGTTTAAACTCTATAGGACTCCACCAACCCTTACCTGTGTCCCGGTGCGTGTTTCGCGTATCCGAGTCCTGGTTTTGGAACAAATTTTCCAAATTTTACTCAAAAAATCTAGTTTTTTGCCCATATTCAAAAATTTTTGTTCTAGATAAATTTTTATTGTTATAAAATCCGTTAGCCCGTGCGGAGACGCAACTTTTGACACCCCACACGTGAGCCTAGCTCTCACGAAACGTCAAAAAATTCCCGATTGTTTCTTCGAAATACGGGTTTTCCACCCCCTCAGTTAAGGCCCTTAAGGCGAAAATTCCGAAATTAGTATAGTTCGCTGGATCTTACGGGGCTGCGTCTTTTGACACCTCTCCCGTACGTCTAGCGTACTGGGCACCCTTAATATTCGAAAAATCTGCAAATCTACTGAATTTGGTCGGATTTCCAGAAAATCCACCTACCTGGACTAGCTCAAAACATAACCATCGATTTCTCAGCTTCCAGGAATGCGATTTTGACCTAGTTTTTTGCATAGTAATTATAAGACAGGCAAGCTCCTGCTATCCCGACGATAGAAATAGACCATCGCGGCTTTATTTTTCGAATACCTCAAAAATTGTAATTTTTTCAAAATTTTTATTTTCAAAATTAGTTATCTTAAATTCTACTCGATAGATTCTTTTGGTTTAAACTCTATAGGACTCCACCAACCCTTACCTGTGTCCCGGTGCGTGTTTCGCGTATCCGAGTCCTGGTTTTGGAACAAATTTTCCAAATTTTACTCAAAAAATCTAGTTTTTTGCCCATATTCAAAAATTTTTGTTCTAGATAAATTTTTATTGTTATAAAATCCGTTAGCCCGTGCGGAGACGCAACTTTTGACACCCCACACGTGAGCCTAGCTCTCACGAAACGTCAAAAAATTCCCGATTGTTTCTTCGAAATACGGGTTTTCCACCCCCTCAGTTAAGGCCCTTAAGGCGAAAATTCCGAAATTAGTATAGTTCGCTGGATCTTACGGGGCTGCGTCTTTTGACACCTCTCCCGTACGTCTAGCGTACTGGGCACCCTTAATATTCGAAAAATCTGCAAATCTACTGAATTTGGTCGGATTTCCAGAAAATCCACCTACCTGGACTAGCTCAAAACATAACCATCGATTTCTCAGCTTCCAGGAATGCGATTTTGACCTAGTTTTTTGCATAGTAATTATAAGACAGGCAAGCTCCTGCTATCCCGACGATAGAAATAGACCATCGCGGCTTTATTTTTCGAATACCTCAAAAATTGTAATTTTTTCAAAATTTTTATTTTCAAAATTAGTTATCTTAAATTCTACTCGATAGATTCTTTTGGTTTAAACTCTATAGGACTCCACCAACCCTTACCTGTGTCCCGGTGCGTGTTTCGCGTATCCGAGTCCTGGTTTTGGAACAAATTTTCCAAATTTTACTCAAAAAATCTAGTTTTTTGCCCATATTCAAAAATTTTTGTTCTAGATAAATTTTTATTGTTATAAAATCCGTTAGCCCGTGCGGAGACGCAACTTTTGACACCCCACACGTGAGCCTAGCTCTCACGAAACGTCAAAAAATTTGCCCACCCGCCCACCCGGTGGTCTTTTAAAGTGTATAGTAAAAGTCGGGGAGAAAATCGATAAATTTTTTAAATTGACAAAATAGGACTTCAAGTCTACTTTTAGTGGACAAAAAATTACTTTGACACTAGACGTGATTAAAAACACTTAGTCACTACATTATTTGACGAGTTTATTTTATTTTATTTTATATTTGTGACTGATCTTCGTTTTACAGAGATCTAGTTTTATATTATATTGGCGCGTATTGATTTTCTATATACTTGGCTGATCCCCCCTTTACAGGGATTCAGTCAAATACTTTTATATTGTCCTCTGACCTTAACGCAAATATGATCCGTTCACCGGCCAAGAAGGACGCAGACTCGCGGGGCTCCGGGAGCTCGCCGCGATCGACAGAGAAGACTGGAACCTCACTGCCTAGCGTGAGGCGCAGTATTGGGGAATGGGAGGCTGGGAAAGCAGAGTCGAAGGCTAAGTCCCCGGCCGACCCAAAACCTGTTGCAGCTCTTTCAACCACGCATAAAATCTCCAGCTCTCTGGGGGCGCGGCGGGTTTCCGCAGACGCAGCGGGACCCAGTAACAAGCCCGAAACCTTGAAGTATCCCAACCTGACGGCGGAGGCGAGAGCTTGCCTAAATAAGGCAAAGCTTCACTTGGGCAACTCTCGCAACCTAAAAACGGAGATAAAGACGGAGGTGCTTGGGGCTATAAACCGGTTGTATGAGATTGTCAAGGAATCGGAGAAGAGTAGATTGCCCGCCGCGACACTTGCAACCACTTCGGAAACGGTCGTGACCTGCCAACCTACCCTTGTCGAGGAACAGAAAATTCCGGTGTCGACCACAGTTGTTCCGACAGAGCTCGTGAAACAGCTCATGGAAAACCTCCAGCAGCACAATTTGGCGCTGGAGGAATGTCAGCAGCATACGCGTGCCCTGTCGGAACAATTAAAACAAACTCCGCGCTTTGTTGCAGACCAGGGGCCGACCTTCGCCGAGATGGCTGCCGCCCCAAGACAGCCACACCAGAAGCCTCTTCATTCAGTGGTCGTCTCATCTGTTGATGAGAACGACACTAGTGAAGGGGTGATAGGAAAGCTGAGGGTGGCGGTCGATGCTCGGAATGAAGGAACGAGGGTTGAGCGACTGCGCAAGGCGCGAGATCAAAAGGTCGTCGTCGGGTTCTCCACCAAGGAGGAGATGGTGGCTGTAAAAGACAGGATCCGGAAGGCAGGAGGTCTCCGGGTGGAAGAGGTCCAGAATAAGGACCCCCTCATCATCCTCAAGGATGTCCTCTCCTGCCACACTGATGGCGAAGTGACCCAGGCTCTACTAACCCAGAACGCCCACCTGCTGGGTGATGTTGCCCAGGGTGATAGGAGGTTAACGGTAAAGTACCGCCGTAGAACCCGAAACCCACACTTGGGCCACATCATCTTGCAGGTGTCCCCGGCGGTATGGCAGAGGCTGACGGCGGCGGGTCGGGTGCACGTTGACCTGCAACGGGTGCGGGTAGCCGACCAATCGCCGTTAATCCAATGCTCAATTTGTCTGGGGTATGGGCACGGCAAGAAGTACTGCCGGGAGACCATCCCGTTGTGCAGTCACTGTGGGGACCCACATGTGAGAGCGGATTGCCCGGCTTTTGCTAACGGTATTGCACCGCATTGTCGGAACTGCCAAGTCGCAAAGACCGGGAAGACAGACCACAGTGCGTTCAGTAGTGACTGCCCAACGCGGATGAAGTGGGACAGCCTAGCAAGAACCAGTGTGGCATATTGCTAAAGTTGCCCCTGATACCCACCAGTACAAAGTGGTCCAGGCCAACCTGCATCGGAGTCAGCTGGCCACGAATGAGCTGATGTTGGAAGCTAACAAGCGGAAACTTGCCGTAGCGTTGCTCCAGGAGCCCTATGTGGGTGGGGTGAGAAGGATGAAGGGCTACCGGGGCGTAAGGGTCTTCCAGAGCTCTGAGGGAGGAGATGGGACTGTAAAGGCAGCTATAGCTGTCTTTGACCATGATTTGGACATTATGCAGTACCCGCAACTCACCACAAAAAACATCGTTGTGGTGGGAGTCCGAACCAGAGCCTGGACGATCACGCTGGTGTCCTTCTACTTCGAGCCCGGAAAACCCATAGAGCCATACCTGGAGCACCTCAAACGAGTGGAGCAAGACGTAGGTCCTAGCAGGTTGGTCATTGGAGGAGACGCTAACGCGAAGAGTACCTGGTGGGGCAGTGGCGACGAGGATCCGAGAGGGGAGCAAATGAGTGGAGCACTGGAGGAAATGGGGTTGCAGGTGCTCAACGTGGGGGACATCCCTACATTTGACACCATAAGGGGAGGCAAAAGGTACAGCAGCCGCGTGGATGTGACGGCCTGTTCGGCGGACTTGCTGGACCTGGTGGACGGCTGGCGAATCGCGGAAGGACTCACGAGTTCCGACCACAACGGCATCTTTTTTGGCATACACTTACAAAAATCAAAGGGAATAAACATTGAGCGCACCACAAGATTGTATAACACTAAGAAGGCTGATTGGAGACAGTTTCGTGAGAAACTTTCTCGAATCATGCTGGAAAATAAGTTAACAGTTACGGAACTTACAAACATAAATACCATAGAAAAATTAGAACACACCATAAACACATTCACACAAGCCGTAACTGACACATGTACACACACTTTACAAATCAAAAAGAAAACAGAAACACTTACCTTGCCGTGGTGGTCCAAGGAGCTCGCGAGGATGAAGAAGCTGGTCGCCACTAGGAAACGCAGAGTCAGGAACGCAGCGCCGGTCCGGAGAGAGATGGTGGTTAGGCTGTACCTAATAGAAAAGAAAAAATACGAGGAGGCTGTAAAGAGAGCAACTGAGGAAAGTTGGAAGCAGTTTTGTGGAAAGCAGGACAAGGAGGGGGTCTGGGAAGGTATATACAGGGTCATGGGAAAGGTCGCGAAGAGAGAGGAGGATCTGCCCCTACAGTCCGGAGGCGAGACACTGGACGCGAAGGGCTCGGTGAGGCTGTTGGCCGAGACGTTCTACCCCGAGGACCGTGAGGAAGACGACAACATGGACCATCGCCAAACCCGACTACTGGCAGAAATGGTAAACGAGTGGTGTCATGATGAACGGCATGACCCACCGTTTACCCAAAGCGAGCTGGATAGGTCCATGAGGTCGTTCAACCCAAAAAAGGCCCCGGGAGCCGACGGCCTCACTGCCGACATCTGCTCTCAGGCTATTAAATGTGACCCGGAATTCTTCCTGTCGCTGCTGAACAAATGCCTGGCGTACCACCACTTCCCGAAATCCTGGAAGGAAGCAACGGTGGTTGTACTCAGAAAGCCAGGCAAAGACTCGTACACCGAACCGAAATCGTACAGGCCGATTGGGCTCTTGCCTGTACTAGGGAAGGTGTACGAAAAGATGCTGGTTGCTCGTCTCAAATTCTACTTGCTCCCCAGGATAAGTACTCGTCAATACGGCTTTATGCCCCAAAAGAGCACCGAAGACTCCCTCTATACTCTCGTGCAGCACATCCGCACAAAGTTGGCACAAAAGAAAATCGTCACGCTTGTGTCACTGGATATAGAGGGAGCCTTCGACAGTGCATGGTGGCCTGCCATTAAGGTACGATTGGCTGAGGAAAAGTGTCCTGTAAATTTGAGACGAGTAGTCAGCAGCTATCTCAGCGACAGGAGGGTCAACGTGAGATACGCCGGGGAGGAGAGCAGAAGGTCGACTAGCAAGGGATGCGTCCAGGGCTCCATTGGGGGCCCTATTTTCTGGAACCTTATACTGGACCCTCTCCTTAAACAGCTGGAAGGTAGAGGCTACTACTGTCAGGCATTCGCCGACGACGTCGTAATGGTGTTCGACGGCGAAACTGCGGTAGAAATCGAGGGACAGGCCAATGCCGCTCTGGAACATGTTCGAGCGTGGGGTGTCCGAAATAAGCTCAAATTCGCGCCGCACAAAACCTGTGCGATGGTGTTAACGCGAAGGCTGAAGTACGACACGCCGCGCTTGAGCATGGGTGGGATCGACATTGGTATGTCCCAAGATATAAAAATCCTGGGCCTCACGATAGACGCGAACTTGACCTTCAACAAGCACATAGCTATCGCCTGTAAGAAGGCGATAGCTATCTACAAGCAGCTGGCCAGGGCGGCCCGGGTTAGCTGGGGTTTGCACCCTGAAGTTATCCGGGTCATATATACTGCAGCCATTGAGCCAACACTGCTGTACGCCGCAAGTGCATGGGCACCAGCCGCCAACAAGCTAGGGGTCATCAAGCAATTAAATGTGGTCCAAAGAGGGTTTGCGCAAAAGCTGTGTAGAGCCTACCGCACGGTCTCCCTTAACTCGGCACTGGCGCTGGCCGGGATACTCCCACTCGACTTGCGCATCCGCGAGGCGGCTGCGCTGTACGAGGCCAAGAGGGGGGTGCCCCAGCCAGTGCTAGGAGGCAGGGAGGTTGAGCGGATGGCTCCAGCGATCGAGTCCCCGCACCCTGCGGAGCAAACCACACTGCAGTTCGACAGCCTGATAGACGAGGAACGATACCGGAACCACAGCGATTTCGCTGTGCGTATTTTCACAGACGGCAGCAAGATTGAGGGCAGGGTCGGGGCGGCGCTATCCTTGTGGAATAGCGCCACTGAAGTAAAGGCCCTCAAGCTTGCTTTGCCGTCTTACTGCACCGTCTATCAGGCGGAGCTATTGGCCCTACACAGAGCGGCTGGTGAAGTACTCAAACGAAGGGAAGACACGTTCGGCATTTTCTGCGACTCCATGGCGGCGCTCCAGTCGGTGGTCAATGCGAGTTCCCGCCATCCCCTGGCAGTGGAAACTAGAGACACCCTCCGTCGCTGTAAGCTCCAGAACAAGAGTGTCTCCTTGTTCTGGATCAAGGCCCACGCAGGATTGGAGGGCAACGAGCGAGCCGACCAACTCGCAAAGGAAGCCGCCTTGGGGTCGAAGAAGAAGCCGGACTACGATCTGTGCCCCGTTTCATTCGTCAAACGGCAGATCCGTATGGAGTCGCTTGACGAGTGGAACGGGAGATATAAGTCAGGGGCAACAGCCTCTGGCACTAAACTGTTCTTCCCAGATGCGGTTGCGGCGTATAGGGTAGTGCGTAAATTTGAGCCAACTAACCTCACTACCCAGATTCTCACGGGGCACGGTGGGTTCTCTGCATACCTGAAACGCTTCAGGTGTAAGGAGAACGCATCGTGCGCCTGTGAGCCGGGACAAAACGAAACAGTCACCCATGTTCTGCTCGAGTGCCCGATCACAGCGAAAGCGCGGTACGAGGCAGAACAAGACCTCGATGAGAAACTGGCTATCGTAAATTTACCAAAATTAATGGAAGACAACAAAAAAAGAAGTAGATTTTTAGATTATTGTATAAAGATAGCATCAATAGTAGTAAGTAGAAATAAAATAGTATAAGAAAACCAAGATACTTAATTATATTATAACAATATAGTTTAGGTGTCTTAACAAAATACAATGTAGTAAAAAAAAAAAAAAAAAAAAAAAAATAACAACACAAATTATTAAGAGGTAAACATATATATTATACGAACAAAATTATATTAAGTAGGAAACACACGAAGAATAACAAAATACAGTCGATTATCTAGTTACAAGCGTAGGACACATATTATTGTCAGAAATAATAATTAAAAAGAAATTAAAAACAAACTCTAAAATTGCAAACACAGCCTCCGATCCTGTCAGAGGACAATCAGCGCGGCAGGAGTGTGGTTTTAGTCAGTAAGAGTCTGACACTGCCCAGACTGGCTCGCTTGCGAGGCAGCCTGGGCGTCCATGAGGATTTCCCACTCCTGCCAAAAAAAAAAAAAAAAAAAAAAACCTAACCTAACCTAACCTAACCTAACCTAACCAAACCGGGTTACTCCCGCTCGATTTGCGCATCCGCGAGGCGGCTGCGCTGTACGGGGCCAAGAGGGGGGTGCCTCGGCCAGTGTTGGGAGACAGGGAGGTCGAGCGGATGGCTCCAGCGATCGAGTTCCCGCACCCCGCAGAGCAGACCACACTGCAGTTCGGCAGCCTGATAGACGAGGAACAATATCGGAACCACAGCGATTTCGCTGTGCGTATTTTCACAGACGGCAGCAAGATTGAGGGCAAGGTCGGAGCGGCGCTATCTTTGTGGAATAGCGCCACCGAGGTAAAGGCCCTCAAACTTGCTCTGCCGTCTTACTGCACCGTCTATCAGGCGGAGCTATTGGCCCTTAATCGAGCGGCTGGTGAGGCGCTCAAACGTAGGGAAAGCACGTTCGGCATCTTCAGCGACTCCATGGCGGCCCTTCAGTCGGTAGTAAACGTGAGTTCCCCCCATCCCCTTGCAGTGGAAACCAGAGACACCCTTCGCCGCTGCGAGCTCCAGAGCAAGAGTGTCTCCTTGTTTTGGATCAAGGCCCACGCAGGATTGGAGGGAAACGAGCGAGCCGACCAACTCGCGAAGGAAGCCGCCCTGGGTTTGAAGAAGAGGCCGGACTACGATCTGTGCCCCGTTTCATTCGTCAAGCGACAGATCCGTATGGAGTCGCTTGACGAGTGGAACGGGCGATATAAGTCGGGGGCAACAGCCTCCGGCACAAAGTTGTTTTTCCCTGACGCGGTTGCGGCGTACAGTGTGGTGCGAAAATTTGAGCCGACAAACCTCACAACACAGATTCTAACGGGGCACGGTGGGTTTTCGGCATACCTGAATCGCTTCAGGTGTAAAGATAACTCATCGTGCGCCTGTGAGCCCGGAAGGGACGAGACGGTCCTACACATCTTATTAGAGTGCCCGATCACTGCTAGAGAACGGTACGAAGCAGAGCAAGGCCTAGATGAAGAGCTTTCTGTAAATAGTTTATGTAGTTTAATAAGAGGTAAAAAAAGAAAGGAGTTTTTAGAATATTGTAGTAGAATAGCATTAGTAGTTAACAATAGAAATAAGATAGAAAAAGTAAAATAGGATACTTATTTATATAATGATTATATAGTTTAAGTACCTAAATAATAAGAGAAAAAAAAAAAAAAAAAAAAAAAAAAAAAAAAAAAAAAAAAAAAAAAAAAAAAAAAAAAAAAAAAATATTCTAAAATAAAAGAAAGTTTTGTCAAGCTAGTAATTAAGTTTTATAGTATTATAGTAGAGTTGTTTTTTTAGTAGTTTTTGTTGTTTCGTCTGTCCAGCCCTACGCTTACGACACATGTCATGTAGACAAAATGTTGAGTCGCTAAGTTGTTAATCGCAAACATCAGGCTCTGATCAAGTCAGAGGACATCTTGCGTGGCAGGAGTGTGGTTTTAGTCAGTAAGAGTCTGACACTGCTCGGGCTGGCTCGCTCGCGAGTCAGCCCGTCCGTCCATGAGGATTTCCCACTCCTGCCAAAAAAAAAAAAAAAAAAAAAAAAAAAAAAAAAAAAAAAAACCTAACCTAACCTAACCTAACCTAACCTAACCTAACCTAACCTAACCTAACCTAACCTAACCTAACCTAACCTAACCTAACCTAACCTAACCTAACCTAACCTAACCTAACCTAACCATCGATTTCTCAGCTTACAGGAATGCGATTTTGACCTAGTTTTTTGCATAGTAATTATAAGACAGGCTAGCTCCTGCTATCCAGACGCTAAAAATTGACCATCGCGGCTTTATTTTCTGAATACCCCACAATTTGTGTTTTTTACAAAATTTTGATTTTCAAATTTAGTTATCTTAAATTCTACTCGATAGATTCTTTTGGTTTAAACTCTATAGGACTCCACAAACCCTTACCTGTGTCCCGGTGCGTGTTTCGCGTATCCGAGTCCTGGTTTTGGTATCAATTTTCTAAATTTTTCCTCAAAAAACTGGTTTTTTGCACATTGTGCAAAATTTTTGTTCTGTCAAAATTTTTATTTCAGCATAATTGGTTAGCCCGCACGGAGACGCAACTTTTGACACCCCACACGTGAGCCTAGCTCTCACGAAACGTCAAAAAATTGCAGATTGTATCCCCGGAAAACGGGCTTTCCACCCAGTGTGCAAAGGCCCTTCAGGCGAAAATACCGAATTTAGTATAGCTAGCTAGATCTTGCGGGGCTGCGTCTTTTGACACCTCTCCCGTCTGTCTAGCTTGCTGGGCACCCTTAATATTAAATTAAATCTGAAATCCACTAAATTTGGTCGCGTTATCTAGAAAATCCACATACCTGGAGTAGCTCAAAACATAAACATCGATTTCTCAGCCTTCAGGAGTGCTAATTTGACCCAGTTTTTTGCACAGTAATTACAGGACAGGCTAGTTCCTGCTATCCCGACTGTAGAAATTGACCATCGAGGTTTTATTTTTCGAATACCTACAAATTGTCATTTTTTCAAAAAATTTTTATTTTCAAAATTAGATATCTCAAATTCTACTCGTTAGATTCTTTTGGTTTAAACTCCATAGGACGCCATCAACCCTTACCTGTGTCCCGGTGCGTGTTTCGCGTATCCGAGTCCTGGTTTTGGAACAAATTTTCAAAATTTTTCTCAAAAAATCTAGTTTTTTGCCCATATTCAAAAATTTTTGTTCTAGATAAATTTTATTTTTATAGAATCCGTTAGCCCGTGCGGAGACGCAACTTTTGACACCCCACACGTGGGCCTAGCTCTCACGAAACGTCAAAAAATTGACCACCCGCCCACCCGGTGGTCTTTTAAAGTGTATACAATAAGACGAAGAGGAAATCGATAAAAATTTTAAAATTGACAAAATAGTTTTTCTATTGATTGACTATTTTTAGAATCTGTTTGACATTTACACCAGACGTGACTAAAACTTCTAGTCACATTATTTAATTATCGACATTTTATTGAATTTTAACATTGTATTTTTATCTTATTTTAACCTAATTTTAATCGATATATTTGACGGATCCCTCCTTTACAGGGATCTAGTCCTAGTGATATTTTGACGCAAATTATATTTGACGGATCCCTCCTTTACAGGGATCTAGTTCTAGTGATTTTTGACGCAATTCGTATAGTTGGCTGATCCCCCCTTTACAGGGATCTAGTCCTATCGTCTGATTTGGCGCAATCTATATAGTTGGCTGATCCCCCCTTTACAGGGACTCAGTTAATTATCTTTATATTGTCCCCTGATCTTTGACTCCGACATGATGCGTACGCCGGCCAAGGACGCAGATGCGCAGGGCTCTGGAGGCTCGCCGCGATCGGCAGAGGAAGTTGGGACGTCGCTTTCGAGTGTCAGGCGCAGCATTGGGGAATGGGAGGCTGGGAGGGTAGAGCCCAAGGCTAAGTCCCCGGCCAACCTAAAACCAGCTGCGTCCCAACCAACCACACACAAAGTCCCCGCCCCTCTGGTGACGCGCCGGGCCTCTGCGGGCGCTGCAGACCCTGCAAAAAAGGCCGAACCCAAGTACCCCAACCTGACAGCGGAGGCGAGAGCTTGCCTAAATAAGGCGAAGCTGCATTTGGGCAACTCTCGCAATCTGAAAACTGAAATTAAGACGGAGGTGCTTGGGGCCATAAACAGGCTGTACGAAATTGTCAAGGAGTCAGAGAAGAAAAGATCGTCCGCCACGCCGCCTGCAAAAGCGTCGGAAGTGGATCCGACCTGCCAACCCACCCCTATCGAGGAACAGAGGGTTCCAACGACAACCACAGTTGTTCCGACAGAGCTTGTGAAACAGCTCATAGGAGACCTCCAGCAGCATAAACGGGCGCTGGAGGAAAGCCAACAGCACACGCAGGCCCTGTCGGAACAGCTCAAAAAGGCACCTCACTACGTCGCCGGCCAAGGACCAACATTCGCCGAAATCGCTGCCGTTTCCAAACAGCAGTTCCAGCGACCTCTTCACTCGGTGGTCGTCTCATCTGTTGATGACCAGGACACCGGTGAAGTGGTTGTTGAGAAGCTGAGGACGGCAGTTGATGCTAAAAACACGGGCACAAGGGTCGAGCGCGTACGGAAGGTGAGGGACCAGAAGGTGGTGGTCAGTTTTAAGACCGAGGAGGAGTTGGCAAAGGTCAAGGAGAGGATTAAGAGGGCAGGAAACCTGGTGGTAGAGGAGGTTAAGAATAGGGACCCCCTCATCATCATAAAAGACGTCCTCTCCTGCCACTCCGACGTGGAGACAATTGAGGCCATAAAACGGCAAAATCAACATTTGCTTGGGGACGTGCCTGCCGGAGATGTGAGGCTGGTCGTGAAGTACCGTCGCAAGACCAGGAACGCCCATTTGTGCCACATCATCCTGCAGGTGTCCCCAGCAATATGGCAAAGGCTCACAACGGCGGGTTGCGTGCATATTGACCTACAGAGGGTGCGTGTACTGGACCAGTCGCCGCTGGTGCAGTGCACTCGCTGTCTGCGCTATGGCCACAGCCGTAAGCTGTGCACGGAGCCCGCCGACTTGTGTATCCACTGTGGTGACCCCCACATGCGCGCGGATTGCCCCTCGCGACTGGCTGCGGGAAAACCGTCATGCCGAAATTGTGTGACGGCAAAACTTGCCACAACGGACCACAACGCCTTCGACAGCGAGTGCCCAATTCGTGTTAGGTGGGACGCGTTGGCGCGCCTGTCGGTGGCGTATTGCTAAGGTGGTGACGGCCGCAGCCAGGAACATTCAGCCGGGCAGCCGCACTCGAACTGGCACCGGCGTCCGCCCTGGCTATCGGGTAATCCAAGCGAATCTGCAGAGGAAGCAACTAGCAACCCAGGAGCTTCTACTTGAGGCTAGCAAGCGGGGGGTTGCTTTTGCGCTGCTCCAGGAGCCTTATGTGGGTGGGATCAGGAGAATGCGAGACTACCGGGGAGCGAGAATTTACCAGTGCGCTGAACAAGGAAGTGGAACTGTGAAGGCGGCAATAGTCGTCTTGGACAACGAACTCGACGTCACACAGTGTCCAGAACTCACCACCAACAACATCACGGTGGTGAGGATCCGAACCAGCGCCTGGGAAATCGCAGTAGTCTCGTTCTATTTTGAACCTGACCAGCCCATAGAGCCATACCTGGAGCACCTCAGGCGGATTCGCGAGGATCTGGGTCAAACCAGATTAGTTATGGGTGGGGACGCCAACGCCAAGAGCAACTGGTGGGGCAGTGCGGTTGTCGACGACAGGGGCGAGGGAATGTCCGGGGTGTTGGAGGAAATGGGCCTTCAGGTGCTCAACGTCGGCAGCACTCCAACTTTTGACACCGTCAGGAGGGGCAGGTCTTACACCAGCGTTGTTGATGTGACGGCCTGCTCAACTGACATGCTGAGTCTGGTGGATGACTGGAGGGTTGAAAAAGGCATCACGAGCTCGGACCACCACGGTATTGTTTTCAAAATTAATCTAATAAAGTCAATAGGAATAAATATAAGCAGAACAACAAGGACATTTAATACAAAAAAAGCAAATTGGAGCCAATTTCGTGAGAAATTGGCCCAATTAAAAACCGATAATAATTTAAATACATCAAGCATAAATAATATTACAAGTAAATTAGGATTAGAAGATAGCATAAACACATACATAGATATAATAGTTAGTACAAGTAAAGAAACAATACCTAAAATTAAAACAAATAATAAATTCACCTTACCGTGGTGGACCACCGAGCTCGCTGATATGAAGAAAGAGGTCAACACCAGAAGACGTCGCATCCGGTGCGCAGCGCCGATCCGGAGACAGGCTGTCGTTGAGGGGTACCTGAGGGCCAAGGATGCGTATGAATCCCGGGCTAAGCAGGCGCAGATCGATAGCTGGAAGGGGTTCTGCGAAAAGCAAGACAGGGAGGGAGTCTGGGAGGGTATATACCGGGTTATCGGGCGGACCGCCAAACGGCAAGAAGACCTGCCACTGATGAAGGACGGAGTATCACTCAGCCCCCAAGACTCGGCTAGGCTATTTGCTGAGACCTTCTACCCGGATGACCTTGAAGAGGGAGAAAATGCTGACCACCGTAGGACTCGAGAAGCGGCCAGTCGTGTAAACGAGTGGGCGCATGATGAACACCATGACCCGCCGTTTACACCTCTGGAGCTGAAAACCGCGGTGGAAAGCTTCAACCCGAAAAAGGCACCCGGGGCGGATGGTCTCACAGCCGAGATATGTGCCCAAGCCATTTTCCGGGATCCGGGGATGTTCCTTGCTCTGGCAAATAAGTGCCTCGAGCTGGGTCACTTCCCTGGGGCCTGGAAGGTGGCTACAGTAGTGATGCTCCGGAAACCCGGAAAAGACACCTACACCACCCCGAAGTCCTACAGGCCGATCGGCCTCCTACCAGTCCTGGGCAAAATCCTGGAGAAGTTAGTGGTAGCTCGTCTCAAGTGGCATCTGATCCCGCGGTTGAGTACTCGCCAGTTTGGTTTCATGCCCCAGAAGAGCACCGAAGACTCCCTCTATACAATGATACAACATATCGACGCAAAGCTAGACGAGAAGAAGCTGATCACTGTTGTCTCACTTGACATAGAGGGAGCCTTCGATAGCGCATGGTGGCCGGCCATCAGAACCAGACTGGCTGAGGAAAAGTGCCCGGTGAACGTCAGACGGCTGCTGGACAGCTACCTGGACGACAGAAGTGTCCGGGTCAGGTATGCAGGGGCCGAGTACCAGAGAAGGACGACGAAGGGGTGTGTGCAGGGGTCGATTGGCGGTCCGATCCTCTGGAATCTGGTGCTGGATCCCCTGTTGAAGGGGCTCGAAGAGCAGGGTTACCACTGCCAGGCTTTTGCCGATGACGTGGTGCTCATCTTCGACGGGGATACAGCACTGGATGTCCAAAGACAGGCCAATGCCGCCCTCGAATTTGTTCGGGGGTGGGGCGTCAGAAATAAGCTGAAATTTGCTCCACACAAAACATGTGCGATGGTAGTAACGAGGAAGCTGAAATATGATGTCCCACTCCTGAGCATGGGCGGGGTCGACATTGGCATGTCTGAGGAGATCAAGATCCTGGGGTTGACTGTGGACCACAAGCTCACCTTCAACTCGCATGTTGCTAGCGTCTGTAGGAAGGCAATCGCCTTCTATAAACAGTTGTCTAGAGCAGCAAAGGTGAGCTGGGGTCTACACCCCGAAGTAATCCGCAGTATATATACCGCGGCGGTGGAGCCGGTTATACTGTACGCGGCCAGCGCGTGGGCGCCGGCAGCCAGAAAGGCAGGAGTGCAGAAAGAGTTATATTCAGTTCAGCGGGGGTTCGCTCAAAAGCTCTGCAAATCCTACCGCACCGTTTCGCTAAACGCCGCTCTTGTGCTGGCTGGGTTACTCCCACTCGACCTCCGAATACAGGAAGCAGCCGCACTGTACGAGGCAAAGAGAGGAGTACCTCAGCCGTCGCTAGCTGGTCGTGAGGTGGAGCGTGTGGTGGCGTTTGCGGAGACTCCGCACCCGGCGAAACATGTGGCCATGGGGTTCGTGAGTTTGGTAGACCAGTCACTTGTGGAGGCCCACAACAGCCAGGATATCCGGTTTTTTACCGACGGCAGCAAGATAGCGGGCAAGGTCGGAGCAGCACTGTCCCTGTGGGACAGGGAAGCCGAGACCAAGTCCGTGAAGCTTTGCTTGCCGGCGTGCTGTACGGTCTACCAAGCAGAACTCCTGGCCATATGCGTAGCGACACGCCATATACTACGGCGAAGGGAGGGAACCTTTGGTATCTATAGTGACTCGAAGGCCGCATTGGAGACGGTCACAAACCAGGGTTCCCTCCACGCCCTGGCAGTGGAGGCGAGAGCGAACCTCAACGTGGCCTTATCCCAGAGCAAAGATGTTTCCTTGTTCTGGATAAAGGCACACGCTGGACTGGATGGCAACGAGCGCGCAGACCACCTTGCTAAGGAAGCTGCCCTTAAATTGAAGAGAAAGCCCGATTACGACCGCTGCCCGGTTTCATTCGTCAAGCGGCAGATCCGTATGGGGTCGCTTGACGAATGGAACCGCCGGTACAAGGATGGTGGAACCGCCTCAGTCACCAAGATTTTCTTCCCGGATGCAGTTGACGCCTACAGAACCGTGACCAAGATAAGACCAACAGGAGTAGTCACCCAGATTATGACGGGGCACGGTGGGTTCTCCGAATACTTGCATCGATTCAAGTGTAAGGAGAGCCCATCGTGTATCTGCGAGCCGAGCGCTGTAGAGTCGGTCCCACACGTGGTTTTTCATTGCCCAGTCTTTGAAAAAGAAAGGCGTGAACTGGAACAGGAGATTGAGACCGAGCTCAACGTGGGGAATATGGGCGATTTGCTAAAGGTGGGAAAAACTAGAAGACCAATATTGGAATACTGTACAAAAATCGCAAATAGATTAATAAATAGGAACAAGACAATTTAAAAAGCTATGCTTACAGTATAATAGGCATATTATATATTATGTTAAGCATAGAATAATAGATATAAATTAGAGTAATAAATAAACAAAATAGACATAACAAAATCACAACTTTTTTCTAAATTAAAAACTAGTAAATTTCAGGCTTAAATACAGTAAAAAATCATTTGTACAGAGTTCAAATAAAAACGATATACAAGGTCTCTGACGACGTCAGGGGACAAGTAGCGCGGCAGGAGTGTGGTTTTAGTCAGTAAGAGTCTGACACTGTTCGGGCTGGCTCGCTCGCGAGTCAGCCAGTTCGTCCATGAGGATTTCCCACTCCTGCCAAAAAAAAAAAAAAAAAAAAAAAAAAAAAAAAAAAAAAAAAACCTAACCTAACCTAACCTAACCTAACCTAACCTAACCTAACCTAACCTAACCTAACCTAACCATCGATTTCTCAGCTTACAGGAATGCGATTTTGACCTAGTTTTTTGCATAGTAATTATAAGACAGGCTAGCTCCTGCTATCCAGACGCTAAAAATTGACCATCGCGGCTTTATTTTCTGAATACCCCACAATTTGTGTTTTTTACAAAATTTTGATTTTCAAATTTAGTTATCTTAAATTCTACTCGATAGATTCTTTTGGTTTAAACTCTATAGGACTCCACAAACCCTTACCTGTGTCCCGGTGCGTGTTTCGCGTATCCGAGTCCTGGTTTTGGTATCAATTTTCTAAATTTTTCCTCAAAAAACTGGTTTTTTGCACATTGTGCAAAATTTTTGTTCTGTCAAAATTTTTATTTCAGCATAATTGGTTAGCCCGCACGGAGACGCAACTTTTGACACCCCACACGTGAGCCTAGCTCTCACGAAACGTCAAAAAATTGCAGATTGTATCCCCGGAAAACGGGCTTTCCACCCAGTGTGCAAAGGCCCTTCAGGCGAAAATACCGAATTTAGTATAGCTAGCTAGATCTTGCGGGGCTGCGTCTTTTGACACCTCTCCCGTCTGTCTAGCTTGCTGGGCACCCTTAATATTAAATTAAATCTGAAATCCACTAAATTTGGTCGCGTTATCTAGAAAATCCACATACCTGGAGTAGCTCAAAACATAAACATCGATTTCTCAGCTTACAGGAATGCGATTTTGACCTAGTTTTTTGCATAGTAATTATAAGACAGGCTAGCTCCTGCTATCCAGACGCTAAAAATTGACCATCGCGGCTTTATTTTCTGAATACCCCACAATTTGTGTTTTTTACAAAATTTTGATTTTCAAATTTAGTTATCTTAAATTCTACTCGATAGATTCTTTTGGTTTAAACTCTATAGGACTCCACAAACCCTTACCTGTGTCCCGGTGCGTGTTTCGCGTATCCGAGTCCTGGTTTTGGTATCAATTTTCTAAATTTTTCCTCAAAAAACTGGTTTTTTGCACATTGTGCAAAATTTTTGTTCTGTCAAAATTTTTATTTCAGCATAATTGGTTAGCCCGCACGGAGACGCAACTTTTGACACCCCACACGTGAGCCTAGCTCTCACGAAACGTCAAAAAATTGACCGCCCGCCCACCCGGTGGTCTTTTATACTGTATACTATACGGACAGGGACAATTTTGGCAAATATTGTTAAAATTTAAAATTTTATTTACGGGAGTCGATTTTTAGTGGACTGTCTGTTACCGGACATTGGACGTAACTAATTCATTAGTTACAAAATTTGACCAATTCTTTATTTTATCTTATTTTATCTTATTTTATTTATTTTATATTCTAATTATATATCTGACGGATCCCTTCTCTACAGGGATTATCAGGGGTATTGACATAATTTTGGCGCATTTTTATATAGTTGGCTGATCCCCCCTTTACAGGGATTCAGTCAATTACTTTTAAATTGTCCTCTGACAGTTCGAATAGGGTTTTCTTCGACTCCGACATGTTACGTACGCCAGGGAAAAAGGACGCAGACTCGCAGAGTTCCGGTGGCTCGCCGCGTTCTGCAGAGGAAGCCGGGGCATCACTCCCTAGCGTTAGACGCAGCATCGGGGAATGGGAGGCTGGGAAATCAGAGCCCAAGGCCAAGATCCCCGCCATTCCAAAACTCGGAGCGTCTCAACCAATCACGCAGAAAACCACCGGCTCTCTTGGGACGCGCCGGGCTTCCGCGGACGCTGCGGGACCCAGCAGTAAGCCCGATACCAAATACCCCAACCTGACGGCGGAGGCGAGAGCTTGCCTAAATAAAGCGAAGCTTCACTTGGGCAACTCTCGCAACCTCAAGACGGAGATAAAGACGGAGGTGCTTGGGGCTATTAACCGATTATATGAGATTGTGAAGGAGTCGGAGAAAACGAGATTGTCTGTCGCGACGCCTGCTACCGCGTCACAAATGGATCAGACCTACCTACTCACTCCAACTGGCGACCAAAGGACTCCGATGCCGACCACGGATGTTCCGACAGAGCTAATGAAGCAGCTCATGGTGAACCTCCAGCAGCACAACCAGGCGTTGGAGGATTGCCAGCAGCACACGCGGGCCCTGTCGGAACATCTGAAGCAGACCCCGCGCTTTGTCGCAGGCCAAGGACCAACCTTCGCTGAGATGGCTGCCGCCCCTAGACAGTCCCTCCAAAAGCCCCTTCACTCAGTAGTCGTCTCATCTGCTGATGAGAACGACACTAGTGAGGGTGTTATAGGAAAACTGAGAGTGGCAGTCAACGCTCGGAGTGAGGGAACAAGGGTGGAGCGGCTGCGCAAGGCGCGGGACCAAAAAGTCATAGTCGGGTTTTCCACCAAAGAGGAGATGGAGGCAGTAAAGGAGAGGATCCGGAAGTCAGGAGGTCTCCGGGTTGAGGAGGTCCAGAACAAGGACCCCCTCATCATCCTTAAGGACGTCCTCTCCTGCCACACCGACGGCGAAATAACCGAGGCCCTGTTAACCCAAAACACCCACTTGTTGGGTGATGTGGCCGTGGCGGATAGGAGGCTGGTGGTTAAGTATCGCCGCAGAACCCGGAATCCCCATATGGGACACATCATCCTGCAGGTGTCCCCAACAATATGGCAGAGGCTGACGGCGGCGGGTCGGGCGCATGTTGACCTGCAGCGGGTGCAGGTGGCCGATCAGTCGCCGTTGGTTCAGTGCTCCATTTGCTTGGGGTATGGGCACGGGAGAAAGTTTTGCCGAGAAACCATCCCGCTGTGCAGCCACTGTGGGGACCCACATTTGAAGGCGGATTGCCCGGCTTTTGCGACCGGTATTGCACCACAGTGCAGGAACTGCCAGGTCGCGAAGACCGGGAAGTCGGACCACAGTGCGTTCGACAGTTCCTGCCCAGTGCGGATGAAGTGGGACAGCCTGGCCAGATCTAGCGTGGCATATTGCTGAGGTGGTGACGGCCGTAACCCAAAGTATCCAAGTTGCCTCTGATACCCACCAGTACAAAGTGGTCCAGGCCAACCTGCGACGGAGTGAGCTGGCCACCAACGAGTTGATGCTGGAGGCTGTAAACCGGAAATTTTGCGTAGCGTTGCTCCAGGAGCCTTATGTGGGTGGGGTGAGAAGGATGAAGGGCTACCGGGGCGTAAGGGTCTTCCAGAGCTCTGAAGGAGGAGAAGGGACTGTAAAGGCAGCAATAGCTGTCTTTGATCATGATTTAGACATCGTGCAGTACCCGCAACTCACCACAAACAACATCGTTGTGGTGGGAGTCCGAACCAGAGCCTGGACGATCACGCTGGTGTCCTTCTACTTCGAGCCCGGAAATCCCTTAGAGCCATACCTGGAGCACCTCAAACGAGTAGAGCAAAAGGTGGGCCCTAGCAGGTTGGTTATTGGAGGAGACACCAATTCAAAAAGTACTTGGTGGGGTAGCGGCTACGAGGACCCCAGAGGGGAACAGATGTGTGGAGCATTAAATGAATGGGGAATGCAAATTCTGAACATAGGTGACATCCCGACATATGACACCGTGAGGGGTGGAAAAAGGTACAGCAGTCACGTGGATGTGACGGCCTGTTCGGCGGATATGCTGGAACTGGTGGATGGCTGGCGAATTGTGGAAGGCCTCACATGTTCCGACCACAACGGCATCACTTTCTTCATACGTTTGACAAAGTCAAAAGGCATAAGTGTCCAACGCACAACTAGGGTGTACAATACCAAGAAGGCTAATTGGAGGCAGTTTCGTGAGAAACTGTCTCAAATTATGCAGGACAAAAATTTAACCATCACAGAACTTAAGAATATAAACAATATAGAACAAATAGAACACGTACTAAACACTTATACAAAAGCAATAACTGACACTTGTGCACACACTTTGCAAACAAAAAAGAAAAAAGATACAATCACCTTGCCGTGGTGGTCCCGGGAGCTCGCGGAGATGAAGAAGCTAGTCACCACCAGGAAACGCAGGATCAGGAACGCAGCGCCAGTCCGAAGAGCGATGGTTGTCATGCTGTACCTGAAAGAAAAAGAAACCTATGAGTCAGCTGTGAGGAAGGCCATAGAAGAAAGTTGGAAGGAGTTCTGTGGGAAACAAGATAGGGAGGGGGTCTGGGAGGGGATCTACAGAGTGATGGGAAGGGTTTCAAGAAGAGAAGAAGATCTACCTCTCCAGATAGACGGAAATGCACTGGATGCAAAGGGCTCAGTGAAGCTATTGGCCGACACCTTCTATCCCGAGGACCGAGGGGAGGACGACAACATGGACCACCGCCAAATGAGAGAACTGGCAGAAACGGTAAACGGTTGGAGGCATGATGAACGACATGATCCACCGTTTACCCAAAGCGAGCTAGATAGGGCCATGAAGTCGTTCAACCCAAAAAAGGCCCCGGGAGCCGATGGCTTCACGGCCGACATTTGCTCACAGGCCGTAAATTGCGACCCCGACTTTTTCCTAACACTGCTAAACCAATGCCTAGCACACCACTACTTTCCAAAGATCTGGAAGAAAGCGACAGTGGTGGCTCTTAGAAAACCAGGCAAGGACTCGTACAGCGTACCCAAATCGTACAGGCCGATTGGGCTCTTGCCTGTCCTAGGGAAGGTGTACGAGAAGATGCTGGTTGCTCGTCTCAAATACTACCTACTCCCCAGGATAAGTACTCGCCAATACGGCTTTATGCCCCAAAGGAGCACCGAAGACTCCCTCTATACTCTCATGCAGTATATTCGCGAAGCGCTGGCACGGAAAAAGATTGTCACGCTTGTGTCGCTAGATATAGAGGGAGCATTCGACAGTGCGTGGTGGCCCGCCATCAAAGTACGATTGGCTGAGGAAAAGTGTCCTGTGAATTTGAGACGAGTAATCAGTAGCTACCTCAGTGATAGGATAGTAAGCGTGAGATACGCCGGGGAGGAGTGCAATAAGTCGTCCAGCAAAGGATGCGTCCAGGGCTCCATAGGAGGTCCCATCTTCTGGAACTTACTTCTGGACCCACTCCTGAAAGAGCTCGAAAGGAGAGGCAACTACTGCCAGGCATTCGCCGACGATGTCGTAATGGTGTTCGTCGGCGAATCGGCAGTAGAAATCGAGGGACAAGCCAATGCCGCTCTCGAACATGTTCGAGCGTGGGGTGTCAAAAATAAGCTCAAATTCGCACCGCACAAAACCTGTGCGATGGTGATAACGCGGAGGCTGAAATACGACACGCCGCGCTTGAGCATGGGGGGGATCGACATTGGTATGTCCCAAGATATAAAAATCCTGGGCCTCACGATAGACGCGAACTTGACCTTCAACAAGCACATAGCTATCGCCTGTAAGAAGGCGATAGCTATCTACAAGCAGCTGGCCAGGGCGGCCCGGGTTAGCTGGGGTTTGCACCCTGAAGTTATCCGGGTCATATATACTGCAGCCATTGAGCCAACACTGCTGTACGCCGCAAGTGCATGGGCACCAGCCGCCAACAAGCTAGGGGTCATCAAGCAATTAAATGTGGTCCAAAGAGGGTTTGCGCAAAAGCTGTGTAGAGCCTACCGCACGGTCTCCCTTAACTCGGCACTGGTGCTGGCCGGGATACTCCCACTCGACTTGCGCATCCGCGAGGCGGCTGCGCTGTACGAGGCCAAGAGGGGGGTGCCCCAGCCAGTGCTAGGAGGCAGGGAGGTTGAGCGGATGGCTCCAGCGATCGAGTCCCCGCACCCTGCGGAGCAAACCACACTGCAGTTCGACAGCCTGATAGACGAGGAACGATACCGGAACCACAGCGATTTCGCTGTGCGTATTTTCACAGACGGCAGCAAGATTGAGGGCAGGGTCGGGGCGGCGCTATCCTTGTGGAATAGCGCCACTGAAGTAAAGGCCCTCAAGCTTGCTTTGCCGTCTTACTGCACCGTCTATCAGGCGGAGCTATTGGCCCTACACAGAGCGGCTGGTGAAGTACTCAAACGAAGGGAAGACACGTTCGGCATTTTCTGCGACTCCATGGCGGCGCTCCAGTCGGTGGTCAATGCGAGTTCCCCCCATCCCCTGGCAGTGGAAACTAGAGACACCCTCCGTCGCTGTAAGCTCCAGAACAAGAGTGTCTCCTTGTTCTGGATCAAGGCCCACGCAGGATTGGAGGGCAACGAGCGAGCCGACCAACTCGCAAAGGAAGCCGCCTTGGGGTCGAAGAAGAAGCCGGACTACGATCTGTGCCCCGTTTCATTCGTCAAACGGCAGATCCGTATGGAGTCGCTTGACGAGTGGAACGGGAGATATAAGTCAGGGGCAACAGCCTCTGGCACTAAACTGTTCTTCCCAGATGCGGTTGCAGCGTATAGGGTAGTGCGTAAATTTGAGCCAACTAACCTCACTACCCAGATTCTCACGGGGCACGGTGGGTTCTCTGCATACCTGAAACGCTTCAGGTGTAAGGAGAACGCATCGTGCGCCTGTGAGCCGGGAAAAAACGAAACAGTCACCCATGTTCTGCTCGAGTGCCCGATCACAGCGAAAGCGCGGTACGAGGCAGAACAAGACCTCGATGAGAAACTGGCTATCGTAAATTTACCAAAATTAATGGAAGACAACAAAAAAAGAAGTAGATTTTTAGATTATTGTATAAAGATAGCATCAATAGTAGTAAGTAGAAATAAAATAGTATAAGAAAACCAAGATACTTAATTATATTATAACAATATAGTTTAGGTGTCTTAACAAAATACAATGTAGTAAAAAAAAAAAAAAAAAAAAAAAAAAAAAAAAAAAAAAAAAAAAAAAAAAAAAAAAAAAAAAAAAACAATAATCTAAACTATACATATATTGCAGTTAAGCCAGGAATTATATTAATAGAAAGATGTATACTGGTAACAACACAAATTATTAAGAGGTAAACATATATATTATACGAACAAAATTATATTAAGTAGGAAACACACGAAGAATAACAAAATACAGTCGATTATCTAGTTACAAGCGTAGGACACATATTATTGTCAGAACTAATAATTAAAAAGAAATTAAAAACAAACTCTAAAATTGCAAACACAGCCTCCGATCCTGTCAGAGGACAATCAGCGCGGCAGGAGTGTGGTTTTAGTCAGTAAGAGTCTGACACTGCCCAGACTGGCTCGCTTGCGAGGCAGCCTGGGCGTCCATGAGGATTTCCCACTCCTGCCAAAAAAAAAAAAAAAAAAAAAAAAAAAAAAAAAAACCTAACCTAACCTAACCTAACCTAACCTAACCTAACCTAACCTAACCTAACCTAACCTAACCTAACCTAACCTAACCTAACCTAACCTAACCTAACCTAACCTAACCTAACCTAACCATCGATTTCTCAGCCTTCAGGAGTGCTAATTTGACCCAGTTTTTTGCACAGTAATTACAGGACAGGCTAGTTCCTGCTATCCCGACTGTAGAAATTGACCATCGAGGTTTTATTTTTCGAATACCTACAAATTGTCATTTTTTCAAAAAATTTTTATTTTCAAAATTAGATATCTCAAATTCTACTCGTTAGATTCTTTTGGTTTAAACTCCATAGGACTCCATCAACCATTACCTGTGCCCCGGTGCGTGTTTCGCGTATCCGAGTCCTGGTTTTGGAACAAATTTTCAAAATTTTTCTCAAAAAATCTAGTTTTTTGCCCATATTCAAAAATTTTTGTTCTAGATAAATTTTTATTTTTATAAAATCCGTTAGCCCGTGCGGAGACGCAACTTTTGACACCCCACACGTGGGCCTAGCTCTCACGAAACGTCAAAAAATTGCAGATTGTGTTTTCCGGAAAACGGGTTTTCCACCCCCTGTGTTTTAGCCCTTAAGGCTAAAATTCCGAAATTATTATAGCTCGTTAGATCTTGCGGGGCCGCGTCTTTTGACACCTCTCCCGTACGTCTAGCGTGCTGGGCACCCTAAATATTCGGAAAATCCTAAAATAAATCTATTAAATTTGGTCAATTTTATCCAGAAAATCCACCTACCTGAGCCAGCGCCCCACCGAGTGTTTCTACGTTGCCGTCGTGGTGGGGCTTATGGGTCTCCATGATCCTGGGGACTTCCGGCATGAGTGACTAACTTGGGCCGGAAGGCTCCAGGGGAGAGGCCCGACTAAGAGGAACACACCGGGGGTCGCGTCCATTGTCAGTCGATCATCGTCGACTGCCAGTGGATGCGACCTCCACCCAATCCTAAGCTTGGAGGCGTGGCTATGGGATGCGTACCGGAGGGATGTCCGGATGCTAGCGCCTCACAAGAGGGCCGCGCCGTTGGGAGGCTTGAGCAAGCTGTTCGAGCCTCCTAACGGCGTGGAACCTGGGGGATTCTTCGTCGCTGCTCTCTGGTACGCATCTGTTCATCAGATGCGACCTTGAGAGTGGCGCCGAAACTGGGGGGGTAGAGTGTGTGAGTGAGTGAGTGAATGAGAGAGAGTGAATGTGGACCATGCGATATGTAAGAGGAAAGATAGGGAGGTTGAAGGGAGGAGACAGGGACCACACCCTCCAAAGGAAACAACAATTATGAACGACAAGATTAATGAAAATAATTCCCAGTTCCGCCCCCATTCGTATGCTGGGGGGGGCGGCCTTAATCTTACCCCTAACAACGACGACCTGGATCCGTCTGTCGGGAACAATCCCGACAACAAGAGCCGAGGAGGCTCCAGATCATCTCCTACCTTTGAGGAGATGATCTCATTTAGCTTTAAGTCGCCCGACAAGCCGCGGTCGGGCGAAGTAAGCCAGAACGAAGTCGGCAAGGAGGCGGAGAGTGGTGCGGCGTCGGTGACCGACGCAGCACCACTACTCGCCGCTCTGAGCTCCTTTAGGAGCCTGGAGCGTGAGGAGGGGAGCGCTTCCGGAAGCGCCGTGAGTCAGGGCTCGCGGTTCTTCCGGAACCAGAAGCGCTCCAAGGCAGGGGACGGCCGTGAGTCGTCCTCTGACGCTGAGGTGATGGCGCCGCCTCCCAAAGTTCCCACCAGCACGAGGGGTAGGGGGGCGGGGAGGCCATCCAAAGGCAACAAGGGTGGCAGGCGAGCCCTGAGGCTCGCCAAGGAGGAGGAGCGCCGGTCCGCCGCTGAGGGTCCCCGGGTATCGATCTCGGGGTCCTCAAGCGGAGTATCGGCGTTCTCTGTCAGCTCCAAGTCGGAGCGAGCGGACAGGCTTGCGGGGGTCGTGGTGAACGCCATCAAGGATGTGGTCCACAAGAGGCTTGGCTCCTCTAGGAGCAGGGCCACATCCGCGGCCACGGCCACCATTGTGGCGGCGGCGGAGGCGAGCTTCGGCGGGCCTTCGTCTGCGGACGAGACGTCCAAATTGCGGACGGAGGTCGCCCGCCTGACCGCCACTACGGAGCACCTGGTGAAGGAGAACCAGAGGCTCCGGGCAGACCTGGCCGAGCTCCGACGAGGAGCTGGCCCCCGGAGGGACGCGCGGGATGAGCTCCAGCACGGGCCGAGTCAGCCCCTGCCCGCCGCGGAGAACCAGGTTCTCGAACTGGTGCGGCAGGAGCTGGCTGGCTTCAACAGGCGGTTCTCCGTGCTGGAGGGCATCGTGCTGCGGCCCCCGCTGGCGGCGAGTCAGCCGGCGTTGGGCCAGCGGCCACCGGGCTCATTTGCCGCCGCTGCGGCTGCTGCGCCCAAGCAGGGTTCGGCGGGACGGGCCGACAGCGGGTCTGTGCTGAGACCCGCGGGGTCGGCCCCGCCGAAGGCGCCAAAGGCGCCGCCCAAACCGGGTGGGACGGCTGCACGGGCGGCGAAAGCTCCGAAGGCCCCAGCCCAGGTGGCGAGACGGCCGTCACAGCCTGCCCCGACTTCCCAACCTCCTCCGGCCGAGGCTGCCGAATGGCAAGTGGCCGGGGAGAAAGAGAAGGCGGGAAAGGCCAAAAGGGCGGCCAAACGCCGAGAGAGGCGGAAGCGGCGCAAGGAGCGGGCCGCTGCGGCCAGGCTCCGCGCCCCGAGGTCCGCGGCTGTGGTAATTACGCTGCAGCCGGAAGCGATCCAGAAGGGCGTGACCTACCGCAGCGTGCTCGCCAAAACCAAGGCGGCGGTGAGCCTCGAGGAGGTGGGGTGTGCCGACGGCGTTCGGGTGAAGGTCACCAAGACCGGAGCCCGGATGCTGGAGGTCCCCGGCGCCTCCAGCGGCCCAGCTGCTGACGCCCTGGCTGAAAAGATCAGGGCGTTGCTGGTCGACGAGGCTCGAGTGTCCAGGCCCACCAAGAGCGCAGACATGCGCATTATGGGCCTGGACGACTCTGTGACGGAGGCGGAGGTGAAGGCCGCCGTCGCCAGGACTGGAGGGTGCCCTGCCGAGCAGGTGAGGGTAGGCACTCTCCGTCCTGATCGCGCGGGGCTTCTCACCGTAACGGTGAGCTGCCCCGTGTCGGCGGCGAGCCAAATCACTGGGAAGGGCCGAAGGCTCTTGGTGGGCTGGGTGTCTGCACAGGTGAAGCTGCTGGAACCCAGACCTCTGAGGTGCTTCCGCTGCCATGTGGGCGACCACGTGGCAGCGAGGTGCACCTCGGAGGTGGACAGAGGGAACAGCTGCTTCCGCTGTGGTCGGCCCGGTCACAAGGCCGGCTCCTGTGAGGCCGCGCCGCACTGCGCAGCATGTGCGGCAGATGGCAAGCCGGCCGATCACCGGGCTGGGAGCAGGACCTGCGCCCCACCCGCCAAGACCAGGGCCAGGGGCAGGCCCTCCACCACCACCACCACCACCGCCACCGTCGCAACCGCCGCCGTCGCCGCTTCCGCCGACGCTGCCCCCACAGCCGTCGTCGCCACCGCAAACATCGCGGTGGCTGGACCCTCGCAGAGGGCTGGGGAGGAGGAGGCTGTAATGGAATGCCAATAACGGCCCCATTACGCCTCCTCCAGGCGAACATCAACCACTGCGCCGATGCTCAGGACCTGTTGTTCCAGAGCATGGCGCAGTGGTCGATTAACATCGCCGTGGTCCCCGAGCCGTACTATGTCCCGCCCAGGGATGACTGGGTGGAGGACCTGGACGGCTCGGTGACCATCATTTCGTCGGCCGCCGCCGGTACCCCGACCCTCGAGGAGGTCAAGAGGGGTCGGGGTTGCGTGGCAGCACGGTTCGGGGAGATAGTAGTGGTAGGGGTGTACTTCTCCCCGAACCGAACTCTCGCCGAGTTCCACAACTCCCTCGCGGAGTTGAGAGACGTCGTCGTCGGATACCGTTCCCTCCCTGCGCTCGTTCTCGGGGACTTCAATGCCAAGAACTTGGCTTGGGGTTCCCGGTTCACGGACGCAAGGGGCAGGATGGTGGAGGACTGGGCTCTGGAGACAGGCCTGGTCGTCCTGAACCGGGGTTCTGTCCCCACGTGCGTGCGGTGGCAGGGCGAATCGGTGGTGGACCTCTCGTTCGCCAGCCCCGCTCTGTCACCGCGCGTACTTGACTGGCGCGTTCTGGAGGAGGTGGAGACGTCTTCCGATCATCGGTACATCCGGTTTGACGTTTCCGCCCAGACCTCCAGCGTGCCGCCGGTCGGACAGACCCCGAGCGGTCCGCGTTGGTCGCTGAAGCAGCTGGACCGGGAGCTACTCCTGGAGGCCTCGATCGTGCAGGCCTGGGTGACATCACCGAACAGGCCTGCCGACATAGACGACGAGGCAGAGTGGTTCCAGGAGGCCATGTCCGAGATATGTGACGTGGCAATGCCCCGGGTCCAGCCTTCTGCTCGGCGACAGGTGTACTGGTGGTCGCCGGCGCTTACGGCTTTACGCCAAGGGTGTATTACCGCGCGACGCCGGTACACCAGGTACCGCAGACGGCTCCGTAACCGCACGCCGGAAACGGAAGCCGTCGAGGCGGAGCTATACGAGGGGTACAGAGCTGCGAGGACCGCCCTCCGAACGGAGATCTTGCGGGCCAAGAGATCGGCCCGCGAGGAGTCGCTGGAGACTCTGAACAGAGACCCATGGGGGCGCCCGTATCTAGCGGTGCGGGGGAAACTCCGCCCATGGGCCCCCCCACTGACGCAGAGTCTCCGGCCACAGATCGTGGAGGGCGTGGTGAGCGCTCTGTTCCCCTCGCGAGGGGAACATACTCCTCCGCCTATGGCTCCGTCTCCTGCGGTATCTGACGCGGACCAGGACGACGACGACGACGACGACGATGCTCCCGAGGTGACCGAGGTAGAGCTGAGAGCGGCGGTGCGTAGGCTGAATGCCAAAAACACCGCCCCAGGACCCGATGGCTTTCATGGGAAAGCCTGGGTCCTGGCCTTGCAAGAGGCTCTCGGGCCTCGACTCAGAGGGCTTTTAAGCGCATGCTTAGAGAGGGGCCAGTTTCCACGTCGGTGGAAGACGGGGAAGCTGGTCCTGATCAAGAAGGCGGGGCGCCCTGCGGACTCTCCGTCCGCTTACCGGCCCATTGTGCTGCTCGACGAGGTGGGCAAGCTCTTTGAAAGAGTAATTGCAGACCGCCTCGTCGGGCAGTTGATGCGGGTGGGGCCGGACCTGGCGGAGAGCCAGTACGGCTTCCGCAGGGGGCGCTCCACGGTGGACGCAGTCATGCGCGTAAGAGCCCTCACGACGGGGGATGCAGTGGCCCGGGGTAGGGTCGTCTTGGCGGTGTCTCTGGACATCGCCAATGCCTTCAACACCCTGCCCTGGAGTTGTATAGTGGAGGCACTCCGGTATCACCGGGTGCCGCCCTACCTCCGTCGCGTAGTCGAGGCGTATCTGACGGACAGAGCCGTCATCTACCCCGGTCATCAGGGAGTATGGAACCGGCGAGAGATGTCGTGCGGTGTTCCACAGGGATCGGTCCTGGGGCCGCCCTTGTGGAACATCGGATACGACTGGGTGCTGCGCGCCGACCTCCCCGCTGGCGTCAGCGTAGTGTGCTACGCTGACGACACGCTGGTCTTAGCGCAGAGGAGGTCGCACGAGGCGGCGGCCGAACTTATGACACGCGGGGTTGCGACAGTCATAGAGAGGATCCGGCAACTGGGACTCGAGGTGGCATTGCACAAGTCCGAGGCCATGTGTTTTCATGGTCGTCGGAACGCGCCACCTGCGGGTTCCCAGATCACGGTAGGAGGGGTTCGCATCGGCGTCGAGGGTACGATGAAGTACCTGGGACTCGTCCTCGACAGCCGGTGGAACTTTGTCGAACATTTTCGACGTTTGGCTCCCAGATTGGACAGGGCCGGGGCCGCCTTGAAGCGGCTCCTACCCAATCTGAGGGGGCCAAATGCCTCCTGCCGGAGGCTCTACGCGGGGATCGTGCGGTCCATGGCCCTCTACGGGGCACCGGTGTGGGCGCGTTCGTTGAGGCAGCGATCAGCTCGCCTGATGAACGCGTCCCAGAGGGTCATGGCGATCCGAATCATCCGCGGATACCGCACGATCTCCCGTGAGGCGGCGAGCCTCCTTGCCGGACTGTCACCGTGGGATCTGGAGGCAAAAATCCTCGCGCACCTGTACGAGTGGCGCGAGGAGGCCAAACGCCGGGGCGAAACTCCGCTGCCGCGACAACTCGCGGCTCGGCGGACCGAGCTCCGGCAGGATCTCATGGTGACATGGAGAGAGCGACTGTCGCAACCCAGCGCTGGGCACGCCACCATCGAGGCGGTGGTGCCCCTCTTTGAGGAGTGGTTGGAGAGGCGTCACGGCGCCCTCACCTTCCGCCTGACGCAGGTGCTCACCGGACACGGCTGTTTCGGGAGGTACCTGTGTCGGATCAGGGCGGAGGTGACCCCTGAGTGTTTCCACTGCGAGGATCGCCCAGAGGACACGGTGGAGCATACGGTGGAGGTTTGCCCCGCTTGGGCAGAGCACCGCCGTGTCCTCGTGGATGCGATAGGCGACAGCGACCTCTCGCGCCGTGCCCTGGTTCAGGCCATGGTACGGAGCGAGAGGGAATGGGAGGCCGTCTCCTCCTTCTGCGAAGCAGTAATGCTCGCGAAGAGGGAGGCGGCACACGTTAGGGAGGCTCAGCAACGGCCGAGTCGCCCTAGCGCCCCCAGCCGCGACCGCCGCAGGAGACGCCAGGGGCCGCGAGACGATCTCCGGCCACCGTAGACCCGGGCCTGCGGACGGCGAGTAGTGGGTAACTCGCCGTCCGATCAGCACCAGGCCCGAGAGTCGACGGCGCGTAGTGTTCCACGCGCGCCTCAAAGAGTTGTCAGCCAAAGGAAGGGGCCTGCCACGGCCGGTGCCTGCCCGGGGGTGGAGGATAAATTCGAAAGAGTTACCTCGCCCCCGGGCACTCGAGGCAGGGAGGAACAGGGGTGGGTTTTAGTCAGTAAGAGTCTGACACGCCCTTCCGCTCCACCCTAGAGCGGAAGAAGTCATTGGATGATTTCCCACCCCCCAAAAAAAAAAAAAAAAAACCTGAGCCAGCGCAAAACAAAACCATCGATTTCTCAGCCTTCAGGAGTGCTAATTTGACCCAGTTTTTTGCACAGTAATTACAGGACAGGCTAGTTCCTGCTATCCCGACTGTAGAAATTGACCATCGAGGTTTTATTTTTCGAATACCTACAAATTGTCATTTTTTCAAAAAATTTTTATTTTCAAAATTAGATATCTCAAATTCTACTCGTTAGATTCTTTTGGTTTAAACTCCATAGGACTCCATCAACCATTACCTGTGCCCCGGTGCGTGTTTCGCGTATCCGAGTCCTGGTTTTGGAACAAATTTTCAAAATTTTTCTCAAAAAATCTAGTTTTTTGCCCATATTCAAAAATTTTTGTTCTAGATAAATTTTTATTTTTATAAAATCCGTTAGCCCGTGCGGAGACGCAACTTTTGACACCCCACACGTGGGCCTAGCTCTCACGAAACGTCAAAAAATTGCAGATTGTGTTTTCCGGAAAACGGGTTTTCCACCCCCTGTGTTTTAGCCCTTAAGGCTAAAATTCCGAAATTATTATAGCTCGTTAGATCTTGCGGGGCCGCGTCTTTTGACACCTCTCCCGTACGTCTAGCGTGCTGGGCACCCTAAATATTCGGAAAATCCTAAAATAAATCTATTAAATTTGGTCAATTTTATCCAGAAAATCCACCTACCTGAGCCAGCGCAAAACAAAACCATCGATTTCTCAGCCTTCAGGAGTGCTAATTTGACCCAGTTTTTTGCACAGTAATTACAGGACAGGCTAGTTCCTGCTATCCCGACTGTAGAAATTGACCATCGAGGTTTTATTTTTCGAATACCTACAAATTGTCATTTTTTCAAAAAAATTTTATTTTCAAAATTAGATATCTCAAATTCTACTCGTTAGATTCTTTTGGTTTAAACTCCATAGGACTCCATCAACCATTACCTGTGCCCCGGTGCGTGTTTCGCGTATCCGAGTCCTGGTTTTGGAACAAATTTTCAAAATTTTTCTCAAAAAATCTAGTTTTTTGCCCATATTCAAAAATTTTTGTTCTAGATAAATTTTTATTTTTATAAAATCCGTTAGCCCGTGCGGAGACGCAACTTTTGACACCCCACACGTGGGCCTAGCTCTCACGAAACGTCAAAAAATTGCAGATTGTGTTTTCCGGAAAACGGGTTTTCCACCCCCTGTGTTTTAGCCCTTAAGGCTAAAATTCCGAAATTATTATAGCTCGTTAGATCTTGCGGGGCCGCGTCTTTTGACACCTCTCCCGTACGTCTAGCGTGCTGGGCACCCTAAATATTCGGAAAATCCTAAAATAAATCTATTAAATTTGGTCAATTTTATCCAGAAAATCCACCTACCTGAGCCAGCGCACCCCACCGAGTGTTTCTACGTTGCCGTCGTGGTGGGGCTTATGGGTCTCCATGATCCTGGGGACTTCCGGCATGAGTGACTAACTTGGGCCGGAAGGCTCCAGGGGAGAGGCCCGACTAAGAGGAACACACCGGGGGTCGCGTCCATTGTCAGTCGATCATCGTCGACTGCCAGTGGATGCGACCTCCACCCAATCCCAGCTTGGAGGCGTGGCTATGGGATGCGTATTGGAGGGATGTCCAAATGCTAGCGCCTCACAAGAGGGCTGCGCCGTTGGGAGGCTTGAGCAAGCTGTTCGAGCCTCCTAACGGCATGGAACCTGGGGGAACTTCGTCGCTACTCTCTGGTACGCATCTGTTCATCAGATGCGACTGTGAGAGTGGCGCCGAAACTGGGGGGGTAGAGTGTGTGAGTGAGTGAGTGAATGAGAGAGAGTGAATGTGGACTATATGATATGCGAGGAAGGGATAGGGAGGTTGAGAGGAGGAGACAGGGACCACACCCTCCAAAGGAAAAAACAATGATGCCAAAACAGATTAAAAAAAATAATTCCCAGTTCCGCCCCCATTCGTATGCTGGGGGGGGCGGCTTTAGTCAACCGAATACCACCAACGACGACCTGGATCCGTCTGTCGGGAACAATCCCGACAACAAGAGCCGAGGAGGCTCCAGATCATCTCCTACCTTTGAGGAGATGATCAATTTTAGCTTCAAGACGCCCGACAAGCCGCGGTCGGGTGATACAAGCCAAGGTGAAGTCGGCAAAAAGGCGGAGAGTGGCGCGGCGTCGGCGACCGACGCAGCACCACTACTCGCCGCTCTGAGCTCCTTTAGGAGCCTGGAGCGTGAGGAGGGGAGCGCTTCCGGAAGCGCCGTGAGTCAGGGCTCGCGGTTCTTCCGGAACCAGAAGCGCTCCAAGGCAGGGGACGGCCGTGAGTCGTCCTCTGACGCTGAGGTGATGGCGCCGCCTCCCAAAGTTCCCACCAGCACGAGGGGTAGGGGGGCGGGGAGGCCATCCAAAGGCAACAAGGGTGGCAGGCGAGCCCTGAGGCTCGCCAAGGAGGAGGAGCGCCGGTCCGCCGCTGAGGGTCCCCGGGTATCGATCTCGGGGTCCTCAAGCGGAGTATCGGCGTTCTCTGTCAGCTCCAAGTCGGAGCGAGCGGACAGGCTTGCGGGGGTCGTGGTGAACGCCATCAAGGATGTGGTCCACAAGAGGCTTGGCTCCTCTAGGAGCAGGGCCACATCCGCGGCCACGGCCACCATTGTGGCGGCGGCGGAGGCGAGCTTCGGCGGGCCTTCGTCTGCGGACGAGACGTCCAAATTGCGGACGGAGGTCGCCCGCCTGACCGCCACTACGGAGCACCTGGTGAAGGAGAACCAGAGGCTCCGGGCAGACCTGGCCGAGCTCCGACGAGGAGCTGGCCCCCGGAGGGACGCGCGGGATGAGCTCCAGCACGGGCCGAGTCAGCCCCTGCCCGCCGCGGAGAACCAGGTTCTCGAACTGGTGCGGCAGGAGCTGGCTGGCTTCAACAGGCGGTTCTCCGTGCTGGAGGGCATCGTGCTGCGGCCCCCGCTGGCGGCGAGTCAGCCGGCGTTGGGCCAGCGGCCATCGGGCTCATTTGCCGCCGCTGCGGCTGCTGCGCCCAAGCAGGGTTCGGCGGGACGGGCCGACAGCGGGTCTGTGCTGAGACCCGCGGGGTCGGCCCCGCCGAAGGCGCCAAAGGCGCCGCCCAAACCGGGTGGGACGGCTGCACGGGCGGCGAAAGCCCCGAAGGCCCCAGCCCAGGTGGCGAGACGGCCGTCACAGCCTGCCCCGACTTCCCAACCTCCTCCGGCCGAGGCTGCCGAATGGCAAGTGGCCGGGGAGAAAGAGAAGGCGGGAAAGGCCAAAAGGGCGGCCAAACGCCGAGAGAGGCGGAAGCGGCGCAAGGAGCGGGCCGCTGCGGCCAGGCTCCGCGCCCCGAGGTCCGCGGCTGTGGTAATTACGCTGCAGCCGGAAGCGATCCAGAAGGGCGTGACCTACCGCAGCGTGCTCGCCAAAACCAAGGCAGCGGTGAGCCTCGAGGAGGTGGGGTGTGCCGACGGCGTTCGGGTGAAGGTCACCAAGACCGGAGCCCGGATGCTGGAGGTCCCCGGCGCCTCCAGCGGCCCAGCTGCTGACGCCCTGGCTGAAAAGATCAGGGCGTTGCTGGTCGACGAGGCTCGAGTGTCCAGGCCCACCAAGAGCGCAGACATGCGCATTATGGGCCTGGACGACTCTGTGACGGAGGCGGAGGTGAAGGCCGCCGTCGCCAGGACTGGAGGGTGCCCTGCCGAGCAGGTGAGGGTAGGCACTCTCCGTCCTGATCGCGCGGGGCTTCTCACCGTAACGGTGAGCTGCCCCGTGTCGGCGGCGAGCCAAATCACTGGGAAGGGCCGAAGGCTCTTGGTGGGCTGGGTGTCTGCGCAGGTGAAGCTGCTGGAACCCAGACCTCTGAGGTGCTTCCGCTGCCATGTGGGCGACCACGTGGCAGCGAGGTGCACCTCGGAGGTGGACAGAGGGAACAGCTGCTTCCGCTGTGGTCGGCCCGGTCACAAGGCCGGCTCCTGTGAGGCCGCGCCGCACTGCGCAGCATGTGCGGCAGATGGCAAGCCGGCCGATCACCGGGCTGGGAGCAGGACCTGCGCCCCACCCGCCAAGACCAGGGCCAGGGGCAGGCCCTCCACCACCACCACCACCACCGCCACCGTCGCAACCGCCGCCGTCGCCGCTTCCGCCGACGCTGCCCCCACAGCCGTCGTCGCCACCGCAAACATCGCGGTGGCTGGACCCTCGCAGAGGGCTGGGGAGGAGGAGGCTGTAATGGAATGCCAATAACGGCCCCATTACGCCTCCTCCAGGCGAACATCAACCACTGCGCCGATGCTCAGGACCTGTTGTTCCAGAGCATGGCGCAGTGGTCGATTAACATCGCCGTGGTCCCCGAGCCGTACTATGTCCCGCCCAGGGATGACTGGGTGGAGGACCTGGACGGCTCGGTGACCATCATTTCGTCGGCCGCCGCCGGTACCCCGACCCTCGAGGAGGTCAAGAGGGGTCGGGGTTGCGTGGCAGCACGGTTCGGGGAGATAGTAGTGGTAGGGGTGTACTTCTCCCCGAACCGAACTCTCGCCGAGTTCCACAACTCCCTCGCGGAGTTGAGAGACGTCGTCGTCGGATACCGTTCCCTCCCTGCGCTCGTTCTCGGGGACTTCAATGCCAAGAACTTGGCTTGGGGTTCCCGGTTCACGGACGCAAGGGGCAGGATGGTGGAGGACTGGGCTCTGGAGACAGGCCTGGTCGTCCTGAACCGGGGTTCTGTCCCCACGTGCGTGCGGTGGCAGGGCGAATCGGTGGTGGACCTCTCGTTCGCCAGCCCCGCTCTGTCACCGCGCGTACTCGACTGGCGCGTTCTGGAGGAGGTGGAGACGTCTTCCGATCATCGGTACATCCGGTTTGACGTTTCCGCCCAGACCTCCAGCGTGCCGCCGGTCGGACAGACCCCGAGCGGTCCGCGTTGGTCGCTGAAGCAGCTGGACCGGGAGCTACTCCTGGAGGCCTCGATCGTGCAGGCTTGGGTGACATCACCGAACAGGCCTGCCGACATAGACGACGAGGCAGAGTGGTTCCAGGAGGCCATGTCCGAGATATGTGACGTGGCAATGCCCCGGGTCCAGCCTTCTGCTCGGCGACAGGTGTACTGGTGGTCGCCGGCGCTTACGGCTTTACGCCAAGGGTGTATTGCCGCGCGACGCCAGTACACCAGGTACCGCAGACGGCTCCGTAACCGCACGCCGGAAACGGAAGCCGTCGAGGCGGAGCTATACGAGGGGTACAGAGCTGCGAGGATCGCCCTCCGAACGGAGATCTTGCGGGCCAAGAGATCGGCCCGCGAGGAGTCGCTGGAGACTCTGAACAGAGACCCATGGGGGCGCCCGTATCTAGCGGTGCGGGGGAAACTCCGCCCATGGGCCCCCCCACTGACGCAGAGTCTCCGGCCACAGATCGTGGAGGGCGTGGTGAGCGCTCTGTTCCCCTCGCGAGGGGAACATACTCCTCCGCCTATGGCTCCGTCTCCTGCGGTATCTGACGCGGACCAGGACGACGACGACGACGACGACGATGCTCCCGAGGTGACCGAGGTAGAGCTGAGAGCGGCGGTGCGTAGGCTGAATGCCAAAAACACCGCCCCAGGACCCGATGGCTTTCATGGGAAAGCCTGGGTCCTGGCCTTGCAAGAGGCTCTCGGGCCTCGACTCAGAGGGCTTTTAAGCGCATGCTTAGAGAGGGGCCAGTTTCCACGTCGGTGGAAGACGGGGAAGCTGGTCCTGATCAAGAAGGTGGGGCGCCCTGCGGACTCTCCGTCCGCTTACCGGCCCATTGTGCTGCTCGACGAGGTGGGCAAGCTCTTTGAAAGAGTAATTGCAGACCGCCTCGTCGGGCAGTTGGTGCGGGTGGGGCCGGACCTGGCGGAGAGCCAGTACGGCTTCCGCAGGGGGCGCTCCACGGTGGACGCAGTCATGCGCGTAAGAGCCCTCACGACGGGGGATGCAGTGGCCCGGGGTAGGGTCGTCTTGGCGGTGTCTCTGGACATCGCCAATGCCTTCAACACCCTGCCCTGGAGTTGTATAGTGGAGGCACTCCGGTATCACCGGGTGCCGCCCTACCTCCGTCGCGTAGTCGAGGCGTATCTGACGGACAGAGCCGTCATCTACCCCGGTCATCAGGGAGTATGGAACCGGCGAGAGATGTCGTGCGGTGTTCCACAGGGATCGGTCCTGGGGCCGCCCTTGTGGAACATCGGATACGACTGGGTGCTGCGCGCCGACCTCCCCGCTGGCGTCAGCGTAGTGTGCTACGCTGACGACACGCTGGTCTTAGCGCAGGGGAGGTCGCACGAGGCGGCGGCCGAACTTATGACACGCGGGGTTGCGACAGTCATAGAGAGGATCCGGCAACTGGGACTCGAGGTGGCATTGCACAAGTCCGAGGCCATGTGTTTTCATGGTCGTCGGAACGCGCCACCTGCGGGTTCCCAGATCACGGTAGGAGGGGTTCGCATCGGCGTCGAGGGTACGATGAAGTACCTGGGACTCGTCCTCGACAGCCGGTGGAACTTTGTCGAACATTTTCGACGTTTGGCTCCCAGATTGGACAGGGCCGGGGCCGCCTTGAAGCGGCTCCTACCCAATCTGAGGGGGCCAAATGCCTCCTGCCGGAGGCTCTACGCGGGGATCGTGCGGTCCATGGCCCTCTACGGGGCACCGGTGTGGGCGCGTTCGTTGAGGCAGCGATCAGCTCGCCTGATGAACGCGTCCCAGAGGGTCATGGCGATCCGTATCATCCGCGGATACCGCACGATCTCCCGTGAGGCGGCGAGCCTCCTTGCCGGACTGTCACCGTGGGATCTGGAGGCAAAAATCCTCGCGCACCTGTACGAGTGGCGCGAGGAGGCCAAACGCCGGGGCGAAACTCCGCTGCCGCGACAACTCGCGGCTCGGCGGACCGAGCTCCGGCAGGATCTCATGGTGACATGGAGAGAGCGACTGTCGCAACCCAGCGCTGGGCACGCCACCATCGAGGCGGTGGTGCCCCTCTTTGAGGAGTGGTTGGAGAGGCGTCACGGCGCCCTCACCTTCCGCCTGACGCAGGTGCTCACCGGACACGGCTGTTTCGGGAGGTACCTGTGTCGGATCAGGGCGGAGGAGACCCCTGAGTGTTTCCACTGCGAGGATCGCCCAGAGGACACGGTGGAGCATACGGTGGAGGTTTGCCACGCTTGGGCAGAGCACCGCCGTGTCCTCGTGGATGCGATAGGCGACAGCGACCTCTCGCGCCGTGCCCTGGTTCAGGCCATGGTACGGAGCGAGAGGGAATGGGAGGCCGTCTCCTCCTTCTGCGAAGCAGTAATGCTCGCGAAGAGGGAGGCGGCACACGTTAGGGAGGCTCAGCAACGGCCGAGTCGCCCTAGCGCCCCCAGCCGCGACCGCCGCAGGAGACGCCAGGGGCCGCGAGACGATCTCCGGCCACCGTAGACCCGGGCCTGCGGACGGCGAGTAGTGGGTAACTCGCCGTCCGATCAGCACCAGGCCCGAGAGTCGACGGCGCGTAGTGTTCCACGCGCGCCTCAAAGAGTTGTCAGCCAAAGGAAGGGGCCTGCCACGGCCGGTGCCTGCCCGGGGGTGGAGGATAAATTCGAAAGAGTTACCTCGCCCCCGGGCACTCGAGGCAGGGAGGAACAGGGGTGGGTTTTAGTCAGTAAGAGTCTGACACACCCTTCCGCTCCACCCTAGAGCGGAAGAAGTCATTGGATGATTTCCCACCCCCCAAAAAAAAAAAAAAAAAAAAAAAACCTACCTGGACTAGCTCAAAACATAACCATCGATTTCTCAGCTTCCAGGAATGCGATTTTGACCTAGTTTTTTGCATAGTAATTATAAGACAGGCAAGCTCCTGCTATCCCGACGATAGAAATAGACCATCGCGGCTTTATTTTTCGAATACCTCAAAAATTGTAATTTTTTCAAAATTTTTATTTTCAAAATTAGTTATCTTAAATTCTACTCGATAGATTCTTTTGGTTTAAACTCTATAGGACTCCACCAACCCTTACCTGTGTCCCGGTGCGTGTTTCGCGTATCCGAGTCCTGGTTTTGGAACAAATTTTCCAAATTTTTCTCAAAAAATCTAGTTTTTTTGCCCATTTTCAAAAATTTTTGTTCTACATAAATTTTTATTGTTATAAAATCCGTTAGCCCGCGCGGAGACGCAACTTTTGACACCCCACACGTGAGCCTAGCTCTCACGAAACGTCAAAAAATTCCCGATTGTTTCTTCGAAATACGGGTTTTCCACCCCCTCAGTTAAGGCCCTTAAGGCGAAAATTCCGAAATTAGTATAGTTCGCTGGATCTTACGGGGCTGCGTCTTTTGACACCTCTCCCGTACGTCTAGCGTACTGGGCACCCTTAATATTCGAAAAATCTGCAAATCTACTGAATTTGGTCGGATTTCCAGAAAATCCACCTACCTGGACTAGCTCAAAACATAACCATCGATTTCTCAGCTTCCAGGAATGCGATTTTGACCTAGTTTTTTGCATAGTAATTATAAGACAGGCAAGCTCCTGCTATCCCGACGATAGAAATAGACCATCGCGGCTTTATTTTTCGAATACCTCAAAAATTGTAATTTTTTCAAAATTTTTATTTTCAAAATTAGTTATCTTAAATTCTACTCGATAGATTCTTTTGGTTTAAACTCTATAGGACTCCACCAACCCTTACCTGTGTCCCGGTGCGTGTTTCGCGTATCCGAGTCCTGGTTTTGGAACAAATTTTCCAAATTTTTCTCAAAAAATCTAGTTTTTTTGCCCATTTTCAAAAATTTTTGTTCTACATAAATTTTTATTGTTATAAAATCCGTTAGCCCGCGCGGAGACGCAACTTTTGACACCCCACACGTGAGCCTAGCTCTCACGAAACGTCAAAAAATTCCCGATTGTTTCTTCGAAATACGGGTTTTCCACCCCCTCAGTTAAGGCCCTTAAGGCGAAAATTCCGAAATTAGTATAGTTCGCTGGATCTTACGGGGCTGCGTCTTTTGACACCTCTCCCGTACGTCTAGCGTACTGGGCACCCTTAATATTCGAAAAATCTGCAAATCTACTGAATTTGGTCGGATTTCCAGAAAATCCACCTACCTGGACTAGCTCAAAACATAACCATCGATTTCTCAGCTTCCAGGAATGCGATTTTGACCTAGTTTTTTGCATAGTAATTATAAGACAGGCAAGCTCCTGCTATCCCGACGATAGAAATAGACCATCGCGGCTTTATTTTTCGAATACCTCAAAAATTGTAATTTTTTCAAAATTTTTATTTTCAAAATTAGTTATCTTAAATTCTACTCGATAGATTCTTTTGGTTTAAACTCTATAGGACTCCACCAACCCTTACCTGTGTCCCGGTGCGTGTTTCGCGTATCCGAGTCCTGGTTTTGGAACAAATTTTCCAAATTTTTCTCAAAAAATCTAGTTTTTTTGCCCATTTTCAAAAATTTTTGTTCTACATAAATTTTTATTGTTATAAAATCCGTTAGCCCGCGCGGAGACGCAACTTTTGACACCCCACACGTGAGCCTCCCCACCGAGTGTTTCTACGTTGCCGTCGTGGTGGGGCTTATGGGTCTCCATGATCCTGGGGACTTCCGGCATGAGTGACTAACTTGGGCCGGAAGGCTCCAGGGGAGAGGCCCGACTAAGAGGAACACACCGGGGGTCGCGTCCATTGTCAGTCGATCATCGTCGACTGCCAGTGGATGCGACCTCCACCCAATCCCAGCTTGGAGGCGTGGCTATGGGATGCGTATTGGAGGGATGTCCAAATGCTAGCGCCTCACAAGAGGGCTGCGCCGTTGGGAGGCTTGAGCAAGCTGTTCGAGCCTCCTAACGGCATGGAACCTGGGGGAACTTCGTCGCTACTCTCTGGTACGCATCTGTTCATCAGATGCGACTGTGAGAGTGGCGCCGAAACTGGGGGGGTAGAGTGTGTGAGTGAGTGAGTGAATGAGAGAGAGTGAATGTGGACCATGCGATATGTTAGAGGAGGATAGGGAGGTAGAGGGTAGGAGATAGGGACCACACCCTTAAAAGGAAAAAACCCAATGAACAGAAAGATTAAAGTAATAGACTCCCAGACACGCCCCCATTCGTATGCTGGGGGGGGCGGGCTTGATCTTACACCCATTAACGACGACCTGGATCCGTCTGTCGGGAACAATCCCGACAACAAGAGCCGAGGAGGCTCCAGATCATCTCCTACCTTTGAGGAGATGATCTCATTTAGCTTTAAGACGCCCGACAAGCCGCGGTCGGGCGAAGTAAGCCAGAACGAAGTCGGCAAGGAGGCGGAGAGTGGTGCGGCGTCGGTGACCGACGCAGCACCACTACTCGCCGCTCTGAGCTCCTTTAGGAGCCTGGAGCGTGAGGAGGGGAGCGCTTCCGGAAGCGCCGTGAGTCAGGGCTCGCGGTTCTTCCGGAACCAGAAGCGCTCCAAGGCAGGGGACGGCCGTGAGTCGTCCTCTGACGCTGAGGTGATGGCGCCGCCTCCCAAAGTTCCCACCAGCACGAGGGGTAGGGGGGCGGGGAGGCCATCCAAAGGCAACAAGGGTGGCAGGCGAGCCCTGAGGCTCGCCAAGGAGGAGGAGCGCCGGTCCGCCGCTGAGGGTCCCCGGGTATCGATCTCGGGGTCCTCAAGCGGAGTATCGGCGTTCTCTGTCAGCTCCAAGTCGGAGCGAGCGGACAGGCTTGCGGGGGTCGTGGTGAACGCCATCAAGGATGTGGTCCACAAGAGGCTTGGCTCCTCTAGGAGCAGGGCCACATCCGCGGCCACGGCCACCATTGTGGCGGCGGCGGAGGCGAGCTTCGGCGGGCCTTCGTCTGCGGACGAGACGTCCAAATTGCGGACGGAGGTCGCCCGCCTGACCGCCACTACGGAGCACCTGGTGAAGGAGAACCAGAGGCTCCGGGCAGACCTGGCCGAGCTCCGACGAGGAGCTGGCCCCCGGAGGGACGCGCGGGATGAGCTCCAGCACGGGCCGAGTCAGCCCCTGCCCGCCGCGGAGAACCAGGTTCTCGAACTGGTGCGGCAGGAGCTGGCTGGCTTCAACAGGCGGTTCTCCGTGCTGGAGGGCATCGTGCTGCGGCCCCCGCTGGCGGCGAGTCAGCCGGCGTTGGGCCAGCGGCCATCGGGCTCATTTGCCGCCGCTGCGGCTGCTGCGCCCAAGCAGGGTTCGGCGGGACGGGCCGACAGCGGGTCTGTGCTGAGACCCGCGGGGTCGGCCCCGCCGAAGGCGCCAAAGGCCGAGCCCAAACCGGGTGGGACGGCTGCACGGGCGGCGAAAGCCCCGAAGGCCCCAGCCCAGGTGGCGAGACGGCCGTCACAGCCTGCCCCGACTTCCCAACCTCCTCCGGCCGAGGCTGCCGAATGGCAAGTGGCCGGGGAGAAAGAGAAGGCGGGAAAGGCCAAAAGGGCGGCCAAACGCCGAGAGAGGCGGAAGCGGCGCAAGGAGCGGGCCGCTGCGGCCAGGCTCCGCGCCCCGAGGTCCGCGGCTGTGGTAATTACGCTGCAGCCGGAAGCGATCCAGAAGGGCGTGACCTACCGCAGCGTGCTCGCCAAAACCAAGGCGGCGGTGAGCCTCGAGGAGGTGGGGTGTGCCGACGGCGTTCGGGTGAAGGTCACCAAGACCGGAGCCCGGATGCTGGAGGTCCCCGGCGCCTCCAGCGGCCCAGCTGCTGACGCCCTGGCTGAAAAGATCAGGGCGTTGCTGGTCGACGAGGCTCGAGTGTCCAGGCCCACCAAGAGCGCAGACATGCGCATTATGGGCCTGGACGACTCTGTGACGGAGGCGGAGGTGAAGGCCGCCGTCGCCAGGACTGGAGGGTGCCCTGCCGAGCAGGTGAGGGTAGGCACTCTCCGTCCTGATCGCGCGGGGCTTCTCACCGTAACGGTGAGCTGCCCCGTGTCGGCGGCGAGCCAAATCACTGGGAAGGGCCGAAGGCTCTTGGTGGGCTGGGTGTCTGCGCAGGTGAAGCTGCTGGAACCCAGACCTCTGAGGTGCTTCCGCTGCCATGTGGGCGACCACGTGGCAGCGAGGTGCACCTCGGAGGTGGACAGAGGGAACAGCTGCTTCCGCTGTGGTCGGCCCGGTCACAAGGCCGGCTCCTGTGAGGCCGCGCCGCACTGCGCAGCATGTGCGGCAGATGGCAAGCCGGCCGATCACCGGGCTGGGAGCAGGACCTGCGCCCCACCCGCCAAGACCAGGGCCAGGGGCAGGCCCTCCACCACCACCACCACCACCGCCACCGTCGCAACCGCCGCCGTCGCCGCTTCCGCCGACGCTGCCCCCACAGCCGTCGTCGCCACCGCAAACATCGCGGTGGCTGGACCCTCGCAGAGGGCTGGGGAGGAGGAGGCTGTAATGGAATGCCAATAACGGCCCCATTACGCCTCCTCCAGGCGAACATCAACCACTGCGCCGATGCTCAGGACCTGTTGTTCCAGAGCATGGCGCAGTGGTCGATTAACATCGCCGTGGTCCCCGAGCCGTACTATGTCCCGCCCAGGGATGACTGGGTGGAGGACCTGGACGGCTCGGTGACCATCATTTCGTCGGCCGCCGCCGGTACCCCGACCCTCGAGGAGGTCAAGAGGGGTCGGGGTTGCGTGGCAGCACGGTTCGGGGAGATAGTAGTGGTAGGGGTGTACTTCTCCCCGAACCGAACTCTCGCCGAGTTCCACAACTCCCTCGCGGAGTTGAGAGACGTCGTCGTCGGATACCGTTCCCTCCCTGCGCTCGTTCTCGGGGACTTCAATGCCAAGAACTTGGCTTGGGGTTCCCGGTTCACGGACGCAAGGGGCAGGATGGTGGAGGACTGGGCTCTGGAGACAGGCCTGGTCGTCCTGAACCGGGGTTCTGTCCCCACGTGCGTGCGGTGGCAGGGCGAATCGGTGGTGGACCTCTCGTTCGCCAGCCCCGCTCTGTCACCGCGCGTACTTGACTGGCGCGTTCTGGAGGAGGTGGAGACGTCTTCCGATCATCGGTACATCCGGTTTGACGTTTCCGCCCAGACCTCCAGCGTGCCGCCGGTCGGACAGACCCCGAGCGGTCCGCGTTGGTCGCTGAAGCAGCTGGACCGGGAGCTACTCCTGGAGGCCTCGATCGTGCAGGCCTGGGTGACATCACCGAACAGGCCTGCCGACATAGACGACGAGGCAGAGTGGTTCCAGGAGGCCATGTCCGAGATATGTGACGTGGCAATGCCCCGGGTCCAGCCTTCTGCTCGGCGACAGGTGTACTGGTGGTCGCCGGCGCTTACGGCTTTACGCCAAGGGTGTATTGCCGCGCGACGCCGGTACACCAGGTACCGCAGACGGCTCCGTAACCGCACGCCGGAAACGGAAGCCGTCGAGGCGGAGCTATACGAGGGGTACAGAGCTGCGAGGATCGCCCTCCGAACGGAGATCTTGCGGGCCAAGAGATCGGCCCGCGAGGAGTCGCTGGAGACTCTGAACAGAGACCCATGGGGGCGCCCGTATCTAGCGGTGCGGGGGAAACTCCGCCCATGGGCCCCCCCACTGACGCAGAGTCTCCGGCCACAGATCGTGGAGGGCGTGGTGAGCGCTCTGTTCCCCTCGCGAGGGGAACATACTCCTCCGCCTATGGCTCCGTCTCCTGCGGTATCTGACGCGGACCAGGACGACGACGACGACGACGACGATGCTCCCGAGGTGACCGAGGTAGAGCTGAGAGCGGCGGTGCGTAGGCTGAATGCCAAAAACACCGCCCCAGGACCCGATGGCTTTCATGGGAAAGCCTGGGTCCTGGCCTTGCAAGAGGCTCTCGGGCCTCGACTCAGAGGGCTTTTAAGCGCATGCTTAGAGAGGGGCCAGTTTCCACGTCGGTGGAAGACGGGGAAGCTGGTCCTGATCAAGAAGGTGGGGCGCCCTGCGGACTCTCCGTCCGCTTACCGGCCCATTGTGCTGCTCGACGAGGTGGGCAAGCTCTTTGAAAGAGTAATTGCAGACCGCCTCGTCGGGCAGTTGGTGCGGGTGGGGCCGGACCTGGCGGAGAGCCAGTACGGCTTCCGCAGGGGGCGCTCCACGGTGGACGCAGTCATGCGCGTAAGAGCCCTCACGACGGGGGATGCAGTGGCCCGGGGTAGGGTCGTCTTGGCGGTGTCTCTGGACATCGCCAATGCCTTCAACACCCTGCCCTGGAGTTGTATAGTGGAGGCACTCCGGTATCACCGGGTGCCGCCCTACCTCCGTCGCGTAGTCGAGGCGTATCTGACGGACAGAGCCGTCATCTACCCCGGTCATCAGGGAGTATGGAACCGGCGAGAGATGTCGTGCGGTGTTCCACAGGGATCGGTCCTGGGGCCGCCCTTGTGGAACATCGGATACGACTGGGTGCTGCGCGCCGACCTCCCCGCTGGCGTCAGCGTAGTGTGCTACGCTGACGACACGCTGGTCTTAGCGCAGGGGAGGTCGCACGAGGCGGCGGCCGAACTTATGACACGCGGGGTTGCGACAGTCATAGAGAGGATCCGGCAACTGGGACTCGAGGTGGCATTGCACAAGTCCGAGGCCATGTGTTTTCATGGTCGTCGGAACGCGCCACCTGCGGGTTCCCAGATCACGGTAGGAGGGGTTCGCATCGGCGTCGAGGGTACGATGAAGTACCTGGGACTCGTCCTCGACAGCCGGTGGAACTTTGTCGAACATTTTCGACGTTTGGCTCCCAGATTGGACAGGGCCGGGGCCGCCTTGAAGCGGCTCCTACCCAATCTGAGGGGGCCAAACGCCTCCTGCCGGAGGCTCTACGCGGGGATCGTGCGGTCCATGGCCCTCTACGGGGCACCGGTGTGGGCGCGTTCGTCGAGGCAGCGATCAGCTCGCCTGATGAACGCGTCCCAGAGGGTCATGGCGATCCGAATCATCCGCGGATACCGCACGATCTCCCGTGAGGCGGCGAGCCTCCTTGCCGGACTGTCACCGTGGGATCTGGAGGCAAAAATCCTCGCGCACCTGTACGAGTGGCGCGAGGAGGCCAAACGCCGGGGCGAAACTCCGCTGCCGCGACAACTCGCGGCTCGGCGGACCGAGCTCCGGCAGGATCTCATGGTGACATGGAGAGAGAGACTGTCGCAACCCAGCGCTGGGCACGCCACCATCGAGGCGGTAGTGCCCCTCTTTGAGGAGTGGCTGGAGAGGCGTCACGGCGCCCTCACCTTCCGCCTGACGCAGGTGCTCACCGGACACGGCTGTTTCGGGAGGTACCTGTGTCGGATCAGGGCGGAGGAGACCCCTGAGTGTTTCCACTGCGAGGATCGCCCAGAGGACACGGTGGAGCATACGGTGGAGGTTTGCCCCGCTTGGGCAGAGCACCGCCGTGTCCTCGTGGATGCGATAGGCGACAGCGACCTCTCGCGCCGTGCCCTGGTTCAGGCCATGGTACGGAGCGAGAGGGAATGGGAGGCCGTCTCCTCCTTCTGCGAAGCAGTAATGCTCGCGAAGAGGGAGGCGGCACACGTTAGGGAGGCTCAGCAACGGCCGAGTCGCCCTAGCGCCCCCAGCCGCGACCGCCGCAGGAGACGCCAGGGGCCGCGAGACGATCTCCGGCCACCGTAGACCCGGGCCTGCGGACGGCGAGTAGCGGGTAACTCGCCGCCCGATCAGCACCAGGCCCGAGAGTCGACGGCGCGTAGTGTTCCACGCGCGCCTCAAAGAGTTGTCAGCCAAGTGTAGGGGCCTGCCAAGGCCGGTGCCTGCCCGGGGGTGGAGGATAAATTCGAAAGAGTTACCTCGCCCCCGGGCACTCGAGGCAGGGAGGAACAGGGGTGGGTTTTAGTCAGTAAGAGTCTGACACACCCTTCCGCTCCACCCTAGAGCGGAAGAAGTCATTGGATGATTTCCCACCCCCCAAAAAAAAAAAAAAAAAAAAAAACACGTGAGCCTAGCTCTCACGAAACGTCAAAAAATTCCCGATTGTTTCTTCGAAATACGGGTTTTCCACCCCCTCAGTTAAGGCCCTTAAGGCGAAAATTCCGAAATTAGTATAGTTCGCTGGATCTTACGGGGCTGCGTCTTTTGACACCTCTCCCGTACGTCTAGCGTACTGGGCACCCTTAATATTCGAAAAATCTGCAAATCTACTGAATTTGGTCGGATTTCCAGAAAATCCACCTACCTGGACTAGCTCCCCCACCGAGTGTTTCTACGTTGCCGTCGTGGTGGGGCTTATGGGTCTCCATGATCCTGGGGACTTCCGGCATGAGTGACTAACTTGGGCCGGAAGGCTCCAGGGGAGAGGCCCGACTAAGAGGAACACACCGGGGGTCGCGTCCATTGTCAGTCGATCATCGTCGACTGCCAGTGGATGCGACCTCCACCCAATCCCAGCTTGGAGGCGTGGCTATGGGATGCGTATTGGAGGGATGTCCAAATGCTAGCGCCTCACAAGAGGGCTGCGCCGTTGGGAGGCTTGAGCAAGCTGTTCGAGCCTCCTAACGGCATGGAACCTGGGGGAACTTCGTCGCTACTCTCTGGTACGCATCTGTTCATCAGATGCGACTGTGAGAGTGGCGCCGAAACTGGGGGGGTAGAGTGTGTGAGTGAGTGAGTGAATGAGAGAGAGTGAATGTGGACCATGCGATATGTTAGAGGAGGATAGGGAGGTAGAGGGCAGGAGACAGGGACCACACCCTTCAAAGGAAAACCCAAAAAATGACAGAACAGATTAATGCAAATGACTCCCAGACACGCCCCCATTCGTATGCTGGGGGGGCGGGCTTAATCACATACCCTTAAAAAACGACGACCTGGATCCGTCTGTCGGGAACAATCCCGACAACAAGAGCCGAGGAGGCTCCAGATCATCTCCTACCTTTGAGGAGATGATCTCATTTAGCTTTAAGACGCCCGACAAGCCGCGGTCGGGCGAAGTAAGCCAGAACGAAGTCGGCAAGGAGGCGGAGAGTGGTGCGGCGTCGGTGACCGACGCAGCACCACTACTCGCCGCTCTGAGCTCCTTTAGGAGCCTGGAGCGTGAGGAGGGGAGCGCTTCCGGAAGCGCCGTGAGTCAGGGCTCGCGGTTCTTCCGGAACCAGAAGCGCTCCAAGGCACGGGACGGCCGTGAGTCGTCCTCTGACGCGGAGGTGATGGCGCCGCCTCCCAAGGTTCCCACCAGCACGAGGGGTAGGGGGGCGGGGAGGCCGTCGAAAGGCTCCAAGGGTGGCAGGCGAGCCCTGAGGCTCGCCGCGGAGGAGGAGCGCCGGTCCAACGCTGAGGGTCCCCGGGTATCGATCTCGGGGTCCTCAAGCGGAGTATCGGCGTTCTCTGTCAGCTCCAAGTCGGAGCGAGCGGACAGGCTTGCGGGGGTCGTGGTGAACGCCATCAAGGATGTGGTCCACAAGAGGCTTGGCTCTTCTAGGAGCAGGGCCACATCCGCGGCCACGGCCACCATTGTGGCGGCGGCGGAGGCGAGCTTCGGCGGGCCTTCGTCTGCGTCTGCGGACGAGACGTCCAAATTGCGGACGGAGGTCGCCCGCCTGACCGCCACTACGGAGCACCTGGTGAAGGAGAACCAGAGGCTCCGGGCAGACCTGGCCGAGCTCCGACGAGGAGCTGGCCCCCGGAGGGACGCGCGGGATGAGCTCCAGCACGGGCCGAGTCAGCCCCTGCCCGCCGCGGAGAACCAGGTTCTCGAACTGGTGCGGCAGGAGCTGGCTGGCTTCAACAGGCGGTTTTCCGTGCTGGAGGGCATTGTGCTGCGGCCCCCGCTGGCGGCGAGTCAGCCGGCGTTGGGCCAGCGGCCACCGGGCTCATTTGCCGCCGCTGCGGCTGCTGCGCCCAAGCAGGGTTCGGCGGGACGGGCCGACAGCGGGTCTGTGCTGAGACCCGCGGGGTCGGCCCCGCCGAAGGCGCCAAAGGCGCCGCCCAAACCGGGTGGGACGGCTGCACGGGCGGCGAAAGCCCCGAAGGCCCCAGCCCAGGTGGCGAGACGGCCGTCACAGCCTGCCCCGACTTCCCAACCTCCTCCGGCCGAGGCTGCCGAATGGCAAGTGGCCGGGGAGAAAGAGAAGGCGGGAAAGGCCAAAAGGGCGGCCAAACGCCGAGAGAGGCGGAAGCGGCGCAAGGAGCGGGCCGCTGCGGCCAGGCTCCGCGCCCCGAGGTCCGCGGCTGTGGTTATAACGCTGCAGCCGGAAGCGGTCCAGAAGGGCGTGACCTACCGCAGCGTGCTCGCCAAAACTAAGGCGGCGGTAAACCTCGAGGAGGTGGGGTGTGCCGACGGCGTTCGGGTGAAGGTCACCAAGACCGGAGCCCGGATGCTGGAGGTCCCCGGCGCCTCCAGCGGCCCAGCTGCTGACGCCCTGGCTGAAAAGATCAGGGCGTTGCTGGTCGACGAGGCTCGAGTGTCCAGGCCCACCAAGAGCGCAGACATGCGCATTATGGGCCTGGACGACTCTGTGACGGAGGCGGAGGTGAAGGCCGCCGTCGCCAGGACTGGAGGGTGCCCTGCCGAGCAGGTGAGGGTAGGCACTCTCCGTCCTGATCGCGCGGGGCTTCTCACCGTAACGGTGAGCTGCCCCGTGTCGGCGGCGAGCCAAATCACTGGGAAGGGCCGAAGGCTCTTGGTGGGCTGGGTGTCTGCGCAGGTGAAGCTGCTGGAACCCAGACCTCTGAGGTGCTTCCGCTGCCATGTGGGCGACCACGTGGCAGCGAGGTGCACCTCGGAGGTGGACAGAGGGAACAGCTGCTTCCGCTGTGGTCGGCCCGGTCACAAGGCCGGCTCCTGTGAGGCCGCGCCGCACTGCGCAGCATGTGCGGCAGCTGGCAAGCCGGCCGATCACCGGGCTGGGAGCAGGACCTGCGCCCCACCCGCCAAGACCAGGGCCAGGGGCAGGCCCTCCACCACCACCACCACCACCGCCACCGTCGCAACCGCCGCCGTCGCCGCTTCCGCCGACGCTGCCCCCACAGCCGTCGTCGCCACCGCAAACATCGCGGTGGCTGGACCCTCGCAGAGGGCTGGGGAGGAGGAGGCTGTAATGGAATGCCAATAACGGCCCCATTACGCCTCCTCCAGGCGAACATCAACCACTGCGCCGATGCTCAGGACCTGTTGTTCCAGAGCATGGCGCAGTGGTCGATTAACATCGCCGTGGTCCCCGAGCCGTACTATGTCCCGCCCAGGGATGACTGGGTGGAGGACCTGGACGGCTCGGTGTCCATCATTTCGTCGGCCGCCGCCGGTACCCCGACCCTCGAGGAGGTCAAGAGGGGTCGGGGTTGCGTGGCAGCACGGTTCGGGGAGATAGTAGTGGTAGGGGTGTACTTCTCCCCGAACCGAACTCTCGCCGAGTTCCACAACTCCCTCGCGGAGTTGAAAGACGTCGTCGTCGGATACCGTTCCCTCCCTGCGCTCGTTCTCGGGGACTTCAATGCCAAGAACTTGGCTTGGGGTTCCCGGTTCACGGACGCAAGAGGCAGGATGGTGGAGGACTGGGCTCTGGAGACAGGCCTGGTCGTCCTGAACCGGGGTTCTGTCCCCACGTGCGTGCGGTGGCAGGGCGAATCGGTGGTGGACCTCTCGTTCGCCAGCCCCGCTCTGTCACCGCGCGTACTTGACTGGCGCGTTCTGGAGGAGGTGGAGACGTCTTCCGATCATCGGTACATCCGGTTTGACGTTTCCGCCCAGACCTCCAGCGTGCCGCCGGTCGGACAGACCCCGAGCGGTCCGCGTTGGTCGCTGAAGCAGATGGACCGGGAGCTACTCCTGGAGGCCTCGATCGTGCAGGCCTGGGTGACATCACCGAACAGGCCTGCCGACATAGACGACGAGGCAGAGTGGTTCCAGGAGGCCATGTCCGAGATATGTGACGTGGCAATGCCCCGGGTCCAGCCTTCTGCTCGGCGACAGGTGTACTGGTGGTCGCCGGCGCTTACGGCTTTACGCCAAGGGTGTATTACCGCGCGACGCCGGTACACCAGGTACCGCAGACGGCTCCGTAACCGCACGCCGGAAACGGAAGCCGTCGAGGCGGAGCTATACGAGGGGTACAGAGCTGCGAGGATCGCCCTCCGAACGGAGATCTTGCGGGCCAAGAGATCGGCCCGCGAGGAGTCGCTGGAGACTCTGAACAGAGACCCATGGGGGCGCCCGTATCTAGCGGTGCGGGGGAAACTCCGCCCATGGGCCCCCCCACTGACGCAGAGTCTCCGGCCACAGATCGTGGAGGGCGTGGTGAGCGCTCTGTTCCCCTCGCGAGGGGAACATACTCCTCCGCCTATGGCTCCGTCTCCTGCGGTATCTGACGCGGACCAGGACGACGACGACGACGACGACGATGCTCCCGAGGTGACCGAGGTAGAGCTGAGAGCGGCGGTGCGTAGGCTGAATGCCAAAAACACCGCCCCAGGACCCGATGGCTTTCATGGGAAAGCCTGGGTCCTGGCCTTGCAAGAGGCTCTCGGGCCTCGACTCAGAGGGCTTTTAAGCGCATGCTTAGAGAGGGGCCAGTTTCCACGTCGGTGGAAGACGGGGAAGCTGGTCCTGATCAAGAAGGCGGGGCGCCCTGCGGACTCTCCGTCCGCTTACCGGCCCATTGTGCTGCTCGACGAGGTGGGCAAGCTCTTTGAAAGAGTAATTGCAGACCGCCTCGTCGGGCAGTTGATGCGGGTGGGGCCGGACCTGGCGGAGAGCCAGTACGGCTTCCGCAGGGGGCGCTCCACGGTGGACGCAGTCATGCGCGTAAGAGCCCTCACGACGGGGGATGCAGTGGCCCGGGGTAGGGTCGTCTTGGCGGTGTCTCTGGACATCGCCAATGCCTTTAACACCCTGCCCTGGAGTTGTATAGTGGAGGCACTCCGGTATCACCGGGTGCCGCCCTACCTCCGTCGCGTAGTCGAGGCGTATCTGACGGACAGAGCCGTCATCTACCCCGGTCATCAGGGAGTATGGAACCGGCGAGAGATGTCGTGCGGTGTTCCACAGGGATCGGTCCTGGGGCCGCCCTTGTGGAACATCGGATACGACTGGGTGCTGCGCGCCGACCTCCCCGCTGGCGTCAGCGTAGTGTGCTACGCTGACGACACGCTGGTCTTAGCGCAGGGGAGGTCGCACGAGGCGGCGGCCGAACTTATGACACGCGGGGTTGCGACAGTCATAGAGAGGATCCGGCAACTGGGACTCGAGGTGGCATTGCACAAGTCCGAGGCCATGTGTTTTCATGGTCGTCGGAACGCGCCACCTGCGGGTTCCCAGATCACGGTAGGAGGGGTTCGCATCGGCGTCGAGGGTACGATGAAGTACCTGGGACTCGTCCTCGACAGCCGGTGGAACTTTGTCGAACATTTTCGACGTTTGGCTCCCAGATTGGACAGGGCCGGGGCCGCCTTGAAGCGGCTCCTACCCAATCTGAGGGGGCCAAATGCCTCCTGCCGGAGGCTCTACGCGGGGATCGTGCGGTCCATGGCCCTCTACGGGGCACCGGTGTGGGCGCGTTCGTTGAGGCAGCGATCAGCTCGCCTGATGAACGCGTCCCAGAGGGTCATGGCGATCCGAATCATCCGCGGATACCGCACGATCTCCCGTGAGGCGGCGAGCCTCCTTGCCGGACTGTCACCGTGGGATCTGGAGGCAAAAATCCTCGCGCACCTGTACGAGTGGCGCGAGGAGGCCAAACGCCGGGGCGAAACTCCGCTGCCGCGACAACTCGCGGCTCGGCGGACCGAGCTCCGGCAGGATCTCATGGTGACATGGAGAGAGCGACTGTCGCAACCCAGCGCTGGGCACGCCACCATCGAGGCGGTGGTGCCCCTCTTTGAGGAGTGGTTGGAGAGGCGTCACGGCGCCCTCACCTTCCGCCTGACGCAGGTGCTCACCGGACACGGCTGTTTCGGGAGGTACCTGTGTCGGATCAGGGCGGAGGTGACCCCTGAGTGTTTCCACTGCGAGGATCGCCCAGAGGACACGGTGGAGCATACGGTGGAGGTTTGCCCCGCTTGGGCAGAGCACCGCCGTGTCCTCGTGGATGCGATAGGCGACAGCGACCTCTCGCGCCGTGCCCTGGTTCAGGCCATGGTACGGAGCGAGAGGGAATGGGAGGCCGTCTCCTCCTTCTGCGAAGCAGTAATGCTCGCGAAGAGGGAGGCGGCACACGTTAGGGAGGCTCAGCAACGGCCGAGTCGCCCTAGCGCCCCCAGCCGCGACCGCCGCAGGAGACGCCAGGGGCCGCGAGACGATCTCCGGCCACCGTAGACCCGGGCCTGCGGACGGCGAGTAGTGGGTAACTCGCCGTCCGATCAGCACCAGGCCCGAGAGTCGACGGCGCGTAGTGTTCCACGCGCGCCTCAAAGAGTTGTCAGCCAAGGGAAGGGGCCTGCCACGGCCGGTGCCTGCCCGGGGGTGGAGGATAAATTCGAAAGAGTTACCTCGCCCCCGGGCACTCGAGGCAGGGAGGAACAGGGGTGGGTTTTAGTCAGTAAGAGTCTGACACACCCTTCCGCTCCACCCTAGAGCGGAAGAAGTCATAGGATGATTTCCCACCCCCCAAAAAAAACAAAAAAAAAAAAAAAAAAAAGCATAGAATTACACACGCATTTAACTAGAATAATAAATCAAAATAGATATAGTAATAATTAAAACTTTTTCAAAATTAAAAATTAAAGTCAATTTTAGGTTAAAACCCAGTTTCATTCATTCTCACAGTAATTCAATCACAAAATTGATAGACAAGGTCTCTGACGACGTCAGGGGACAAGTAGCGCGGCAGGAGTGTGGTTTTAGTCAGTAAGAGTCTGACACTGTTCGGGCTGGCTCGCTCGCGAGTCAGCCCGTTCGTCCATGAGGATTTCCCACTCCTGCCAAAAAAAAAAAAAAAAAAAAAAAAAAAAAAAAAAAAAAAAAAAAAAAAAAAAAAAAAAAAAAAAACCTAACCTAACCTAACCTAACCTAACCTAACCTAACCTAACCTAACCTAACCTAACCAGTTCCCCCCCGGCTCTCGTGGCGGTCGGATCGTTTTTTGAGTCGCTCCGCAGTTAAAAATTCGAAAAAACGGTAAAAAGTGATCGGATTTTGATGAAACAAGTGTCAGTGTGTAGAGGAAAGTAGCCTCCACACTTCTAAATTCAGTTTCTAAACCGGATTGCAGTGTGTGAAGTGAGAAAACTGAAAAACCTCTTATTTTGAGGTTAATAAGTAACATCAAAAACTTAAATTGCGAACGCTGCGAAATTAAGATCGACGACCCCCCTTTTTTATTCAAGAAAAAGGAGGGGGTTATCGCCGCACAGCGTCCGGACGACACAGAAGACAGAAAAATCCAAGCCGCGCGGAGTTATTCAGCGAAAACCAAAAACACGTGGTGCTGAAAATTTGGAAAACGCAGAGCTAGACGCCTGAAAATTTGCAGCCAACATCTTCTGCAAGGACCTAGACTGGTGCCGCAAGTATTTTTGCTGTACCTATAAAACCTGATTTTTAAGAGGACATTAAAACCTCAAAGTTCAGACACATATATCTTCGGATATAAGCAAGATTTGCAAGTTTTTCAACTGCAGCTTTTGGCGCGCTTATTAGTGGAACAGAGACTTTAAATTTCAGATTTTTTAATTAAGCCGTTTCTTAAATATAAGTAATTTTAACAAATTTTTACATTTTTGAATATTTTTAAGTCACCTTACCTGTTTTTTATAAAATTGTTTATTTATCGTGTAGTACCTAATTTACCCTATTTTTAGACGTTTTTTCCGTAATTTTTCGTCCAGTGGATCCGGAGATATTGAATTTTTTCGATTTTTTGCATTTTATTTAGTAATATATAGGAATTAACAAATTTTGACACCGGGACCGGGTCCAACAAGGCCATTGGGACCCATATAAGCCCAAACACGGGCCCTGTAACTAATAAACTAAGAATTTTGTAAATTTCAACCATTTAGGTTTTTTAGGTTTACAATTTTGACAGGCTATATCTCGGGAGCCGCTGGACCGACAAATCTCATGTTTTCACTATTATTTGTAGCGTTTTGTAAACTTTAGGAATTTTAAGGTTTCAGCAGTTTTCAGGCTGAACAATTTTCTGTCGCTGAAACTGCTTTCAGGAGGTAGTCGGAGTGACGCCGAACTGTACATCCAAAATCCGGACCTTCTCCGACGAAGGGCTCCGAAGATACGGGCTTCTAAACCCAACACCTGACAGTTCGGCGGCCATTTTGTTTCGCTTCAAGCCGCAATAACTCCTGAGCCGAGAGTCGCAGGAAGTTGCGGTTTTCGGTTCCTAGCATAGGGGCTCTTTGCCTTCCTCATCCTGAAATTTCAGGCGGTTTGGAGCGAAAAATTTTCAGGATCCTGAAAGTGGTTTCAGCAGATAGCGGAGATCGAGTAGAGTTGGGAGAACCCAAACTTGGTGGTTCTGCGACCATCCTGAACGGAGATATTGACAGTCAAAGATTGACTTTGACAGTTGGGCCGCCATCTTGGTCAACATAAAAACACCTGTATCTCCGCAACGGAACGTCGTTGAGCGGTCAGGTTTTCGCTGTTAATATCAGCAGGCTTCATTCAATCGGGTGGGGCACTTTTCAGTCGATTTTCAGGCGTCTAGAATTTTCAGCCTGAAAACGATCTCAGTGGATAGATCTCGCCGAGCCAAGTGCGGAGAGCCCAAGCGTGGTGGTTTTTGGGTCGGTGGTTCCCGAGAAAACCTCTTGTAACCATTTTAGGGCCACCACCTTAATAAAAAACCAGATTTTAAAAGTGGATTAGCTCCGGAACCCCTTGGGGGAATTGCGCCGAGTTTGGGGTCATTTAAGAGGGCTCGGCGGGGGCTATCTATTGACCATATCAAATCGACTCTACATAGAGTTTTAAAAATTTTTTGTTCAAAACTGATAGTTTTTGATACCCATAGACGAAATCTCTTTTGACAGTTGTTCTCTCTAGGTAGAGTCTCTGGATAGCTTGTATATATTTTTGAAAAATTAGTGATAAGAATTTTCCTCTATCATCCTTCTTTACATCTATATTTTATTCGTCTAATCTTTGACAAACTAAAATTTTTATTTTATTTTATTTTGTTTTATTTTATTTTTATTTTATTTTATTTTCATTTTACTTTATTTTATCCTTAAACGTTCGTCTTTTGACAAAAATTTTATTGCAAATTTATTGACGCGTCCCTGTGAAACAACAAAATGTTTGGAGTTAGAACGCCGGCCAAGAAGGCCACAAATTCCCGTGAATCTCCCGATGTTGACGAGAGGGCCGGTCCCTCGACGGCACCGACGCAACCCTCTAGTGTGAGGAGAAGCATAGGGGAATGGGAGGCGTCCAAAACTGCAAATTGTTCGCCGAACTCACCACGTAAAACGGCACCGCCAGCGCAGACGAGGCCGAAGTTGGGTGCCGCTGTAGTTGAGAGCAAGCCACGCAGAGTGTCCGCAGAGGCGCAGATTGGCTCCCAAAAAGAATACCCCGATAGAGTGGCAGAGGCAAGAGCCTGTATTAGAAGGGCGAAAACTGCTCTGGGAGAATCTCGTAACTTGAGAGCCGATATAAAAGCGGATGTTACTCATGCGGTGGAACGTTTGTTTCAATTGGTTAAAGAAGCTGAGATCGCGAAATTAACACCAAAGTCAAGAGAGAAAGAAATAGAAAAGACTCACACAAAACCGACAGTACAGGAAGAAAACAGCGAAAGACAGCATGGCCATCTGACTCAAATTTTAGAGGAACACGCAAAACTTCTACTGGAAAATAACCTCAAAATGGAGGAATTAAAAAATGAGCTGGAAGCAGGTAGACAAATTGTCGAGAACAGAGCCACGTACGCAAGGGTTGCAGCCACCGCTCCTAAAAGTGTTATACCGGAGCACACATCTCTCCACTCTATAGTGGTAGCCTCGACCGATCATTCGGAAACCGGAGACGAGGTGATCGAGAAAATTAGGAAGGCGGTGAATGCAAAGGATGGTTTTGTTACAGTGGACAGAGTCAGAAAGGCCAGGGATCGAAAGGTAATAGTGGGGTGCAGAACGCAGGAAGAGAGGCAAAAGGTCAAAGAAAGACTGAGTGTGGGAGGAAACCTCGTAGTGGAAGAGGTTAAAAACAAAGACCCGCTGTTGGCTCTAAAGAACGTGTTCACATATAACACTGACGAGGACATAATTAGAGCCCTCAGAAAGCAAAATGGAGATCTCTTCCAAGACCTGAAGAGTGAGGATGACAGGGTTGAAATTGCTTTCAAGAGGAAGAACAGGAACCCCCACACAAACCACGTCATTTTGAGAGTGTCGCCGCAATTGTGGAATAGGACACTGCACAAAGGGGCCATACACATCGACATCCAGCGCATCAAGGTGGAAGACCAGTCCCCACTGGTCCAATGCACATGCTGCTTAGCGTATGGCCATAGCAAACGTTTCTGCAAAGAAACTATAGAAAAGTGCAGCCATTGCGGTGGCCCTCACACTAGAGCACAGTGCCCTGACTGGCTCGCCGGAGCAATCCCATCATGCGTGAACTGCGTTCAAGCAAAACACGCCAGTACTGAGCACAATGCATTCAGTAATGAATGTGCCGTGCGCAGGAGGTGGGAGGCAATGGCGAGAGCGAGGGTAGCTTATTGCTAACGTGGTGGGCAGCAATAAAAATAATAGGGCAGGCAACCCCACCAGAGGATATGCAGTAGCCCAGGCCAACCTCCAAAGAAAGGAGCTAGCAACAAGCGAGCTTGTGCTAGAAGCTACCGATCGGAAGATTGCCTTCGCTTTGGTCCAGGAGCCGTATGTTGGCGGGATTCGGAGGATGAAGAGCTACCGAGGCGTGCGAGTGTACCAGTGCGAGGACGATGGAAGAGGGACTGTGAAAGCGGCTGTGCTCGTTTTCGATCACGACTTGGACGTCATACAGTGCCCAGAACTCACTACTAACAATATCGCAGTGGTGAGGATCCGGTCCAAAGCCTGGGAAATCGCTGTAGTTTCTTTTTACTTCGAACCAGGCCTGCCCATAGAACCATACGCGGATCAACTGCGGAGAACGATCGAGAAAGCTGGGCAAGGAAAACTGCTCATTGGAGGCGATGCCAATGCTAAGAATACCTGGTGGGGCAGCATCGTAAATGACCCCAGAGGTATAGAAATGTCCGGGACCCTGGAAGAGTCAGAAATGCAGGTACTCAATAGAGGGGAGATACCCACATATGACACAGTAAGGGGCAACACGAGGTACAGCAGCTTTGTCGATATTACAGCTTGCTCAACGGACATGCTCAGCCTCGTGGAAGACTGGAGGATTGACCAGGGAGTTACGAGCTCTGACCACAACACCATCCTGTTTCAAGTGCGTTTGCAAAGAGAAAAGGGGATCAATATCCAACGGACCACTCGACTCTACAATACCAAGAAGGCAAATTGGGACATTTTCTTTGAGAAAATGGACCAATTTAAAGCAGAAAACAGTATTGGTACGACTGAAATAAGTAGGGTCGAGTCTAAACATCAGTTGGAGAACATCGTGAAAACGCTAACAAGAGGCATAACTTCAGCCTGTAGAGATAGTATGCCACCTAAGGCAACTAACACCAGAATCTCTATGCCATGGTGGTCAGAGGAGCTCGCACTCTTGAAGAAGGAGGTCAATAGGAAAAAGCGGAGGATACGCAATGCAGCGCAAGACCGCAAAGAAAAAGTCTTCAAAGAGTACCTGCAAGCAAAAGAAAATTACGAATGCCAAGCCAAGAAAGCCCAAATAGCAAGCTGGAAGACCTTTTGCCAAAAACAAGATAGAGAAGGAGTATGGGAGGGCATATACAGAGTCATCGGTAAGACCGCCAAACGTCAAGAGGATCTGACCCTTAAAAAGGACGATGTGTTCCTGAACCCAAAAGAATCGGCAGCCCTACTAGCCGAAACATTCTACCCAGAGGACTCCGAAGAGAAGGATAACTCGCATCATCGCCAGATCAGAGAACTTGCGAAGCAAGTAAACGCCCCGTGTCATGATGAAACACATGATCCGCCGTTTACGATAGAGGAGCTAAAGACCGCGAGTAAGAGTTTCAATCCAAAGAAGGCACCTGGAGCGGATGGCTTCACGGCGGATATATGCAGTCGAGCAATCTTCAGGAATCTGGAAGTGTTCCTTGCCCTATACAACAAGTGCCTAGAGATAGGTCACTTCCCGGACATCTGGAAGGAGGCCACAGTGGTGGTATTGAGAAAACCGGGCAAGGACGATTATCTGAATCCCAAGGCCTATAGGCCGATCGGCCTGCTACCAGTCTTGGGCAAGATCCTGGAGAAGATGACAGTAGCAAGGATCAGGTGGCACCTAGTACCGCGGATTAGTACTCGCCAGTACGGCTTTATGCCACAGAGGAGCACCGAGGACGCCCTCTATAACCTAGTGAACCATATTAAGGGCAAAATAGAGCAGAAAAAGCTCGTAACCCTAGTCTCACTGGATATAGAGGGGGCCTTCGATAGCGCCTGGTGGCCGGCTATCAAAGTCAGACTGGCTGAGGAAAAGTGTCCGGTCAATTTAAGGAGGCTACTTGATAGCTATCTCGACTGCAGAAAAATCGGACTGAGGTATGCCGGGGAGGAACACACTAGAAACACCCAGAAAGGTTGCGTCCAGGGATCCATTGGCGGCCCGATACTGTGGGATGTACTCCTTGACCCCCTATTGCATGGTCTGGAAACAAAGGGAGTGTACTGTCAGGCGTATGCGGATGACGTGGTGATGGTCTTCAGTGGAGATTCGGGCTTGGAGGTCTCAGGACAGGCCAATGCCGCTCTCGACTATGTTCGGGAGTGGGGAGTCCGGAACAAGCTGAAGTTTGCACCGCACAAAACCTGTGCGATGGTGCTGACGCGTAAGCTCAAGTACGACCCCCCACTCCTGAGGATGGGAGGGACCGACATTGGAATGTCAAGGGAGATCAAAATTCTGGGGCTGACTCTGGATGACGGGTTGACATTCAACAACCATGTGGCAACAGTCTGCCAAAAGGCGGCAAACCTGTACAAACAGCTCTCCAGAGCCGCAAAGGTAAGCTGGGGGTTGCATCCAGAGGTCATCAAGACAATATATACGGCAGTGGTGGAGCCAGTTATCTTGTATGCGGCGTGCGCATGGGCTCCAGCTGCCAGTAGGATTGGAACGCAGAAAGCGTTGAATGCGGTACAGAGGGGTTTCGCACAGAAACTGTGTAAGTCCTACCGCACAGTCTCCCTGAACTCCGCTTTGGTGCTGGCCGGGATACTGCCTCTTGACCTTCGAATACAGGAGGCAGCCGCCCTGTACGAGGCAAGGAGAGGGTCGTCCCGGCTAGTGCTGGGAGACAGAGAGACAGAACGTGTGGTGGGATTTGCGGAAACTCCACATCCGGCTCTGCATGTAGAGTTGATCTTCGGCAGCTTGACCACTCAAGCACAAGTTGACGAGACCAACGGGCAGGCGGTGAAAATCTACACCGACGGCAGCAGGCTTGAGGGCAAGGTTGGGGCTGCGCTGTCCATATGGGACGGTGAGACGGAGACCAAGGCCATCAAGCTCAGCTTAGCCGCGTACTGCACCGTGTACCAGGCGGAGATCCTCGCTATATGCAGAGCCACAAGGGAGGCCCTGAAGCGCCCGAGGAAGGCGTACTGCATCTACAGCGACTCAAGGTCGGCCCTGGAGACCATCACCAATTACAATGCCCTACATCCATTGGCGGTAGAGACGCGCGGCAATCTGAAGGAAGCCCTCAACCAGGGCAAAACTGTAGCTTTGTACTGGGTGAAGGCCCATGTAGGATTGGCAGGGAATGAACGCGCAGACCAGCTAGCGAAAGAGGCTGCACTTTCGAGCCGGAGGAGTCCCGACTACGACCGGGTTCCGGTCTCATTCGTGAAACGGATGATCCGAAAGGACTCCCTTGGCGAATGGGACAGGAGATACAGGTCTGGCGAGACAGCCTCCGTAACGAAGGTGTTCCTCCCAAATGTCGTGGAAGCCTTCAAAATAATTGTAAGCATGAGGCCAACGGGGTTACTGACTCAGGTACTCACGGGACATGGGGGGCTCTCCCAGTACTTGCATCGGTTCAAGTGTAAGGAGAGTCCCGCATGCGTCTGTGACCCCAGTATTAGTGAAACGGTATTTCATGTATTGCTGGACTGCCCGGTGCATGATAGGGACAGGTACGATTTGCAGCAGGAAACCGGCGTACAATTAAAAATGGAGAATCTAGAGGCTCTACTAAGAGACAAACTCACTCGTCAAACTTTTATTGATTACTGTGTAAAAATAATTGCAATTGTGAACAAAAGAAACAAAGAGATTTAAGCATTTACTACAATATTTTTTGTAAAAATATGTTACAGTAGTAAAGATAAGGCAAAATAGTAGAAAATAAGTTTTTAGAGTGTAAGCATTAGTATTATAAGGTTTTCCAAAAAAAAAGTATTAAATGTTAAAATAGTTATAAGAAATAGAAAGTAAGTAACTAAACTGGATTAAGTACTAAGATAGATAAGTTAAAATAATATGGTAGGCACAACTAGAGTTGTACAGAAAATGGAAAATGACTGACTAGGAAAAAGAAATAGGCACAAGGATTGTCCAAAATGTTGAAAAGACACCTTGTAAAGAAAATGTAAAAATCGAATAAAAAAGTAGAGGATAGGCACATGCGGTTACAGTATGTCTAGGAAATAAATACCGCCTGTAAAGAGAATTTCGCAAATGTAGAAAAGAAACAATAGTAAGTAAGTAGAGTAGGACCCAGTCAGGGTATGGAATAGTATTATATAGAGCGTAGTTTTAAGAAAGTAGGTGACAAAATTCTGTGAAAGTTGACAAAGTCACAGGGACAAGAAAAAAAAAAAAAAAAAAAAAAAAAAAAAAAAAAAAAAAAAAAAAAAAAAAAACCTAACCTAACCGACGGCTGGCGAATCGCGGAAGGACTCACGAGCTCCGACCATAACGGCATCACTTTCGGCATACAACTCACTAAATCAAAAGGAACTAAAATAGAACGCACAACCAGAATCTTCAATACAAGAAAGGCTAATTGGAGGCAGTTTCGTGAGAAACTGTCTCAAATTATGCTGCAAAATAGTTTGACAGTTGCGGAACTTAACAACATAAATACAATAGAACAATTAGAACACATAATTAACACATTCACACAAGCCGTAACCGACACATGTACACACACAATTCCAATTAAAAAGAACAAAGAAACACTCACCTTGCCGTGGTGGTCCAAGGAGCTCGCGAGAATGAAAAAGCTGGTCGCCACTAGGAAACGCAGAGTCAGAAACGCAGCGCCGATCCGGAGAGAGATGGTGGTAAAGCTGTACCTGGAACAGAAACAAAAGTATGAGGAAGCTGTAAAGAAAGCAGCCGAGGAAAGCTGGAAGGAGTTTTGTGGAAAGCAAGATAGAGAGGGGGTCTGGGAAGGTATCTACAGAGTGATGGGAAGGGTCTCAAAAAGAGAGGAGGATCTACCGCTGCAGTCGCAGGGTGAGATACTGGACGCGAAGGGCTCGGTGAGGCTGTTGGCCGAGACGTTCTATCCCGAGGACCGTGAGGAAGACGACAACATGGACCATCGCCAAACCCGACAACTGGCGGAAATGGTAAACGAGTGGAGTCATGATGAACGGCATGACCCACCGTTTACCCAAAGCGAGCTCGATAGGTCCATGAGGTCGTTCAACCCAAAAAAGGCCCCGGGAGCCGACGGCCTCACTGCCGACATCTGCTCTCAGGCCATTGAATGCAACCCTGAATTCTTCCTGTCGCTGTTGAACAAATGCCTGGCGCACCACCACTTCCCGAAGTCCTGGAAGGAAGCAACGGTGGTTGTGCTCCGAAAGCCAGGCAAAGACTCGTACACCGTCCCAAAATCCTACAGGCCGATTGGGCTCTTGCCTGTACTAGGGAAGGTGTATGAGAAGATGCTGGTTGCTCGACTCAAATTCTACTTGCTCCCCAGGATTAGTACTCGCCAATACGGCTTTATGCCCCAAAAGAGCACCGAAGACTCCCTCTATACTCTTGTGCATTACATCCGCACAAAACTGGCACAGAGAAAAATCGTCACGCTTGTGTCGCTGGATATAGAGGGAGCATTCGACAGTGCGTGGTGGCCCGCCATTAAGGTTCGGTTGGCTGAGGAAAATTGTCCTGTTAATTTGAGACGAGTAGTCAGCAGCTATCTCAGCGACAGGATGGTCTGCGTGAGATATGCCGGAGAGGAGAGCAGAAGGTCGACCAGCAAAGGGTGCGTCCAGGGCTCCATAGGAGGTCCTACCTTTTGGAATTTGCTGCTAGATCCACTCCTGAAACAGCTCGAAAGTAGAGGCAACTACTGCCAGGCGTTCGCCGACGACGTCGTAATGGTGTTCGTTGGCGAAACGGCAGTAGAAATCGAGGGACAGGCCAATGCCGCTCTCGAACATGTTCGAGCGTGGGGTGTCAAAAACAAGCTCAAATTCGCGCCGCACAAAACCTCTGCGATGGTGCTAACGCGGAAGCTAAAGTACGACACACCACGCTTGAGCATGGGTGGGGTCGACATTGGTATGTCCCAAGATATAAAGATCCTGGGCCTCCTCATAGACTCGAAGCTTACGTTTAATAGGCACATAGCTATCGCCTGTAAGAAGGCGATAGCTATTTACAAGCAGCTGGCCAGGGCAGCCCGGGTGAGCTGGGGTTTGCACCCGGAAGTCATCCGGGTGATATACACCGCAGCAGTTGAGCCAACGCTCCTGTACGCCGCAAGTGCGTGGGCACCAGCCGCGGACAAAGTAGGGGTCATTAAGCAGTTAAATGTGGTCCAAAGAGGGTTTGCGCAAAAGCTCTGTAGAGCCTACCGCACAGTCTCCCTTAACTCGGCACTGGTACTGGCGGGGATACTCCCACTCGACTTGCGCATTCGCGAGGCGGCTGCGCTGTACGAGGCTAAGAGGGGGGTGCCCCAGCCGGTGCTAGGAGACAGGGAGGTAGAGCGGATGGCTCCAGCAATCGAGTCCCCGCACCCTGCGGAGCAGACCACACTGCAGTTCGGCAGCCTGATAGACGAGGAACAATACCGAAACCACAGCGATTTCGCTGTGCGTATTTTCACAGACGGCAGCAAGATTGAGGGCAGGGTCGGGGCGGCGCTATCCTTGTGGAATGGCGCCGCTGAGGTGAAGGCCCTCAAGCTTGCTTTGCCGTCTTACTGCACCGTCTATCAGGCGGAGCTATTGGCCCTTCAAAGAGCGGCTGGTGAAGCGCTCAAACGAAGGGAAGACACGTTCGGCATCTTCAGCGACTCCATGGCGGCTCTCCAGTCGGTTGTAAATGTGAGTTCCCCCCATCCCCTGGCAGTGGAAACAAGAGACACCCTTCGCCGCTGTAAGCTCCAGAACAAGAGTGTCTCCTTGTTCTGGATCAAAGCCCACGCAGGATTGGAGGGAAACGAGCGAGCCGACCAACTTGCAAAAGAGGCCGCCCTGGGGTCGAAGAAGAGGCCGGATTACGATTTGTGCCCCGTTTCATTCGTCAAGCGACAGATCCGTATGGAGTCGCTTGACGAATGGAACAGGAGATATAAGTCGGGGGCAACAGCCTCTGGCACGAAGTTGTTCTTCCCTGACGCGGTGGCGGCGTACAGTGTAGTGCGGAAATTCGAGCCGACTAGCTGCACAACCCAAATTCTCACGGGGCACGGTGGGTTCTCTGCATACCTGAAACGTTTCAGGTGTAAGGAGAGCGCATCGTGCGCCTGTGAGCCGGGCAAGGACGAAACGGTCCTGCACATATTGTTAGAGTGCCCTATCACCGCTAGAGACCGGTACGAGGTGGAGCAAAAATTAGGTTTAAAGTTAGTTGTAAAAAATTTGCCTACATTAATAAAAAATAATAAAAGTAGAGATATATTGTTAGGATATTGTAGTAAGATAGCAGTAATAGTAAATAATAGAAATAAATAGTATAAGAAATATAGGATACTTAATTATATAATAAGTATATAGTGCTAACCTATCGTACTAACGGCGTGCTAACCTAACCTAACCTAACCTAACCTAACCTAACCTAACCTAACCTAACCTAACCCATTTCTCAGCCTTCAGGAGTGCTAATTTGACCTAGTTTTTTGCATAGTAATTACAGGACGGGCTAGTTCCTGCTATCCTGACTATAGAAATTGACCATCGAGGTTTTATTTTTCGAATACCTACAAATTGTGATTTTTTCAAAAAAATTTTATTTTCAAAATTAGATATCTCAAATTCTACTCGTTAGATTCTTTTGGTTTAAACTCCATAGGACTCCATCAACCATTACCTGTGCCCCGGTGCGTGTTTCGCGTATCCGAGTCCTGGTTTTGGAACAAATTTTCAAAATTTTTCTCAAAAAATCTAGTTTCTTGCCCATATTCAAAAATTTTTGTTCTAGATAAATTTTTATTTTTATAAAATCCGTTAGCCCGTGCGGAGACGCAACTTTTGACACCCCACACGTGGGCCTAGCTCTCACGAAACGTCAAAAAATTGCAGATTGTGTTTTCCGGAAAACGGGTTTTCCACCCCCTGTGTTTTAGCCCTTAAGGCTAAAATTCCGAAAATATTATAGCTCGTTAGATCTTGCGGGGCCGCGTCTTTTGACACCTCTCCCGTACGTCTAGCGTGCTGGGCACCCTAAATATTCGAAAAATCCTAAAAAAATAAATCTATTAAATTTGGTCGATTTTATCCAGAAAATCCACCTTAGCGAACTAGCACCCCCACCGAGTGTTTCTACGTTGCCGTCGTGGTGGGGCTTATGGGTCTCCATGATCCTGGGGACTTCCGGCATGAGTGACTAACTTGGGCCGGAAGGCTCCAGGGGAGAGGCCCGACTAAGAGGAACACACCGGGGGTCGCGTCCATTGTCAGTCGATCATCGTCGACTGCCAGTGGATGCGACCTCCACCCAATCCCAGCTTGGAGGCGTGGCTATGGGATGCGTATTGGAGGGATGTCCAAATGCTAGCGCCTCACAAGAGGGCTGCGCCGTTGGGAGGCTTGAGCAAGCTGTTCGAGCCTCCTAACGGCATGGAACCTGGGGGAACTTCGTCGCTACTCTCTGGTACGCGTCTGTTCATCAGATGCGACTGTGAGAGTGGCGCCGAAACTGGGGGGGTAGTGTGTGTGAGTGAGTGAGTGAATGAGAGAGAGTGAATGCGGACCATACGATATGCGAGGAAGGGATAGGGAGGTTGATAGGGAGGAGACAGGGACCACACCCTTCAAAGGAAACCCCAAAATGACAGAAAAGATTAAAGTAATAGACTCCCAGACACGCCCCCATTCGTATGCTGGGGGGGGCGGGCTTGATCTTACACCCATTAACGACGACCTGGATCCGTCTGTCGGGAACAATCCCGACAACAAGAGCCGAGGAGGCTCCAGATCATCTCCTACCTTTGAGGAGATGATCTCATTCAGCTTCAAGACGCCCGACAAGCCGCGGTCGGGTGATACAAGCCAAAATGAAGTCGGCAAGGAGGTGGAGAGTGGTGCGGTGTCGGCGACCGACGCAGCACCACTTCTCACCGCTCTGGGCCCTTTTAGGAGCCTGGAGCGTGAGGATGGGAGCGCTTCCGGAAGCGCCGTGAGTCAGGGCTCGCGGTTCTTCCGGAACCAGAAGCGCTCCAAGGCAGGGGACGGCCGTGAGTCGTCCTCTGACGCTGAGGTGATGGCGCCGCCTCCCAAGGTTCCCACCAGCACGAGGGGTAGGGGGGCGGGGAGGCCATCCAAAGGCAACAAGGGTGGCAGGCGAGCCCTGAGGCTCGCCAAGGAGGAGGAGCGCCGGTCCACCGCTGAGGGTCCCCGGGTATCGGTCTCGGGGTCCTCAAGCGGAATATCGGCGTTCTCTGTCAGCTCCAAGTCGGAGCGAGCGGAAAGGCTTGCGGGGGTCGTGGCGAACGCGATCAAGGATGTGGTCCACAAGAGGCTTGCCTCTTCTAGGAGCAGGGCCACATCCGCGGCCACGGCCTCCATTGTGGCGGCGGCGGAGGCGAGCTTCGGCGGGCCTTCGTCTGCGGACGAGACGTCCAAATTGCGGACGGAGGTCGCCCGCCTGACCGCCACTACGGAGCACCTGGTCAAGGAGAACCAGAGGCTCCGGGCAGACCTGGCCGAGCTCCGACGAGGAGCTGGCCCCCGGAGGGACGCGCGGGATGAGCTCCAGCACGGGCCGAGTCAGCCCCTGCCCGCCGCGGAGAACCAGGTTCTCGAACTGGTGCGGCAGGAGCTGGCTGCCTTCAACAGGCGGTTCTCCGTGCTGGAGGGCATCGTGCTGCGGCCCCCGCTGGCGGCGAGTCAGCCGGCGTTGGGCCAGCGGCTAGTGGGCTCATTTGCCGCCGCTGCGGCTGCTGCGCCCAAGCAGGGTCCGGTGGGACGGGCCGACAGCGGGTCTGTGCTGAGACCCGCGGGGTCGGCCCCGCCGAAGGCGCCAAAGGCGCCGCCCAAACCGGGTGGGGCGGCTGCACGGGCGGCGAAAGCCCCGAATGCCCCAGCTCAGGTGGCGAGACGGCCGTCACAGCCTGCCCCGACTTCCCAACCTCCTCCGGCCGAGGCTGCCGAATGGCAAGTGGCCGGGGAGAAAGAGAAGGCGGGAAAGGCCAAAAGGGCGGCCAAACGCCGAGAGAGGCGGAAGCGGCGCATAGAGCGGGCCGTTGCGGCCAGGCTCCGCGCCCCGAGGTCCGCGGCTGTGGTGATAACGCTGTAGCCGGAAGCGGTCCAGAAGGGCGTGACCTACCGCAGCGTGCTCGCCAAAACCAAGGCGGCGGTGAGCCTCGAGGAGGTGGGGTGTGCCGACGGCGTTCGGGTGAAGGTCACCAAGACCGGAGCCCGGATGCTGGAGGTCCCCGGCGCCTCCAGCGGCCCAGCTGCTGACGCCCTGGCCGAGAAGATCAGGGCGTTGCTGGTCGACGAGGCTCGAGTGTCCAGGCCCACCAAGAGCGCAGACATGCGCATTATGGGCCTGGACGACTCTGTGACGGAGGCGGAGGTGAAGGCCGCCGTCGCCAGGACTGGAGGGTGCCCTGCCGAGCAGGTGAGGGTAGGCACTCTCCGTCCTGATCGCGCGGGGCTTCTCACCGTAACGGTGAGCTGCCCCGTGTCGGCGGCGAGCCAAATCACTGGGAAGGGCCGAAGGCTCTTGGTGGGCTGGGTGTCTGCGCAGGTGAAGCTGCTGGAACCCAGACCTCTGAGGTGCTTCCGCTGCCATGTGGGCGACCACGTGGCAGCGAGGTGCACCTCGGAGGTGGACAGAGGGAACAGCTGCTTCCGCTGTGGTCGGCCCGGTCACAAGGCCGGCTCCTGTGAGGCCGCGCCGCACTGCGCAGCATGTGCGGCAGCTGGCAAGCCGGCCGATCACCGGGCTGGGAGCAGGACCTGCGCCCCACCCGCCAAGACCAGGGCCAGGGGCAGGCCCTCCACCACCACCACCACCACCGCCACCGTCGCAACCGCCGCCGTCGCCGCTTCCGCCGACGCTGCCCCCACAGCCGTCGTCGCCACCGCAAACATCGCGGTGGCTGGACCCTCGCAGAGGGCTGGGGAGGAGGAGGCTGTAATGGAATGCCAATAACGGCCCCATTACGCCTCCTCCAGGCGAACATCAACCACTGCGCCGATGCTCAGGACCTGTTGTTCCAGAGCATGGCGCAGTGGTCGATTAACATCGCCGTGGTCCCCGAGCCGTACTATGTCCCGCCCAGGGATGACTGGGTGGAGGACCTGGACGGCTCGGTGACCATCATTTCGTCGGCCGCCGCCGGTACCCCGACCCTCGAGGAGGTCAAGAGGGGTCGGGGTTGCGTGGCAGCACGGTTCGGGGAGATAGTAGTGGTAGGGGTGTACTTCTCCCCGAGCCGAACTCTCGCCGAGTTCCACAACTCCCTCGCGGAGTTGAGAGACGTCGTCGTCGGATACCGTTCCCTCCCTGCGCTCGTTCTCGGGGACTTCAATGCCAAGAACTTGGCTTGGGGTTCCCGGTACACGGACGCAAGGGGCAGGATGGTGGAGGACTGGGCTCTGGAGACAGGCCTGGTCGTCCTGAACCGGGGTTCTGTCCCCACGTGCGTGCGGTGGCGGGGCGAATCGGTGGTGGACCTCTCGTTCGCCAGCCCCGCTCTGTCACCGCGCGTACTTGACTGGCGCGTTCTGGAGGAGGTGGAGACGTCTTCCGATCATCGGTACATCCGGTTTGACGTTTCCGCCCAGACCTCCAGCGTGCCGCCGGTCCGACAGAACCCGAGCGGTCCGCGTTGGTCGCTGAAGCAGCTGGACCGGGAGCTACTCCTGGAGGCCTCGATCGTGCAGGCCTGGGTGACATCACCGAACAGGCCTGCCGACATAGACGACGAGGCAGAGTGGTTCCAGGAGGCCATGTCCGAGATATGTGACGTGGCAATGCCCCGGGTCCAGCCTTCTGCTCGGCGACAGGTGTACTGGTGGTCGCCGGCGCTTACGGCTTTACGCCAAGGGTGTATTGCCGCGCGACGCCGGTACACCAGGTACCGCAGACGGCTCCGTAACCGCACGCCGGAAACGGAAGCCGTCGAGGCGGAGCTATACGAGGGGTACAGAGCTGCGAGGATCGCCCTCCGAACGGAGATCTTGCGGGCCAAGAGATCGGCCCGCGAGGAGTCGCTGGAGACTCTGAACAGAGACCCATGGGGGCGCCCGTACAGAGCGGTGCGGGGGAAACTCCGCCCATGGGCCCCCCCACTGACGCAGAGTCTCCGGCCACAGATCGTGGAGGGCGTGGTGAGCGCTCTGTTCCCCTCGCGAGGGGAACATACTCCTCCGCCTATGGCTCCGTCTCCTGCGGTATCTGACGCGGACCAGGACGACGACGACGACGACGATGCTCCCGAGGTGACCGAGGTAGAGCTGAGAGCGGCGGTGCGTAGGCTGAATGCCAAAAACACCGCCCCAGGACCCGATGGCTTTCATGGGAAAGCCTGGGTCCTGGCCTTGCAAGAGGCTCTCGGGCCTCGACTCAGAGTGCTCTTAAGCGCATGCTTAGAGAGGGGCCAGTTTCCACGTCGGTGGAAGACGGGGAAGCTGGTCCTGATCAAGAAGGTGGGGCGCCCTGCGGACTCTCCGTCCGCTTACCGGCCCATTGTGCTGCTCGACGAGGTGGGCAAGCTCTTTGAAAGAGTAATTGCAGACCGCCTCGTCGGGCAGTTGATGCGGGTGGGGCCGGACCTGGCGGAGAGCCAGTACGGCTTCCGCAGGGGGCGCTCCACGGTGGACGCAGTCATGCGCGTAAGAGCCCTCACGACGGGGGATGCAGTGGCCCGGGGTAGGGTCGTCTTGGCGGTGTCTCTGGACATCGCCAATGCCTTCAACACCCTGCCCTGGAGTTGTATAGTGGAGGCACTCCGGTATCACCGGGTGCCGCCCTACCTCCGTCGCGTAGTCGAGGCGTACCTGACGGACAGAGCCGTCATCTACCCCGGTCATCAGGGAGTATGGAACCGGCGAGAGATGTCGTGCGGTGTTCCACAGGGATCGGTCCTGGGGCCGCCCTTGTGGAACATCGGATACGACTGGGTGCTGCGCGCCGACCTCCCCGCTGGCGTCAGCGTAGTGTGCTACGCTGACGACACGCTGGTCTTAGCGCAGGGGAGGTCGCACGAGGCGGCGGCCGAACTTATGACACGCGGGGTTGCGACAGTCATAGAGAGGATCCGGCAACTGGGACTCGAGGTGGCATTGCACAAGTCCGAGGCCATGTGTTTTCATGGTCGTCGGAACGCGCCACCTGCGGGTTCCCAGATCACGGTAGGAGGGGTTCGCATCGGCGTCGAGGGTACGATGAAGTACCTGGGACTCGTCCTCGACAGCCGGTGGAACTTTGTCGAACATTTTCGACGTTTGGCTCCCAGATTGGACAGGGCCGGGGCCGCCTTGAAGCGGCTCCTACCCAATCTGAGGGGGCCAAATGCCTCCTGCCGGAGGCTCTACGCGGGGATCGTGCGGTCCATGGCCCTCTACGGGGCACCGGTGTGGGCGCGTTCGTTGAGGCAGCGATCAGCTCGCCTGATGAACGCGTCCCAGAGGGTCATGGCGATCCGTATCATCCGCGGATACCGCACGATCTCCCGTGAGGCGGCGAGCCTCCTTGCCGGACTGTCACCGTGGGATCTGGAGGCAAAAATCCTCGCGCACCTGTACGAGTGGCGCGAGGAGGCCAAACGCCGGGGCGAAACTCCGCTGCCGCGACAACTCGCGGCTCGGCGGACCGAGCTCCGGCAGGATCTCATGGTGACATGGAGAGAGCGACTGTCGCAACCCAGCGCTGGGCACGCCACCATCGAGGCGGTAGTGCCCCTCTTTGAGGAGTGGTTGGAGAGGCGTCACGGCGCCCTCACCTTCCGCCTGACGCAGGTGCTCACCGGACACGGCTGTTTCGGTAAGTACCTGTGTCGGATCAAGGCGGAGGTGACCCCCGGGTGTTTCCATTGTGAGGATCGCCCAGAGGACACGGTGGAGCATACGGTGGAGGTTTGCCCCGCTTGGGCAGAGCACCGCCGTGTCCTTGTGGATGCGATAGGCGGCAGCGACCTCTCGCGCCGTGCCCTGGTTCAGGCCATGGTACGGAGCGAGAGGGAATGGGAAGCCGTCTCCTCCTTCTGCGAAGCAGTAATGCTCGCGAAGGCGGAGGCGGGACGCGTGAGGGAGGCTCAGCAACAGCCGAGTCGCCCTAGCGCCCCCAGCCGCGACCGCCGCAGGAGACGCCAGGGGGTTCGGACGCCGCGAGACGATCTCCGGCCACCGTAGACCCGGGCCTGCGGACGGCGAGTAGTGGGTAACTCGCCGTCCGATCAGCACCAGGCCCGAGAGTCGACGGCGCGTAGTGTTCCACGCGCGCCTCAAAGAGTTGTCAGCCAAGGGAAGGGGCCTGCCACGGCCGGTGCCTGCCCGGGGGTGGAGGATAAATTCGAAAGAGTTACCTCGCCCCCAGGCACTCGAGGCAGGGAGGAACAGGGGTGGGTTTTAGTCAGTAAGAGTCTGACACACCCTTCCGCTCCACCCTAGAGCGGAAGAAGTCATAGGATGATTTCCCACCCCCCAAAAAAAAAAAAAAAAAAAAAAAAGCGAACTAGCACAAAACAAAACCATCGATTTCTCAGCCTTCAGGAGTGCTAATTTGACCTAGTTTTTTGCATAGTAATTACAGGACGGGCTAGTTCCTGCTATCCTGACTATAGAAATTGACCATCGAGGTTTTATTTTTCGAATACCTACAAATTGTGATTTTTTCAAAAAAATTTTATTTTCAAAATTAGATATCTCAAATTCTACTCGTTAGATTCTTTTGGTTTAAACTCCATAGGACTCCATCAACCATTACCTGTGCCCCGGTGCGTGTTTCGCGTATCCGAGTCCTGGTTTTGGAACAAATTTTCAAAATTTTTCTCAAAAAATCTAGTTTCTTGCCCATATTCAAAAATTTTTGTTCTAGATAAATTTTTATTTTTATAAAATCCGTTAGCCCGTGCGGAGACGCAACTTTTGACACCCCACACGTGGGCCTAGCTCTCACGAAACGTCAAAAAATTGCCACCCGCCCACCCGGTGGTCTTTTAAACTGTATACAATAGGACGAAGAAGAAATTGATAAAAATTTTAAATTGACAAAATAGTTTTATTGACTATTTTATAATCTTTTTGACATTTTCACCAGACGTGACTAAAACTTCTAGTCACAATATTTAATTATTGACTTTTTATTAAATTTTAACATTTTATCATTTTATCTTATTTTTAACCCAATTTTAACCTATATATTTGACGGATCCCTCCTTTACAGGGATCTAGTCCTAGTGATATTTTGACGTAACTTTATATTTGACGGATCTCTCCTTTACAGGGATCTAGTCCTAACAAATTTTTGACGAAATTTTATAGTTGGCTGATCCCCCCTTTACAGGGACCAGTCCTAACGTGTGATTTTTGGCGCAATCTATATAGTTGACTGATCCCCCCTTTACAGGGATTCAGTTAATTATCTTTATTTTGTCCCCTGATCTTTGACTCCGACATGATTCGTACGCCGGCCAAGGACGCAGATGCGCAGGGCTCTGGAGGCTCGCCGCGATCGGCGGAGGAAGCTGGGACGTCGCTTTCGAGTGTCAGGCGCAGCATTGGGGAATGGGAGGCTGGGAGGGTAGAGCCCAAGGCTAAGTCCCCGGCCAACCTAAAACCAGCTGCGTCCCAACCAACCACACACAAAATCCCCGGCTCTCTGGTGACGCGCCGGGCCTCTGCGGGCGCTGCAGACCCTGCTAAAAAGGCCGAACCCAAGTACCCCAACCTGACAGCGGAGGCGAGAGCTTGCCTAAATAAAGCGAAGCTGCATTTGGGCAACTCTCGCAACCTCAAAACAGAGATTAAGACGGAGGTGCTTGGGGCCATAAATAGGCTGTACGAGATTGTGAAGGAGTCAGAGAAGAGAAGATCGTCCGCCACACCCCCTGTAGTAGCGTCGGAAATGGACTCGACCTGCCAACCCACCCCTATTGAGGAACAGAGGGTTCCGATGACAGCCACAGTTGTTCCGACAGAGCTTGTGAAACAGCTCATAGGAAACCTCCAGCAGCACAATCGGGCGCTGGAGGAGTGCCAACAGCATACACAGGCCTTGTCGGAACAGCTGAAACAAGCACCTCACTACGTCGCCGGCCAGGGACCAACTTTTGCCGAAATCGCTGCCGGTTCCAAACAGCAAATTCAGCGGCCTCTTCACTCGGTGGTCATATCATCTGTTGATGACCAGGACACCGGTGAGGAGGTTGTTGAGAAGCTTAGGACGGCAGTGGATGCTAGAAACACGGGCACAAGGGTCGAGCGACTAAGGAAGGTGCGGGACCAGAAGGTGGTTGTCAGCTTCAAAACTGGGGAGGAGTTGGATAAGGTCAAGGAGAGGATCAAGAGGGCAGGGAACCTGGTGGTAGAGGAAGTAAAGAACAAGGACCCCCTCATCATTGTAAAAGATGTCCTCTCCTGCCATTCCGACGTGGAAGTAATTGCGGCCATAAAACGGCAAAATGAACACCTGATTGGGGACGTGCCTGCTGGAGAAGTGAGGCTGGTCGTAAAATACCGTCGCAAGACCAGGAACACTCACTTGTGCCACATCATCCTGCAGGTGTCCCCAACGCTATGGCAGAGGCTTACGTCGGCGGGTCGTGTGCATATCGACCTGCAGAGGGTGCGTGTACTGGACCAGTCGCCACTGGTGCAGTGCACTCGTTGTCTGCGTTATGGTCATAGTCGCAAAGTATGCACAGAGCCCGCCGATCTATGTATACATTGTGGTGACCCTCACCTGCGTGCGGATTGCCCCTCGCGTCTGTCAGCGGATACACCGTCGTGCCGAAACTGCAAGACGGCAAAGATGGCCAGAACGGACCACAACGCCTTCGACAGTGAGTGCCCAATTCGTGTTAGGTGGGACGCATTGGCGCGCCTGTCGGTGGCGTACTGCTAAGGTGGTGACGGCCGCAGACAGGAACATTCAACCAGGCAGCCGCACTCGAACTGGCACCGGCGTCCGCCCCGGCTATCGGGTAATCCAAGCGAATCTGCAGAGGAAGAAACTAGCAACCCAGGAGCTTCTACTTGAGGCTAGCGAGCGGAGGGTTGCTTTTGCGCTGCTCCAGGAGCCTTATGTGGGTGGGATCAGGAGAATGCGAGACTACCGGGGAGCGAGAATTTACCAGTGCGCTGAACAAGGAAGTGGAACTGTGAAGGCGGCAATAGTCGTCTTCGATCACGAACTTGACGTCACACAGTGTCCAGAACTCACCACCAACAACATCACGGTGGTGAGGATCCGAACCAGCGCCTGGGAAATCGCAGTAGTCTCGCTCTATTTTGAACCTGACCTGCCCATAGAGCCATACCTGGAGCACCTCAGGCGGATTCGCGAGGATATGGGTCAAACCAGGATGGTTGTGGGCGGTGACGCCAACGCCAAGAGCAACTGGTGGGGTAGTGCGGTTGTCGACGACAGGGGCGATGAAATGTCCGGGGTACTGGAGGAAATGGGCCTTCAGGTGCTCAACGTCGGCAGCACTCCAACTTTTGACACCGTCAGGAGGGGCAGGTCTTACACCAGCGTTGTTGATGTGACGGCCTGCTCAACTGACATGCTGAGTCTGGTGGAAGACTGGAGGGTAGAAAAAGGCATCACGAGCTCGGACCACCACGGTATTGTTTTCAAAATTAACTTAAATAAGTCAACAGGAATAAATATAAACAGAACAACCAGGGTATTTAATACAAAAAAAGCAAATTGGAGCCAATTTCGTGAGAAATTGGCCCAATTAAAATCCGATAAAAATTTAAATACATTAAGCATAAAAAACATTACAAATAAATTAGAACTAGAAAACAGCATAAACACATACATAGATACAATAGTTAGAACAAGCAATGAAACAATACCCAAAATAAAAACAAATAACAAATTCACCTTACCGTGGTGGACCACCGAGCTCGCTGATATGAAGAAAGAGGTCAACACCAGAAGACGTCGCATCCGGTGCGCAGCACCGATTCGGAGACAGGCTGTCGTTGAGGGGTACCTGAGGGCCAAGGAAGCGTATGAATCCCGGGCTAAGCAGGCGCAGATCGATAGTTGGAAGGGGTTCTGCGAAAAGCAGGACAGGGAAGGAGTCTGGGAAGGCATATACCGGATTATCGGGCGGACTGCCAAACGGCAAGAAGACCTGCCACTGATGAAGGACGGAGTATCACTCAGCCCCCAAGACTCGGCCAGGCTATTTGCTGAGACCTTCTACCCGGAGGACCTAGAAGAGGGAGAAAATGCTGACCACCGCAGGACTCGAGAAGCGGCCAGTCGTGTAAACGAGTGGGCGCATGATGAACACCATGACCCGCCGTTTACACCTCTGGAGCTGAAGACCGCGGTGGGAAGCTTTAACCCGAAAAAGGCACCCGGGGCGGATGGTCTCACAGCCGAGATATGTGCCCAAGCCATTTTCCAGGATCCGGGGATGTTCCTTGCTCTGGCAAATAAGTGCCTCGAGTTGGGTCACTTCCCTGGGGCCTGGAAAGTGGCTACAGTAGTGATGCTCCGGAAACCCGGAAAAGATACCTACACCACCCCGAAGTCCTACAGGCCGATCGGCCTCCTACCAGTCCTGGGCAAAATTCTGGAGAAGTTAACGGTAGCTCGTCTCAAGTGGCATCTGATCCCGCGGTTGAGTACTCGCCAGTTTGGTTTCATGCCCCAGAAGAGCACTGAAGACTCCCTCTATACAATGATACAACATATCAACGCAAAGCTAGATGAGAAGAAGCTGATCACTGTTGTCTCACTTGATATAGAGGGAGCCTTCGATAGCGCATGGTGGCCGGCCATTAGAACCAGACTGGCTGAGGAAAAGTGCCCGGTGAATATCAGACGGCTGCTGGACAGCTACCTGGACGACAGAAGTGTCCGGGTCAGGTATGCAGGGGCCGAGTACCAAAGAAGGACGACAAAGGGGTGCGTGCAGGGTTCGGTTGGCGGTCCGATCCTCTGGAATCTGGTGCTGGATCCTCTGTTGAAGGAGCTCGAAGAGCGGGGTTACCACTGCCAGGCTTTTGCCGATGATGTGGTGCTCATATTCGACGGGGATGCAGCACTGGATGTCCAAAGACAGGCCAATGCCGCCCTCGAATTTGTTCGGGGGTGGGGCATCAGAAATAAGCTGAAATTTGCTCCACACAAAACATGTGCGATGGTAGTAACGAGGAAGCTGAAATATGATGTCCCAATCCTGAGCATGGGCGGGGTCGACATTGGCATGTCTGAGGAGATCAAGATCCTGGGGTTGACTGTGGACCACAAGCTCACCTTCAACTCGCATGTTGCTAGCGTCTGTAGGAAGGCAATCGCCTTCTATAAACAGTTGTCTAGAGCAGCAAAGGTGAGCTGGGGTCTACACCCCGAAGTAATCCGGAGTATGTATACCGCGGCGGTGGAGCCGGTAATACTGTACGCGGCCAGCGCGTGGGCGCCGGCAGCCAGAAAGGCAGGAGTGCAGAAAGAGTTGTATTCAGTTCAGCGGGGGTTCGCTCAAAAGCTCTGCAAATCCTACCGCACCGTTTCGCTAAACGCCGCTCTTGTGCTGGCTGGGTTACTCCCACTCGACCTCCGAATACAGGAAGCAGCCGCACTGTACGAGGCAAAGAGAGGAGTACCTCAGCCATCGCTAGCTGGTCGTGAGGTGGAGCGTGTGGTGGCGTTTGCGGAGACTCCGCACCCGGCGAAACATATGGCCATGGGGTTCGTGAGTTTGGTAGACCAGTCACTTGTGGAGGCCCACAACAGCCAGGATATCCGGTTTTTTACCGACGGCAGCAAGATAGCGGGCAAGGTCGGAGCAGCACTGTCCCTGTGGGACAGGGAAGCCGAGACCAAGTCCGTGAAGCTTTGCTTGCCGACGTGCTGTACGGTCTACCAAGCAGAACTCCTGGCCATATGCGTAGCGACACGCCATATACTGCGGCGAAGGGAGGGAACCTTTGGTATCTATAGTGACTCGAAGGCCGCATTGGAGACGGTCACAAACCAGGGTTCCCTCCACGCCCTGGCAGTGGAGGCGAGAGCGAACCTCAACGTGGCCTTATCCCAGAGCAAAGATGTTTCCTTGTTCTGGATAAAGGCACACGCTGGACTGGATGGCAATGAGCGCGCAGACCACCTTGCTAAGGAAGCTGCCCTTAAATTGAAGAGGAAGCCAGATTACGACCGCTGCCCGGTTTCATTCGTCAAGCGACAGATCCGTATGGGGTCGCTTGACGAATGGAATCGACGGTACAAGGAGGGTGGAACCGCCTCGGTTACAAAAATTTTCTTCCCAGACGCAATAGAGGCCTTCAGAACAGTCAGCACGTTGAAGCCAACAGGGGTCGTTACGCAAATAATGACGGGGCACGGTGGGTTCTCCGAATACTTGCATCGCTTCAAGTGTAAGGAGAGCCCATCGTGTATCTGCGACCCGAGTGCCGTGGAATCGGTTCCGCATATTGTTTTTAAATGTCCTGTTTTTGAGAAGGAAAGGTGTGAGCTGCAACAAAAAATTGAGACCGAATTAAATGTTAACACAGTTAGCGGTTTAATTAAGAATAGGAAAGTACAAGGATTAGTCTTGGAGTATTGCACAAAAATAGCCACTAGAGTGATAGCAAGAAATAAGGTGATATAAGATTGGGCTTACATTATATATAGATGGTATATACGATGATAAGCATAGAATGTAAATAGAGTAAGAAATAGTTAAATCAAAGAGAACCGAAACTAAAATAATAAAAAGTCACTCAAAATTAAAGCACATTTTTAGGCTAATGGAAAAAACAATAATTAAACGCTTTTAAAAATTTTGCATTAATAAGGTCTCTGACTACGTCAGGGGACAAGTAGCGCGGCAGGAGTGTGGTTTTAGTCAGTAAGAGTCTGACACTGTTCGGGCTGGCTCGCTCGCGAGTCAGCCCGTTCGTCCATGAGGATTTCCCACTCCTGCCAAAAAAAAAAAAAAAAAAAAAAAAAAAAAAAAAAAAAAAAAAAAAAAAAAAAAAACCTAACCTAACCTAACCTAACCTAAATGTGTGCCTAATTTGTTAATACTAACATAGTTTTTAAGCAATCCTGTAATACTAACACGCTATGGGCCTACGATGCCTGTCAATAAAAGATTTTCTTCTGTATAATACAACCAAACACAAACACACAAATGCATACACAAACAAACACACGCACGCACAAACACACACGCGCACTCACGCATGTACGCACAAACGCACGCACGCACGCACGCACACACACACACACACACACACACACACACACACACACACACATAAACACACACACGTAAAATCCATAGGTAAGAAACCGTTTTACAAAGAAAAGTTAAGTTTATAAAGAAATAGTATTCGGTTCAAAAGAGAACACGTATAGTTTCTTTCATAATACCTTCTTTTATGCCAGTTCTTCTCCGCAAGTAACGTCAATTTAGAAACATGAATTATAATTTGTCATTCGAAATTCATGTTTGTGTGTAACTGTCACTCACCAGCGTCGCGACCGTCTGCGAGCGCCCACTCGGCGATGGACTGCACGTGCAGCGCGCGGTTCATCGATGCCACGCAGTCACTGCGCGCCACGCCTGCGTTCACTCCTATAGCACCGTACGTAGTTTTAACTCCACACAAGTACGCGGTGGCTGTGCACGCTGAGTCTGCGATCTGGGCATTCGCACAGTATGTCTGAAACCGGGCCAACATTTCGGATCACTTATTGTTCATGATCGGAAGCCGCGGAGGCACGAGAGTGAGAGTAATCCTAATTTACCTTAACCATCCCTGCGGTCGGAAAAGTCTCAAAGTGCATCTTGGCCTCCTCGCCGGTGGCGCCTCGTCGCTGACCGAGCAGAGTGCGCGCGGCGGCCAGCGTGGGCACGGACATGCCGTCGCCCAGGAACATGACCACGTTGCGCGCCTTCTTGACGCTCTCGGTGCGCTTAAGGCGCTCGTCGATGGCCGCCTGCGCCTCGCTAGTCCAGAAGGCGGAGTCGGTCTCAGCGCGGTTGGCGGCGGCGGCGCGGCCGGCGGGGTCCGCCGGGTGGTAGCGGTCGGCGCGCGCGCACCAGGCGCTCAGCAGGAGCGACGCGAACAGCGGCAGGAGCGACCTCATGGCGATACTGATACTCACTACTGTACAAAGACGCCGCTCAAACTGGCTTTTATGATTGTCGAGAGTATCTAATCTCGAAAAACTTTTAATCATAAAATACAAATGATAATCATAATGTAATCGAAGTAATCTTACTTCTACTAATAAGTATTATAACTTCTTATCCTACCAATATTATAAATGTGATTTTGTATTTAAAAAATCAGCCAAGTGCGTGTCCAAATGAGAAAATTTCTAAGAAAAAATCCAATTTATCAATACATTTGTTAGTAAAATATAAGAACATAATAATAAACATTATCACCAAATTTCAAGTTCATCAATGGGAAGTTAAAAAACTCTTCTGAACAAAATTTTATGACATATGACGGACAGACGGATACGTGAGTCACAGCAAAAGGGCTTCATTTGGACCCTTCGGGTACGGAGCCCTAAAAACGGCTAAGCAAGTTCACATGAAAGGAGAAGAGAAAGACTTCATAGTTTCCTGGGCCCAGGTGTTAATTCAATGAAACTAGTCTTATTTGTAAGAGGATTATAATATACTAGTGTCGAGAACATCACTCAAGATTTGAAAACAGCCGTTAGAAAACTGGACTTCGATAACAAGACGACTTCTCGCCCTTCGTGCGGTTCCCTGGTTTCGGCACCAAACTAGCATCTGCTCGCGCACTTCTGTCACAGCATCGCGCTCAACTGGCGTCTAAGGTAGGCTCCAATGAGCAACTTTCAGTTGGTAATATACCTACATAACAATGTTAGGCTTCCAAAAATAAATTTACTTCACTTTAACGGCGGTTATAAGGATTCGTTAGAGTTTAAAGACATATTTTATAGTTGATTCATGAGGAGAAAGGCATGGATAACATCTACAAATTTCACTACCTACGTTCGTCACTTAATGGTAGCGCGGCACTAGTAATTAAAAGTTTAGATTTCAGAGGGGACAACTACGATAATGCATGGCAGTTGTTGTGTGAAAGGTACGATAACAAGCAATTATTAATAAATAATCACATTCAAGCTTTATTTAATATGGAACCACTTCAAAAGGAGAGTAGTCAGGGTTTACGACAGATTGTTGATGTAACTAGCAAGAACCTGCGTTCACTGCCAACGCTAGGGCTGTTCGTACAGCATTGGGGTGAATAGGTTATACATTTAATGGCATCAAAGTTGGACCCGGTCACTAGCAGACAGTGGGAAGAACATAGGAACACTCTGACTGAGTATCCATCCTTAGACATATTTACTAAATTTATTTCCAACCGCTGTAATCTTTTAGAAACGCTTGAGGAGGCTAAGGATTTAAAATCAAAGCCAGAGTCATCGAACAGTAAGCCAAAAAGCTTCTCCGTATTAAGAAGTAAGGGAAAACTTGCTGCTTGCTTGCTGTGCCCGACAGGGTCCATAACAATCCCTATTATAAACACATACCACCTAAGCATACCTATATTTTATGGAAAAACAATAAAGATATTGAGTATTGAGTATTGAGTATTGAACTTAATACTTCGTGTCCCCTGTGTAAACAAAGTCATTACATATTTAGCTGTGATCAATTTAAGGCGCTGACAGTCGCTGCACGCTTATCTAAGTTAAAGAATCTAAACTTTGTTTGAATTGTTTACGCCCAGGTCACTTCGAGGCTACTCGTAAACTTGGTTACTGCAAGTACTGCAAGAAAAGGCATAATACAATGTTGCATAATCATGATGATGATCCTAGCTCATAAGGAGCATAATATAACTTTAGCTGGCACTGATCATGAATTTTCATCTCGTCATGTATTGCTTTCCACAGCGTTGGTAAGAGTCACGGACCATTCCGGCATGCCGCACAGCACCAGTCTTACTTGACAGGTTAGGTTAGGTTAGGTTGACTTCGAGAGGTTCCTTGTCGAGCTGGGTGCAGTCGTAGGCTGGTTCCACCCTCGCCCGGTGCTGTTGCTCGGGGATCTCAACGTGTGTGGGGATCTCCAGTCACCGATCTTAGGGGTGAGGTGTTGGAGGAGTGGGCCGTTGCGACCGGCCTGACCGTCCTGAATCGGGGCTCGGAGTATGCGTGCGGCAGCGGGGCGGGTCTGTAGTGGACGTCTCGTTCGCTAGCTCCACTGTCGCGGGCCGTGTCCGCGACTGGCGAGTCGTCGTTGAGGTGGAGACGTTGTCAGATCATCGATACATTCGTTTCAGCGTCTCCACCCAGACCACGGGCGGCGGCCGACCATCGGCCCCGAGAACGGACGGTCCTCGCTGGTCGATAAAACAGATCGACAGGGATCTTCTCGAAGAAGCCGCAATCATCCAGGCCTGGGTCCGGGAGTCAGTGACGAATGAACCCGTCGACGTCGAAGAGGAGGCGCAGTGGTTCCGCAGGGCGATGACGCAAATTTGCGATGCGTCCATGCCCCGTGTCCGCACTCAACCCACAAGGCGCCGGTTGTACTGGTGGACCGCCGAAATCGCGCAGATGCGCAGGACCTGCGTGGAGGTCAGGCGCCAGTACACCCGATACCGGAGGAGACGTCGTCGGGTTCCGGAAGAAGAAGCCGCGCGGTATGAGGTGTACCGTGCGGCGAAGAAGGCTCTGTGGCTGGCCATTGGCGAGTCGAAGACTCGATTCAGGGAAGAGATGTTGGCGACCCTAGATCGAAATCCGTGGGGGCGCCCTTATCGTACAGTCCGAGGGAAACTTCGATCCTGGGCGCCCCCACTCACTGGGAGCCTCGAGCCTCAGTTGCTGGAGGGAGTGGTCGCTGCTCTCTTCCCTGATATAGAAGAGCACGTGCCGCCGCCGATGGCTTTGCCCACAGCCACGGAGTCGGAGGACGAGGAGAGCGTCCCTGAGGTGACACAACCAGAGTTGAGGACGGCCGTGATGCGGCTCCGGGCCAAAACCGTAGCCCCGGGACCCGATGGAGTTCCGGGCCGCGCGCTCGTCCTCGCTCTGAAGGAGCTAGAGCCCCAGCTGAGAGGACTCTACTCAGCTTGCCTTGAGCAGGGCCGCTTCCCCGCTCAGTGGAAGACAGGTCGTCTGGTCCTGCTCAAGAAAGCGGGGCGCCCAGCAGACTCGCCGTCCACACAACCGGCCCATAGTGCTGCTAGACGAGGTGGGTAAGCTTTTTGAGCGGATAATTGCTGCCCGCCTCGACAGCCACTTGTACAGAGAGGGGCCGGATCTGGACGACAGTCAGTTCGGTTTTCGGCATGGGCGCTCCACAATCGACGCCATAATGCGGGTTAGAGTCCTGGCGGAGGAAGCGGTTTCCCAGGGCGGGGTGATGCTGGCGGTGTCCTTGGACATATCCTACGCCTTCAACATCCTGCCCTGGAGTTGTATTCGGGAGGCACTAAGGTACCACAGGGTGCCCCGCTACCTCCGCCGCATCGTTGGGGCTTATTTGGCGGAAAGGTGTGTCACCTACAGGGGACGCGACGGTGAGGGCCGTCGCGATATGTCGTGCGGTGTTCCGCAGGGCTCGGTCCTAGGCCCACCCCTGTGGAACATCGGTTACGACTGGGTGCTGAGGGGCGAGCTCCAACCGGGAGTGGACCTGACGTGTTACGCGGACGACACGCTGGTCACGGCCCGGGGGAGCTCGTATAGGGAGGCAGCGTTGCTGGCGACGGCTGCGGTCTCACAGGTGGTGGGTCGCATACGACGCCTGGGGCCGGCCCTCAACAAGTCGGAGGCCATGGTTTTTCACGGCCCCCGACGGGCGCCGCCGCCGGGGTCACACATTGTGGTCGGGGGAGTCCAAATCGCTGTCGAGTCCACCATGAAGTACTTAGGATTGGTGCTCGACAGCCGGTGGGATTTTGGCCCCGACTTTCGACGGTTGACGCCCAAGTTGATGGGCGCCGCGGGTGCGCTCGCAACGCTGCTTCCTAATTTAGGGGGCCCGAGCACCGCCTGTAGGCGGTTGTACTTGGGGATCGTGCGATCCATGGCCTTGTATGGGGCCCCGGTTGCGGCTTCTGACCTGACGGCCGGCAGCATCGCGATATTGCGAAGACCGCAGAGGGCGATGGCCGTCAGGGCTATTAGGGGATATCGCACGATCTCCTACGAGGCGGGTTGTGCACTGGCCGGATCTCCGCCCTGGGACTTGGAGGCGAGAGTCCTCGCCTCGCTGTACCGGTGGCGCGAGGAGGTGCGGACGCGGGGCGGTGAACCGATGCAGCGCGAGATCGAGTTGCGTCGGTCACAGCTCCGCGAGGTCATGGTGGCAGAATGGCGGGATAGGCTTTTGCGCCCTACCGCCGGCCTTGCTACCGTCGACGCGATCCGACCAGTGCTCGACAAATGGCTCGGGAGGAAGCACGGCTCCCTGTCGTTTCGGGCGACGCAGGTGCTCTCGGGGCATGGCTGCTTCGGGAAGTACCTGTGTCGCATAAACAGGGAGCCGGACGCTCGGTGCCATCACTGCACCGACTGTCGGGAGGACACGGCGCAGCACACACTGGCAGAGTGTGCCGCATGGGAGGAGCAGCGCCGTGCCCTCGTATCCGAAGTGGGCCCCGACCTGTCGCTGCCGGCCGTCGCACGTTCGATGGTCGGGAGCGCCGAGTCGTGGGATGCGGTGATCTCCTTCTGTGAATTCGTAATTTCGCAGAAGGAGGCTGCGGAAAGGGAAAGGGAGGCCGTGGCCACTCTCCCGATCCGCAGCAGACGTACCGGGCGTCGGCGAAGGGCGGACAACGCCCTCTTCCAGCCCCCCTAAATAGGTCCAGAGGGCCGGCGGACTCGGGGTCGTCCGCCGCCCCCCATCCAGCAGGACCCGAGGCTAGTAGTAGGTAGTGTTCCACGCGCGCCCCTATTAGACGTCGCGGGAAGAGGACACCTCACTCTCCCCGCGAGCCAGAGGTGGCCCGCATAGGCGGGCCGGTACTAGCCGGGGATCATGGAAGTCGTACTAGCTCTCACGATCCCCGGTCCAAGTGTGGGACGGAACACCGGGGTGGTTTTTAGTCAGTAAGAGTCTGACAGACCCCTTCGCCCGCCCCGGGCGAAGGACATCCATGAGGATTTTCCACCCCGGCAACAAAAAAAAAAAAAAAAGGTTAGGTTAGGTTAGGTTAGTTTTTTTTTTTTTATTTTTTTTTTTTTTATATTACTACCCCCAACATTATTGGAGTCTACTTTATGTCTACTTACTTTCATACCAGTTCTCGCATTTATGCCTCTCGCACTTTCTTTCCTCATACTTTATCTTTCTATCATTCGTCTTCATTTTCGCATTTTATGGGTGGGATTCCCAACTATCACCTATCTGTTTCGAACTATTCTAAACATAGGTGCCTTTGCTTTATTTCTTCCACTACATTTGGGTGTTACAATAAAACAGGGAGAAAGACATTTTTATTCATAAAATTTCCTCATACATTTACACTTAACCTAGGCTTATATATATTTCTTACTCTTATTTTTACGGAAACAGGGAGAACATTTTTACTAACTTACTTCTTATACATCTATTCTTAATTACTCTTATATCTAATTACAGATTTTGCGTTTATTTTCTATGACAGTATTATACTATTTTACGGTCTGCCATTCCAATACCCAAGACCATCTCCCAACTCGGGCTGAGTTAGGAGACAGTCCCAGGCTATAGAATAACAAACCGTTATATACAGGTACTACAGGGAAGGAGGGAGCAATTCCGATTATTACTCTCAGTTATTTATTTACTTATTTCTAGGTTCTAAGACATTGCAGTTATTACATAAATTAACTTAATCATTTTACAATATACTTATTCTATGCTAGTCACTAATATAATTCATTATACTATGACAGCATATTTGCTTATACGGTTTTGTTTCTTTTTATAACTATGGACGCTATTAAACTACAATATTCCATGAATGAGTCTCTATTTTTTCCTGTCATTAATTTAGGTATATTTTCGGAAATCAACTCCACGGCGAGTTGCTGTTCTGCCTCATAACGGAGTTTTGCTGTAATTGGGCAATGGAGCAGCGTGTGCAGAACCTTCTCCTGGACACCAGGCTCACAGGCGCACGATGGGTCCTCCTTACACCCGAAGCGTTTCAAGTATGCAGAAAACCCACCGTGCCCCGTCAGGATTTGCGTGGTTATGCTCGTGTGAGCCATCTTACGAACTACGCCGTACGCTACCACCGCGTCCGGAAAGAAAATTTTTGTGCCCGAGGCAGTGAGGCCCGACTTATATCTCCCGTTCCATTCACCAAACGTTTCCGACCGGATTCTTCGCTTGATGAATGATACGGGACACAGATCATAGTCCGGCCTCTTCTTCGACCCCAGGGCGGCCTCCTTTGCAAGTTTGTCGGCTCTCTCGTTCCCCTCCAACCCCGCGTGGGCCTTGATCCAGAACAAGGACACCGCCTTGCCCTGGCGCTTACAGTGACGTAAGGCGTCTCTGGCTTCCACGGCTAAGGGGTGGGAAGAACCCGAGTTGGTTACCGACTGAAGAGCCGCCATAGAGTCGCTGAAGATTCCGAACGTAGCCTTACCGCGCTTGAGCACCTCACCTGCTGCTCTTTGTAGGGCCAGGAGTTCAGCCTGGTAGACGGTGCAATATGACGGCAGAGCAAGCTTGAAAGTTTTCGTTTCGGCAGCGCCATTCCACAGGGATAACGCCGCCCCAACCTTGCCTTCAATCTTGCTGCCGTCGGTGAAGATCCGCACAGCAAAATTGCTGTGGTTGCGATACTGTTCCTCGTCTACCAGGCCTTCGAACTCCAGGCTCGTCAGCTCCGCGGGATGCGGGGCCTCCAGAGCTGGGAACATCCGCTCCACTTCCCTACCCCGCAATACGGGCTGGGGTACCCCCCTCTTGGCTTCGTGGAGCGCAGCGGCCTCCCGAACACGAAGGTCGAGCGGGAGCATCCCAGTCAGTACCAGGGCTGAGTTCAAGGATACCGTGCGGTATGCTCTACACATTTTCTGGGCAATGCCACGCTGGACGGTCCAGAGGTGTTTCATTACGCCTTTCTTTTTGGCAGCCGGTGCCCAGACGCTAGCATCGTAAAGAATTATGGGCTCTATTGTTGCAACGTACATAATCCGAATAACCTCCGGGTGAAGCCCCCAACTAACTCTTGCGGCCCTGCACAGCCGCTTGTAGATCGCAATTGCCCTCCTGCACACGAGTGAGACATGGGTGTTAAATGTTAGTCCACTATCGATTACCACGCCGAGAAGCTTCATCTCTTTCGATATGCCAATGTCGATCCCCCCCATGCTCAGGCGCGGTGTGTCGTATTTTTTGTTTCCTGGTTATTACCATAGCTGTGGTCTTGTGCGGAGCGAATCTAAGTTTGTTCTCGACACCCCACGCCAGAACATGACTGAGAGCAGCATTGGCACATCTCTCTACTTCCAGTGCAGTTTGCCCGTCAAAAACCAAGAGGACATCGTCCGCAAACGCCTGGATGTAGTATCCCTGGCCCTCCAACGCTTTAAGGAGGGGGTCTAGGAGCAAATTCCAGAATATTGGGCCCCCTATTGAGCCCTGGACGCAGCCCTTGCTCGTGTTCCTACCACAAACTTCCCCACCATACCTAACCGAGACCGTCCGGTCCCTGAGGTAGCTGTCTATGACCCGCCTGAGATTTATTGGACACTGCTCCTCGGCCAGACGAACTCTAATCGCGGGCCACCAGGCACTATCGAATGCTCCCTCTATGTCTAAGGATACGAGCGTTATTATCCTTTTTTGTTCTAATTTTTCATTTATGTGCTGCATGAGATCATAGAGGGAGCCTTCGGTGCTTCTCTGCGGCATAAAGCCGCAGAGAAGCCTACCTATAGCATGACGACAAATGTCAGCTGTAAAGCCGTCCGAACCCGGTGCCTTCCTCGGGTTGAAGGACTCAACCGAGTTTTTTAGTTCCGCACTCGTGAAAGGTGGGTCGCAAAAATCATTTTGCTCGCCATAGTTCACGAGCTCGGCTTTCATTCGGACGGATTGGTGATGGGCATTGTCGAATTCCGGAAGATCTTCCGGGTAAAAGGTTTCCGCTAAGAATTTCGCATCCAGCACGCTGCCGTTCCGTTCCAACGGCCGATCCTCCTCCCTGCGTTGTGTCCTACCAATTACCCTATATATCCCCTCCCAAACCCCCTCCCTATCCTGTTTTCCACAGAATTCTTTCCAACTCTCGGTCTGAGCTTTGGCTGCTTCTAACTCATACTCTTCCTTCTGTTTTAGGTACTCTCCAATGACCTTCGCCCTCCGGATTGGGGCGGCACAGCGAATCCTGCGCTTCTTGGTGGCGACGGATTTCTTGAGCTCGGCGAGTCTCTCGGACCACCACGGCAAGGTAAGTTCCTCTTTCACTTTTATGGACGGAATTGTAAGCGTGCATGCCTCGTCTATTGCTTTTGTAATGTTATCTACCATTTTGTCTATTTCTTCTGTGTTTTTTATTTTGTTTATTTCAGCTATTGTAAATTTATTGTCTATTTTTAATTGGCCAAACTTCTGATGAAATTTGGACCAATTAGCTTTTCTAGTGTTAAATTTCCTGGTTGTTCTTTCAATTTTGATACCCTTAGATTTTTGCAAGAGGATCCCAAACGAGCTCGTGAGTCCTTCATCTAGTCTCCAGTCGTCGATCAGGTCCAAGATGTCGTTGGAACAAGCGGTAATGTCTACAAAACTGCTGTACCGCTTTCCTCCTCGGATAGTATCGAAGGTCGGGATTTCCCCTTGGTTCAGTATGTTCAGGTGCAGCTCGCCGAGAGTTCCTGCCATAACCTCCCCTCTGGGGTCGACCGTCGGGCTACCCCACCATATGCTCTTTGCATTGGCGTCCCCTCCAACGATCAGTCTCCTGGAACCGACTGCGAGCCATATTTTCTTGAGTTGTTCCAAATAAGGCTCGATAGGTTGGCCTGGCTCAAAGTAAAAGGAGACAAGCGTGATCTCCCAGGCACTGGTCTGGATTCCCACCACTGTGATGTTGTTCGTGGTGAGTTGCGGGTACTGTTTGACTGTTAAGTTGCTATTAAAGACAGCTATTGCCGCTTTAACAGTCCCATCTATAGTGCCAGTGTTCTGGAAGATTCTAACGCCCCTGTGACTCCTCATTACTTTTGCTCCAGCCACGTACGGTTCTTGTAGAAGCGCCACCGCTATTCCGCGTCTCGTTCCCTCTATCAGAAGCTCGTTGGTGGCCAGCTTCTTTCGTTGGAGGTTGGCCTGCAGTACTCCATATGAGGTTTTCCCTGTCTGGGTGCCCTTAGCAGTACGCAACGGTCGATCTGGCCACGTCGTCCCATTTTCTTCGCACCGGGCAGTCGTGGCTAAACGCATTGTGATGCGTATTGTGCTCTATCATTGCCCTCGTGCAGTTTCGACAAACTGGCGGCGAACCGGAGAGCCAGTCTGGGCACTCCGCTCTCATGTGAGGGCCGCCGCAATGTCCGCAGAGGTCCGCAGACTCCCTACAGAACCGTTTTCCGTGCCCAAAACCTAAGCAGCGAGTGCACTGTACCAACGGTGTCTGATCCTCGACCTTAACTCGCTGGAGGTCTATGTGCACGGTCCCGATTTCCACGGCCCTTCGCCAGATGATGGGCGAAACGCTGATAATGACGTGACCTATGTGAGGATTTCGTGTCCTTCTCCGGTACTTTACTTCGACCCTGCTTTCCACGCTGTCGAGGTGGCCAAAAACTCCCTTGTTCTGGTTCCTCAGTGCTTTAACTATGTCTTCGTCGGTATTAATGACTAGGACGTTCCTGAGGATCAGAAGCGGGTCCTTGTTTTTTACCTCCTCCACAGTGAGGTCCACTCCTTCCTTTTGGAGTCGGGTTTTGATCTGACTCCTGTCTTCTTCGGTTTCCAGCCTTTAGCCTTTCTCACCTTTTCCACTCTTATCCAACCATCTTTGGCATTTATGGCTTTTCTGACTCTACCAAGGACTTCGTCACCCGTCTCAGTTTCGTCTTTGGAGGTGACCACAACTGAGTGCAACGTACTGCGCCTTGGCAGTGACTTTGCGACCTGAGTTGCGGCCACACTCGCATAGGTGCCCTTTTCCAAAAACTCCTTCTGGTGGTCCATTTTTTCTTTTAGCTCCTCTATTTTCTTATTGCTCTCTACTAGGAGCTTTGTTCTATTGTTCGCATTATTCTGCTTGTGTCGTTTATATCGGGAGTAGATGGTTTTGTGGTAAGTGGTATTTGGTCTGCCGCTACCAGCCCTTCCCTTGTCAGTTTTGGTTTTACCAGTTTCAGCTCAGATTCAGCCTCCTTTACCAGCTGGTAAAGTCGTTCTGTGGCTTCAACGATAGCGCTTTTTATTTCAGTTTTTAGATTTCTGGAGCTGCTTAGGTTAAGCTTTGCCTTTGTTAGGCAGGCTTTTGCCTCCGCAGCTCGGTCTGCATATTTAACTTTGGACGGTGGACTTATTTCGGTGGATTTTCTGACTGTGGTTACAGTTGCCACTTTGCTTTCCTGTGTCAAAGCAGTCTTAATGGTGGCTTTAACAGGGCCGGCCTGCGACGTCTTGTCTGATATAGAGACGATGGGGCTGGTTTTGGTGGCTTCCCACTCCCCTATGCTGCGTCTCACGCTTTGAGAGGCAGCTGCCCCAAGCTTGGACGGTGACTTTTTACCGTCAGTTGCCTTCTGCGGTGTCCTAATGCCGAACATGTTGGGGTGTATGCGTCAGTAACTTAGTCTAAAAACGTCAAAAGGGACGTTCGTCAAAAGGGACGATAGTATAAAATTAAATTTAAAATTTAAAATAGTCCAATATATAAAAAGAACAAAACCGTAAAAGACTTAAAACTAAGTTGTGTACTTAAATAAATTTAAAAACCGTCTTTGAGAGACTCTACCTAACTTATTTTTTAACTAAAAAACCTATTTCCTACTTTTCTGGTAGAATGGCTCTATGTAGAGTCCTCCCAATGCCACCACTGAATAGAGCCCGCCGAGCCCGATCCAACGATTCCAAACACGACGCACCCAGCCCCAGGGGTCCCGGAGCTATCGCAGCTAAAAGTTTCCGGTTACCATCCAAGATGGCGGCCAGAATACGATCAAACCACGCAGCTCCGCAACCACCAGGCCGAATCACACCGTGCTCGGGCTTATCTTAAGGAGCCCGACGAGATCCAGACAATAGCAACCCTTTCAGGCTGAAAAAATCCTCACTCCTGAAAATGCCTGAAAGTGGACTCACCCGCAAGAAGCAGCCCAGCTGACCCCCAGAGAACAAACCGCGTCGCTCTACGGCCCTCCGTTGAAGAGATATGAGAGTTTAAAAAATTCCAAAGATGGCGAACAGCTGTCAAAGTCAGTCTTTAACAGGTGATATCTCCTCTTTAGCTGGCCGCAGAACGCTCGTGCTTGGGCTCTCTCGACTGGGCGAGACCCAGTCTATCCGCCCGATCCGGCTTCAGGCTGAAAACTTTTCAGGTCCTGAAAACCCCTGAAAAGGCTCGAGCCAAGTAGGGGAGGTCAAGCAAACGCCACCGAAGAAAACCCGAACGCTCCACGACCCCCGGTTCGGGAGTTACACGGGTCTGAAAAGGCGAACGCGAGGCGAGGGGGGTGGAGGGTGAGGGGTGAGGGAGGGAGGCGAGGGTTCGTGAACTGTCAAACTCAATCTCAAACCCGGGCTATCTTCCCTTCCAATGGTCGTAGAACGCCCGTGTTCGGGTTTATTTGGCTCAGCCTCACCCGCCCTAGCGAGCAAGGTGGTTTTCAGGATCCTGAAAACCCGCAGCGCCAAAACACTCCGAAGCAGGCGGACCGGATGGATATCGCCCTCCCTTGTACAACTGCGAAAACCGCAGCTTTCTAAGTCAAGTGAGTCCGGAGCTATGTCGGGCGAAAGTTTCTCAAAATGGCGCCCAAAATGGCGGCTGCTTGTGTAAAACTAGCAGTTCTTGGGCTTTGGGCTCTCTGGATTGGGCTTGAAGAGCTCAGTCCAGATTTTGTAGTTCTAGCCCTGAGAAACTTACCCCCGATTTAATAAACGCAAAAAACCCCCTAAATTTAGATAAAACGTCAACAATACAATAACTACACACTAAAATCAGTCAAAACTTAAATTAGGGCTATATCTAGCTTAACTTAATTTTTGGGTAGTGGTCCCAGAGATATCACACCCCTTTTTAGCAACCCTCGTTGCAACCCCAAAATTTTAAAAAATCCTAACTTGTAAACTAAAAGAGATAAAAATCTGAAATTTTGCTATAATCTAAAGAAGACAAAGGTGCATCGATTGCCAAAATAAAAATGGGGGTCGTCGCGACAAATAATTAAATAAGGATTTTTGAAATCTTAGCAAATTTTTAAAACTCAATATCTCTGAAACCACTTAACCTTTTTTGCAGCACGAAGCGCCGTTCTGGTGGACTCGACGTCCCGCCTCGAAGCCGCCAGATGGTTTCAGCCGCCCTCAACTGGAACCAGTTGCACGTGGCCACGTGGTTTTTTGTTTTTCGGGATTTCCTCAGAAGGCGTGGCCCGAAAAATTCAGCAAGCAGCACCAAACTGTAGGCGTCAATGAGACGCGTCGTTTGACACAATAAAATATAGGTGTCGCCGATCTCCTTCTTGCAGCGTTTTAATTTTAAGATTAAGTTTTTCACACTTTTTCACTTTTTTGTGATTTTTTCACTTGTCAAGGCACTTACACATGCGCGGTTTTCACTATCGGGTAGCCCGTATTTTTACGCAACTTTTGGTGGTAAACACGATGTGTTACGGTTAAAAAATACCACTTTTCTGAATTTTTTAGTGAATTTTTTGAAACTTTTAAGCGCGGAGCAGCCTTGAAAACTCGTCGCGGGGGGAAGCCGCGGACTCTGGTTAGGTTAGGTTAGGTTAGGTTTTTTTTTTTTTTTTTGCTTTTTTTCCAGACTAGTTCCACCAACGAAATTGGCGCCTATTTTATATCTTGATCCTCATCCATACCATTCTCGCTTTACATGCCTCTCGTACTTCCATGCTTCATACTATGTCTTTCTTTTATCCATCACCATTCATTCTGTGGGTGGGACTCCCACTTGAGCTAATATCTAATAATCTACTTTTCTTTATTTACTACTTTAGTACTGAACACAGGGAAATAATTTCTACCAAATTTGTTTTTAATTTACATGCGTTGACTTAACGAACTAATATTTACCTATTTAAACCTATACAATACACACTTTCTTAATTTAATTACATTTTACTTAAATCTACTCATTACACATTTTCTTAATTACATTTACTTAACTCTCCTTAACATGTTCCTCACTATCTTAACCTACTGCTTACTCTATTTAACAATTTTGTGCTTAGGTTCTATGTTTACACTACTATATATACAATATATTATGAAACATAGTTTATCAAACATTTTTATTTTTATCTATCACTTTATAAGCTATTTTCTCACAGAAGGCTATAAGCGCATCCCTATTTTTGCCCGACATTATCCTCGCCACAGTGTCCCTATGCAGTCGTTCACCCAGTCCCTGTTCAAGATCGTACCGATCTAACGCATAGATAGGACAATCAAGAACAACGTGTGGGACCGACTCCACTATGTTGGGGTCACAGGCGCACGATGGGCTCTCCTTACACTTGAAACGGTTCAAGTATTCTGAGAACCCACCGTGCCCCGTTAGGACCTGCGTGAGTACGCCTGTCGGCCTCACCCGTTGAACAATACGGTAGGCTGCTACGGCGTCCGGAAAGAACATTTTCGTCACCGAGGCCGTCTCGCCCGACACATATCTCCGGTTCCACTCAACAAGCGAATCCAAACGGATCTGACGCTTGATGAATGAGACCGGACACTGGTCGTAGTCCGGCTTCCTCCGTGACGACAATGCTGCCTCCTTTGCCAGCTCGTCCGCGCGCTCATTCCCCGGCAGGCCCGCGTGGGCCTTGACCCAAAAGAAAGATACAACTTTATTCTGGTCCAACGCCTGAGCCAAGTTAGCTCGTGCGCGGACCGCCAGAGGATGGAGAGAGCCATGGCTTGCCAACGTCTGCAATGCTGCCATTGAGTCGCTGTACAAGCCATAGCTCAACTCCTTACGCTTGAGGATCACGTCCGTTGCCTTGCAAATGGCTAGTAGTTCCGCCTGGTAGACAGTGCAGTACGCGGCGAGGCTGAGCTTGAGGTTCTGGACTTCACCTTCATTATCCCATAGCGATAATGCGGCGCCGACCTTCCCCTCAATCTTGCTGGCTGTCCACAAGCTGTTGGTCCGCCAGGCACACGAACTCCAAGGCCATTTGTTTGGCAGGATGAGATGTCTCTGCAAACCTCACCATACTCTCAATCTCCCGGTCATCCGGCACAAACCGGGACGACCCTCTCCTTGCCTCATACAGGGCTGCTGCCTCCTGTATGCGGAGGTCTAGAAGTAGTATCCCAGCCAGTACCAGCGCCGAGTTCAGTGAGACTGTACGGTAAGATTTGCAGAGCTTCTGGACGAATCCTCGTTGGACAGAGCCTAGCTTCCTCCGTATACCCAGCTTTTTCGTAGCGGGAGCCCAGGCTCCGGCCGCGTACGTAATTATCGGTTCAATAGTAGCAGTGTAGATCGTGTGTATTATTTCCCTATTTAAGCCCCAGCTGACTTTAGCCGCTCTTGCAAGTTGTTTGTATATGTCTACCACCCTTTTGCAGACGTCCTTGGTGTGCTTGCTGAAAGTTAGTTTGTCGTCAATGGTCAGGCCCAGCAGCTTCATGCTCCGTACCATACCAATGTCGACCCCGGCCATGCTCAGAATTGGGGTGTCGTACTTAAGCTTGTTGGTTATTAACATCGCACAGGTTTTGTGCGGTGCAAACCTTAGCTTATTTCTGACGCCCCAACTCTGAACATGGGCGAGGGCTGCATTGGTAGCTCTGGAGACTTCGGCCGCTGTGTCGCCATCGACGACCAAAACAATGTCGTCTGCAAAAGCCTGCACATAATAACGCTTCTCTTCCAGGTCTTTCAGCAGCGGGTCCAATACCAAATTCCAAAATATCGGACCACCGATTGACCCTTGGACACAGCCTTTGTTTGTCTCTCTTGTGCATTCCTCCCCGGCATACCTTACCCTTACCTTTCTGCAGTCGAGGTAACTGTCTAGTAGCCTCCTGAGGTTTACCGGGCACTTTTCCTCAGCCAGCCTGACTTTGATTGCCGGCCACCAGGCGCTATCGAAGGCGCCCTCTATATCCAATGACACCAGGACAATTAGCTTCTTCAGCCTCAACTTGTCCTGCACGTGATTTATTAGAGTATAGAGGGCGTCCTCGGTGCTCTTCTGGGGCATAAAGCCAAACTGACGAGTACTAAACCGCGGCACGAGCTGCCATTTAATTCTCGCCACTACCATCCTCTCCAGGACCTTCCCCAAGACCGGCTGGAGACCTATCGGTCTATATGCCTTGGGGTTCGTATAATCTTCCTTGCCCGGTTTCCTGAGGACCACCACCGTTGCCTCTTTCCAGATGTCCGGGAAATGCGCCAGTTCTAGGCATTTATTGTACAGGGCAAGGAATGCGTCCAGGTCCTGGTAGATCGCTCGACTACAGATGTCCGACGTGAATCCGCCCCGCCAGGGGCTTTTTTGGGATTGAAACGGTCCACAGCTGTCTTCAGCTCCAGCGGAGCAAATGGTGGGTCAAGATATTCATCTTGACACCACTCATTTACCCGACCGGCTGCTTCCCTAATGAGCTCGTGGTCTGCGTTATCTTCTTCTGCTGTGTCCCTAGAAAAGAAAGTGTCGGCAAGTAAGGCTGCCGATTCCTTCGGGTTCAGGAATGCACCATCGCTCGATAGGGTCAGGTCTTCTCTTCTCCTGGTGGTCCCTCTAATTACTCGATAAACCCCTTCCCATATGCTTTCCCCGTTCTGCTTTTCGCAGAACGCTTTCCAGCTGGCTATTTGGGCTTTCTTGGCTTGGCACTCATATTCCTCTTTTGCTTTCAGATACTCGCCTACGACCATCGCTCGGCGGACCGGTGCGGCGTTGCGGACACGATTCTTCTTCCTTGTGACCTCCCTTTTCTTTAAGGCGAGATCCTCGGACCACCACGGGATGGTAAATTTATTTTTAACTTTAATTTTCGGGATGGCATCGTCACATGCCTTCTCGATTGCATCATTGTACATTAATACTAACTGTTCTAGTTCATTTTTATGGTTAATCTGTTCTATGCTATTTAAACTAATGCTATTTGCAATTTTATATTCTGCCAATTTAATTTTAAAAACTTCCCAATCTGCCTTCTTAGTTTTGTACCTTCTAGTCGTTCTAATTATGTTCATCCCTTTTTCCCTTTTTAAATTTATATAGAATAAGATTGTGTTGTGGTCCGAGCTCGTTACCCTTGTATCGATCCGCCAGCCGTCTACCATGTCAAAAAGACCGAGCGAACATGCCGTGACGTCCACATGGCTTTTATATACCACGCCGCCTCTTACCGTGTAATAGGTCGGCGTGTCGCCAGTATTCAGTATCTGAAGCTCCAACTCTTCAAGGGTCCCGGACATCTCTTCTCCCTTGGGGTCCTCTATGGTGCTTCCCCACCAGGTGCTCTTTGCGTTAGCATCTCCGCCTATCAGCAGTAGTCCGGTGCCCAGTTCCAACTTTATACTGGTCAGCTGATCCAGGTAAGGCCCTATGGGGAGACCTGGCTCAAAGTAATAGGAGACTACTGCGATTTCTCAGGCTTTGGTCCGGATCTCCACCACAACGATGTTGTTAGTGGTGAGTTTCGGGTACGGAATGACATCCAAGTCATTATCAAAGACGGCTATTGCCGCCTTTACCGTCCCACTTCCATCAACCTCGCACTGGTAGACTCTCGCACCACGGTAGCTCTTCATACTCCTAGCCCCCCCCACATACGGCTCCTGAATCAGTGCCCATGCGATGTTCCGCTCACTGGCCTCTAAGAAGAGTTCGGTGGTTGCCAGTTCCTTCCTTTGTAGGTTGGCTTGGGCTACTGCGTATCTTCTGGTTGGGGTGCCTGCCCTTTCGCCAGTGACCACTTCAGCAATATGCGACTCTGGCTCTGGCCAGAACCTCACATCTTCTCCTAACTGGACATTCATCGCTGAATGCGTTGTGCTCTACATTCTCTTGTTTCGCTCGCACACAGTTGCAGCATGATGGAGCTGTTCCGGCCAGCCATTCCGCACATTGCGTCCTCATGTGAGGGCCCCCACAGTGGCTGCACTTCTCCAGTTGCTCCCTACAGAGTCGTCTTCCATGCCCGAATCCTAGGCATAGAGAGCACTGGATCAGTGGAGTCTGATCGGCCACTCGGATCCTTTGCAGGTCGATGTGGACGGTCTTTCTATCCTGCAGTCTGTTCCAAATTTTTGGGGAGACCCTGAGGACCACGTGGTGCGTGTGGAGGTTCCTGGTTTTCTTTTTATACAACACCTCAACACGATCTTCCTCTTTCGTTAGCTCCTCGAAGACATCTCTATTTTGGTTTCGAAGAGCTTTGATGACGTCCTCGTCCGTGTTGTATGCTAATACGTCTCTAAGAATAACTAGCGGGTCTTTGTTTTTTACATCGTCGACCCTTAGAACCTCTGCCACGCTCATCAATCTCTCTTTTACCTTTTCCCTTTCCTCTATTGTTTTGCATCCTAAGATTACCTTTCTGTCTTTCGCCTTCCTGATTTTGTCTACTGTAACCCATCCTTCTTTCGCATTTACCGCTTTCCTGATGTGGTCTATAATTTCGTCCCCGGTTTCTGTATCCTTTGCGGAGGTAACTACGATGGAGTGGAGTGCCGTTTGCTTTAGCGGCTGCTTGATAGGCTGGCTTGCCACTACGCTAGCGTAGGAGAACTTCTCCATACGCTGTTCGTTGCTTCTGAGCGCCTCTTTCAAGCTATCAAGTTTCTCACTATTCTCACGCAAGTTACGGCTGTGGTCTTCCAATGCCTTTTTCAAGCACTCCACCTCCGTGCCAGAAACTGTTTTTTTCTTTTCTTCCCCCTTTTCCGTTTGTGTTCCCTTTGTGTCGTTTACTGCCGTCGCGGGCGGGGCTCTTCCTTTGTCCTGCTCGGATTCCTTGACGAGCAGGTAGAGCCGATCTGCCTGGGCTTTTACTTCTTCCTTAATCTCCCTCTTGATGTTTTTGGAGTTCGTCAAGTGTGCCTTTATTTTTACTAGGCAGGCCCTAGCCTCCGCAACTCTTGTTTTTGCCATCGGTGGACTCAGGCTAACAATCTCTACTGATGTCCGCCGTGACGTCTCTGGCGTCATCTTACGCGGGATGTCGTCTGTCGGTTTCTTCTCAAACCTCGATTTAGTTGGAGGGGTTTGTTTTTTCGCTGGCTGCCCAGCCTCCCACTCACCCACACTCTTCCTTACGCCGGGTCCGGCCTCCTCTGTAGTGTTAGGTGGGCTTCTGTTAGGCCGGTTTGCTTGTTTGCTAACAGGTGTGCGTATCCCTATCATGTTGCTTGGTATGGGTTCAGATTCGAACTAGTCTGACGTCAAAATAGGGTAGTGTAAAAAGTACCCTTGTCTAATAAAATGTGTAAATGTGTATAATTTGTATAAAATGTATAAATAGTATATATATATGGTCAATGAACACTAATAATAAATTGCAACAGCCTATAGACAAGATTCCGTATAATCTTGTCAAGTGTTGCGCGTACGCGGCCGAGAGGCCAACAGTTGCACCCCCGTCAGTTCCACTAATAATAATATTCAGGTTTCTAGTGTCTGTCAAAGAGTCAACGGGACTTTGCGATGTCTGTATCGTCTGAGGAACTTTTTGCCTGCAAAGACGAAGACTATGCTTGTGCAAACTTTAATTTTCCCTATAATCGACTATGGTGACCTGTGCTACTTTGACCTGAACGCGGCTTTGCTGGATAAGCTTGATAGGCTCCTCAATAACTGCATCCGGTTCATCTTCAACTTGAGGAAATATGACCATGTGTCAAGCTTTAGAGCTGAGCTCAAATGGATGCCCATTCGCCAGAGAAGAAGTTTGCGCGCTCTGACTACACTTTTCTCTCTCCTCAACTCGCCCACCCCTCCCTCTTATCTTATATCACACTTCCAGTATCTTTGCTCTACTCACGCTAGGAATTTGCGTTCTGCTAACAATCTCTTACTGCTTTGTCCTTCTCATACTTCTAATTTTATTCATTCTTCCTTTCATATACAGTCCATCCTTCTGTGGAATGCGCTTCCCCTCAATATCAGGATGGCCACCAGTCAGTATGCATTTAAGCGAAAGTTGCGGGATTACCTTCTTAACAAGTAAAGGAGTCGTCTCAAAATCCTTATCTCTAACTTTATATATTATTATTATATATGTAGGTATATTATATTAAATATATATGTATGTTTATTTTAACTATATTTATATATACTTTTGTAATTATTTTCGTCTTAGAATTATTTTATTTTTTCAGTTTATGCACCTGCCATGTTATCTCTCCACCACCCTTGGTTGACTGGTAGAGAATGCCTAAGGCATTAAGTCCGCCTTTGTACATTTGTGTTGCATGAAGTTTTAATAAATAATAAATAAATAAATAAATATTAGCGGGTCAGATTCAGAGTGAAAACGTAACGGAGTTGTCAATGTTCTGCTGGTCAGAAATATAGCCTCTGCGAGAAAATAGTCCAATACCTATAAATATCAAGGAAGGAAGGAGGAAGTAGAGCTTCGCTCTGTCACTTTCTTAATAACAAGTTTTGGACTTGGATAACCGTCCGATGTCTCAAAAAGCCTGTGAGACCGTCTTTCGTCAAAACTAAACAGAAAAACTACAAAAAATTTTCTGACTCAATGTAGAGTCGGTTTCTACCCACCGGGCGACAGGCCCCGCCGAGCCCTTCCAGATAAACCCAAACTCGGCTACTCTAGCCCAAGGGGTTCCTGAGATAGAGCTGCTCAAATTCTAGGCCACCAACACAGGGTTCTTCCCAGAATTTGGCCACCTGCTATTTTCTCCGGAACCACCCGTCCAAACACCGCCGTGTTCGGGTTCCCCAGAATGAGCACGACGCGATCTATCCCCCTATGCAGTTTTCAGGCCGCAAAAACCCCAGGCCCTGAAGGGTCCTGAAAAAGCACCCGTCAGGTAGAGAAGGGCTAACCAATGTCCGCTGAGCAAACCCGAGCGCTCTGCGACCTACGGTTCGGCAGTTATCCGAGTTTGAAATTTCGTTTGACAGTCCGAGAACTGTCAAAGTCGACCCCAAACCCGAGCTATCTTCCTTCCTAGTGGCCGCAGATCGTTTGCGCTTGGACTTCCCTAAATGGGCGCGACGCGGTCTATCCGCCTGAAACACTTTCAGGCTGAAAATTTTTCAGATCCTGAAAACCCCTGAAAAGGCACAAGCCAGGTAGGGGAGGTCAGGCCGAAGCCCCAGAAGAAAACCCGAACGTTCCACGACCCCCGGTTCGGGAGTTGCGCGGGTCTGAAAAAGAATTTGACAGTCCGCGAACTGTCAACGTCAACACCAAACCCGAGCTATCTTCCCTCCCAATGATCGTAGAACGTCCGTGCTTGGGTTTATTCGGCCCGTCTCAACCCGCTCTAGCGTGCAAGGTGGTTTTCAGGATCCCGAAAACCAACAGCCCCAAAGCGCCTGAAAATGGGCAGACAGGAAAGGCGTTGCCCTTCCCCACACAGCCAAGAAAACCGCAGCTTTCCAAGCCTAGCGAGTCCGGAGCTATGACTGGCGAAAGCTTTTCAAAATGGCGCCCAAAATGGCGGCCGTTCGTCTATTTTTGCCCCCTGTAGACCAAAACTGGTCGAGTTTGGGCTCTTTGGATTGGGCTTGAAGAGACCAATCCAGATCTTGTAGGCTTACCCTTGAAAAGCTGACCCCTGATTTTTAAAGCACAAAAAACACCTTAAATTTAACAGTTTTGATTGCTGCGTAAAAATACCAACCTAAAAACAGTAAAAACTTAACTACACTTATAAATCTAACTAAATCTAATTTTTGGGTAGTGATTCCGGAGACAACAATCCCCTTTTTGACACCCCTCGTGTCCACCCTTAAATTTCAAAAATTTATAACTTAAAAACTAGAGAAGATAAAAAGCTAAAATTTTGTACCCGTATAGTCTTTACTGAGGACCTTCGATAATTAAATTAAAAATGGGGGGTCGTCACGACAAATAATTTATTTTTGAATTTTGAAATTTTTGTAAATTTTGAAAACTAAATATCTCCAGAACCACTGAACCTTTTTTGTTGGTCGAAGCGTCGTACTGCTGGTCTCGACGTCCTGCTTCGATGCCGCCTGATGATGTTCACCGCACTCCACCGCAAGCTGTTGCACGTGGCCACGTGGTGAGTTGTTTTTCCCGATTTCCTCCACGGGCGAAGCCCGGAAAAATCGGGAAGCAGCTCCAATTTATGGGCGTCAACAAGACGCGTCGTTTGGCACCATAAAATGTATGTGTCGTCGATCTCGTTCTGCCAGCGTATTTATTTTAAGTTTTGTTTTTCAAACTTTTTTCACTTTTTCGTGTTTTCTGCTTTCAATTTTGCACTTACACTTGCGCACTTTTTTGCATTGGGTAGCCCGCACTTTCCCGCACAATGTAGTGGTTTACACTATCAGATTCGGTTGAAAAATACCACTTTTCTGAATTTTTCCGATAAATTTTTAAAATTTTTAAGCGCGGAGCAACCTTGGAAGCGTGTGCTCGTCGCGGGGGGAAGCCGCGGACTCTGGGTTAGGTTAGGTTTGCTGAGGGGGGGGGGGGGGGGGTTTGAGGAGGTGCGGACGCGGAGCGGTGAACCGATGCAGCGCGAGATCGAGTTGCGTCGGTCACAGCTCCGCGAGGTCATGGTGGCGGAATGGTGGGATAGGCTTTCGCGCCCTACCGCCGGCCTTGCTACCGTCGACGCGATCCGACCAGTGCTCGACGAATGGCTCGGGAGGAAGCACGGCTCCCTGTCGTTTCGGGCGACGCAGGTGCTCTCGGGGCATGGCTGCTTCGGGAAGTACCTCTGTCGCATAAACAGGGAGCCGGACGCTCGGTGCCATCACTGCACCGACTGTCGGGAGGACACGGCGCAGCACACACTGGCAGAGTGTGCCGCATGGGAGGAGCAGCGCCGTGCCCTCGTATCCGAAGTGGGCCCCGACCTGTCGCTGCCGGCTGTCGCACGTTCGATGGTCGGGAGCGCCGAGTCGTGGGATGCGGTGATCTTCTTCTGTGAAGCCGTAATTTCGCAGAAGGAGGCTGCGGAAAGGGAAAGGGAGGCCGTGGCCACTCTCCCGATCCGCAGCAGACGTACCGGGCGTCGGCGGAGGGCGGACAACGCCCTCTTCCAGCCCCCCTAAATAGGTCCAGAAGGCCGGCGGACTCGGGGTCGTCCGCCGCCCCCCATCCAACAGGACCCGAGGCGGCGGCGCGTAGTGTTCCACGCGCGCCCCTATTAGACGTCGCGGGGAGAGGACACCTCACTCTCCCCGCGAGCCAGAGGTGGCCCGCATAGGCGGGCCGGCACTAGCCGGGGATCATGGAAGTCGTACTAGCTCTCACGATCCCCGGTCCAAGTGTGGGACGGAACACCGGGGTGGTTTTTAGTCAGTAAGAGTCTGACAGACCCTTTCGCCCGCCCCGGGCGAAGGACATCCATGAGGATTTTCCACCCCGGCAACAAAAGAAAAAAAAAAAAAAAAGGTTTGCTGAGGGGCGAGCTCCAACCGGGAGTGGACCTGACGTGTTACGCAGACGACACGCTGGTCACGGCCCGGGGGAGCTCGTACAGGGAGGCAGCGTTGCTGGCGACATCTGCGGTCTCACAGGTGGTGGGTCGCATACGACGCCTGGGGCTGGAGGTGGCCCTCAACAAGTCGGAGGCCGTAGTTTTTCATGGCCCCCGACGGGCGCCGCCGCCGGGATCACACATCGTGGTCGGGGGAGTCCAAATCGCTGTCGAGTCCACCATGAAGTACCTAGGATTGGTGCTCGACAGCCGGTGGGTGTTCGATACTCATCGAACACATCATCATCAGCAGTTTTGACTCAAGTAGGTCGCGCGGCCGCACCAGCGGAAAGCGTGAGCTACGCGAGTCAGTGCGCGATCGACCGGCATACTTGTAGCGCTCATTACCATCATTAGCATTAATTAGCGTAAAGTTTCGGAATAAACGTACTCTGAATCTTAGCTCAGACTTATCATTTAGCACCCGAAATAGCTAGCAGCACGAACCTTACCGTTCATATTGGTCCTTCGAAACCGTCAAGGACTTCGCGACCGCGATAAATCGTAACGCGAAGTGCTTGTACCGTACCAGCAACCTGTGGGTTGCCGCGAACTAGATTAGGCGTGAGTTCATAGGGATTCACAACCACCGTGGGGAGCTACCCGCGCAGCAGCAACAGCGAGCCAGCAGCATAGCAGCAATAGCCGTAGGACAAGGCGGCTTTCAAGTAAGAGCGTTCCGTATCTTCTGTCTCGCTTAAGTCTAACAGCAGCACAATGGAGACTTTATACTTCCAACAAACTGAATTAGCAGAGAGCATTGCCAAGGTCCTTATTAATTTCAATAAGGATAGCAAACAGCGTAAGACTATCGACTACTGTAAAAAGAGACTAGATCTTTTAGAGTCGTATTGGAGAGAGTATCAGCTAAACAACGGAAAACTTGTGCCGCTTGAAAATAGAGGTCATAGGTACTTCGTAAATTCGGAGTTCGAGCGGACAATGGAGTCTTATAAAGCAGCAAAAGACGCCATATCCGAATATTATGACGCGTTATGTCACCAAGCAAAGCCGCCAGGATTCTTTGATCTAGAAGACAACCCTTCTAATCAGCAAGTAGCGGCAACAGCAGGTCCTTCCGGGGGCAAACACTTACAGCACCAGGACCACGAGCCATCCTCAGCATCCGCCAGCCCGGCGCGCGCTCGTGCCGAGGTGTCTAAAGGCATTTATAGCAAACTAGATGATATGACGCGCAAGCAACATATCAATTTCAAAGCATTCGCAAGAACCGTAGAAAGCATAGATGTCGAATCCTTGTCCGATAAATGGGAGTTTGAAGACGCCTTGCGATTATTACAAACTCGATGGACAGCCGTAGACAACAGCCATTGGGAACTAATGATGGAGTTAGAAGACGACGAGGCGTACGAATTAAGCTACATTAAACATGAACGTACGTATAACAGCTTGAGAAAAGCTATCAGCTCTAAGATGTGGGCAACATCGTACCGTGACAAGTCCACACCGAAGATGGAAATTCCTGTATTCTCAGGTAACTATCAGCAGTGGGTATCCTTCAAAGATCTTTTCGATGAAGCAATCCACAACAATCCTTCTCTATCAAAGGCACAAAAGATGCAATTCCTGAAGAGCAAGGTAAAAGGAGAAGCGGAGCGCTTGATCCAGCATCTCCCGATTAGCGCGGACAACTATAACACCTGTTGGGAAATTTTAACTCACAGGTTTAACAACAAAAAGCAGATATTTATGTCCCACGTAAATTCCTTTTACAATCTTGCCAATATACCGCAGCAGTCGTACACAGCCATCAAACGACTTCATGATGTCACCTTAGAGAGCCTCCACGCCATAAAAAATCTAGGCGTAGATATTACGACATGGGATCCTCTTCTTGTATATATACTAGCACAAAAATTGGATAGTGAGTCTTATTCCGAGTATATAGAGTCGTTGAAGAATTCGCGAGAGCTTCCGGTACTTCGGGACTTTTTGGACTACTTAGAGAACAAGTTCACCACCCTAGAGTCATCTCGGCGACGTCAAGATGGGACACCTAAGGCAGTTTCATCTCAATCATCCAATGGTTCATCCAATTTTAATCGCAAAAATAATTTTAAATTGGGCAATGAATCTAAAAATAGCAAGAAAATGGAAATGGCGAAATCAATGCATGTGTCTGAGTCAGTAAATAAATGCCCTCATTGTTCGGCAAAACATAATTTAATAAGCTGCAAAAAATTTACAGAATTACCAAATGAGCAGAAAATAAAAATAATTAGCCAATTAAATTATTGCGTAAATTGTGTTTACGATCATAATGGCGCAAAATGCTACTCGACAAAAAGATGTCATAAGTGCAATGACGAACATCATACGACTTTGCATGACTATTTCGCAACACAATCAAAGTCTAACAGCTTGACCGAGATTGCGAAACAAAAATGCGAAAACAACAAAAGCATCTACGCTTCTCAGCAAGTAACATCGGAGATTTTGCTAGCCACAGCGCTGGTGAAAGTCACAGCAGCCGACAGGACCCAGCACGTCATGCGAGCACTGATCGATCAGGGCTCACAAATTTCCGTGATCAGCGAGAAAGCAGCACAGCAGCTAGGATTAAAGCGAAAATCTTGTAAAGGGGTTATTTTCGGAGTAGGCGAACGTGAAAACAACTGCAAAGGAAAACTAACGATCGCTTGTCAATCGACTTACACCGATTTTAAGTTTTCTACTGATGTTGTCATAGTGAACAACTTAATAAAAAATCTGCCAAACGAAACGTTCGCTAAGCCATCTTGGCAACATACAGCACATCTTTGTTTAGCAGATCCAGAGTATAACATCAGTCGTCCGGTGGATCTTCTCCTAGGAGCAGAAATCTACGCCAACATCCTTTTAGAAGGATTAATTCGCGGACAAACGTCCTCGGAACCGCTAGCACAGCAAACTCATTTAGGATGGTTGCTGTGCGGTGGCAATACAAGCACCTCATTCCAATGCAACGTGATCTTGCATAACGTTGAAGACATTCAACAATTCTGGACAATTGAAGACATTCAAGAACAGAATTCTATGTCCGTAGAAGATCAGGAATGCCTAGATTTTTATGAAACTACGACGAAACGTCTAGAAAACGGTCGTTATGTAGTTAGGTTGCCCATGAAACCAGAACTAGAAGAGAAGCTAGGATCTTCGAAAGAGATAGCGATAGCACAATTTAAAAATGTAGAACGTAAGTTTAGCAAGAATGAAGACCTAGCGAAGCAATACAAGCAATTTATCCGCGAATATGAGCAGCTGCAACACATGAAGTTAGCGACTTCTAACAGCAAACAGAAGACGGAAATAGAATGTTTCCTTCCTCATCATGCGGTACTGAGAGCAGAATCTAGCACAACAAAGTTGCGCGTAGTATTCAACGCGTCGTCTAAAACTACTTTAGGCCACAGCCTAAACGATCTAATGTACAGGGGTCCAAACCTCCAGTTAGACCTGTTAGAGCTTATCCTGAAGTGGAGGCAATATCGTTTCGCATTCACAGCTGATATTGAGAAATGCTTCCGTATGATTTTAGTCGATGAGCAGGACCAAAGCCTACAACAAATCGTATGGCTACAAAGTCCGGATCAGCCTATAAGAAATTATAAATTAACAAACATAACGTATGGAACTAAAGCAGCACCATTCCTGACAATGATGACTCTGCGAAAATTAGCGTCAGATGAGCAGCAAAAATATCCCAGAGCAGCTAAATGCATCCAGGAAGAGCTCTATATGGATGATTGGGTATCGGGAGCGCATAGCGTCAAAGAAGGAAAGCGGAGGATTACGGAAGTAAACGCATGCCTAAAAAGCGGCGGATTTTCATTAAGAAAGTGGTCCTCAAACGATAAAAGATTGCTTGAAACAGTTGAGCAAACTGCCGACAAACAGCCAGCAGTCTTTACATTTAAAACAGAAAGCTCATCAAAAACTTTGGGGCTACAATGGAACTCAACCGAGGACGAATTCATCTTCAAATATGATTCAAACAGCACACAAACAGCAAAACTGACCAAAAGGATGCTTCTATCCGAAATCTCTAAGATTTTCGACCCTTTGGGATGGTTAGCGCCCCTAACCACAAAGATTTTATTCCAGCAAGTATGGCAAGATTCTGAGGTCCAGTGGAGCGACGAAGTTTCTATTAAAACCAAAGAAGAATGGATCAATTTGAAGGGAGATTTAAATCTATTAAATCAGTTCCACATTCCTCGGTGGTTACAAAGCAAAGAGCATGACGTCATAGAATTACATGGGTTTTGTGACGCATCAATACAAGCCTTCGCCTGTGTAGTATACGCACGAATCGTATCAAATAACTCTACATCAGTAGTGCTAGTAGCAGCAAAAACGCGGTTAGTGCCCTCTAGCAAGGCTGTATCGCTACCTAGGTTAGAATTATGTGCGGCCGAACTACTTACGAAACTCATGTCAAAAATCGTCAAAAGCATCAACAGCGTGGCCGTAAAGATATACGGCTGGAGCGATTCTAAGGTTTCCCTTAGCTGGATTCAAGGGTCCCCGGGGCGCTGGAAGCCTTTCGTAGCGAACAGGGTGAAGAAAATTGCTAGCATTATGCCACCAAACACTTGGCGTTATGTAAACACCAAAGAAAACCCAGCGGATGCAGCTAGTAGAGGCCTGACGACCTCACAATTGCTAGAACACGAATTGTGGTGGCAAGGACCGACCTTCTTATCTTCATCGCACTTCAAACCTACGGGTCAAACGAAGTATACTACTAACGAAGAGATAAAAAGGCAGGTAAACATTGTTCAAAATCCTATCATGGATAGCAGCATAGTCGACGATCTATTACATCGCTACAGCTCGTTTACAAAAATAACACGCATCAAAGCCTGGATACGGCGGGCATTGACACCTGTCGTTAGTAAACAGAAAACAAAGCATCTCACTTTACACGAGCTTAGATCAGCAAAACTTATAATAATAAAAAACGCACAGCGCGCTGAATTTAAAACAGACATTGAACGCTTATTGCAAAACCAGGAAGTAAAATCTGATAGCAAGCTACTCAACCTTAATCCATACTTGGATCAGGACGGGATCCTTAGAGCAAAGGGAAGACTCAGGCAGGCCAACATAAGCATAGAAATGAAGCATCCAATCATCATTCCATACAACAGTCGACTGACTGAGCTTCTCATCGCGCAAGCCCATGAGCTCACATTTCACGGAGGAGCTCGACTTACTATGTCCTTTCTTAGACAAAAGTATTGGATAATTAAAGGAAATCGAGCCATCAAAACGCAACTTCATAGATGTGTTACTTGTAGGAAACAGGCACCCAGGAAGCTACAGCAGATTATGGGAGATCTACCTGATTTCCGCACCAACCCAGCTCCAGCGTTTTATCACACAGGTGTAGACTACACGGGCTTCATATCTGTGAAGGCAAATAAAGGGCGTGGAATAAAAACAACGAAAGGATACGTGGCTTTGTTCGTCTGCATGGTTACGAAAGCCGTGCACATAGAATTGGTGTCAGACTTGACCAGCACTTCCTTTATCGCAGCATTGAGGAGAATGTCAGCGCGACGAGGAGCCCCGAAACATGTGTACTCGGACAACGGCACTAACTTTGTGGGAGCTAACAAAGTAATGCAGGAGGAGTACGAGCAGCTAAAACAAGTTTTCGGTGACTCATTTTATAGTGAGATAGCGGAAATGGAGATAGAATGGCACTGGAATTGCCCTTCCTGGCCTAGTGCGGGAGGATTATGGGAACGATCAATACGAAGTCTAAAGCAACACCTCAAACGAGTTGTAGCGGACCAGGCATTGACGTATGAAGAATATAGCACCATTTTAGCGCAAATAGAAGCGGGTCTCAACTCTAGACCACTATGCCCGATATCTGAAGACATAGACGATTTAGATTTCTTAACACCCGCGCACTTCCTAACCGGTAGAGCAGGTCTAACCGTTATTGAAACCGCCAGTGACGCTAGGACTAGATGGCACTTAATAAACAAGATTTTCCAAGACCTTTGGAGGAGGTGGAAAACTGAATATCTTAGCCAATTATCTGTTCGTAGCAAGTGGCTAAAGCCAAAAAGCAACATTAAGATCGGAAATATGGTGACCATCCACGATGATAATTTTCCTTCTGGAAAATGGCCAGTGGGGAGAGTCGTCGAGGTACACCAAGGGAAGGACGGGTTTGTAAGGGTTGTGACATTAAAGACGAAGAACGGTTTAATAAAGCGACCTATTATCAAATTGTCCGTCTTACCAATCGAGCAAGAGGACGCAGAAAAGGAAGCTGAAGAGCAGAGTAAAAAAGCCAAACCCAAGATCACAAAGGATGAAACAAAGGCAAGTACGAGAAAGCATCGTAATTTCGTCAACATCGTTTTATCACTATTATTTTTTATCAGCATTTGGAGCAGCAGCGAAGCATCGAACCACATTACCCAATTTAGCGGTAATCAATCCTTATACTACGACCCAATAGGTAAATTAAATCCAATACGGGATCAATGGAAAATTGTGTCCTACTACAACATGCAACCTTATTGGCAAGGTGATAAAGCCGGGGACACCTTCATTAAATATCTAGAGCAGACATGTGAACAAATCAAAGAGCCTAGCCATTGTAACATGATTTTATTACAAGTGCAGCACGATTACAACGAGCTCCAATATCACAATCAGCTGCTGCTAAATCAGCATTTCGGCACTCGGTCAAGAACCCGACGCGGCCTTGTCAACGCGGTCGGCTCCATAGCCAACACATTATTTGGAGTACTCGACCAAAGTTTCGCTGATAAATACCAACGTGATATTGAAATTATAAATAGCAACGAAAAGCACCTATTACAGCTTTGGAAAAACCAAACATCAGTGGTAGAAGCTGAGTATAATATTCTGAAACGAACTGAGAAGACTATTGATACTCAGTATAAGCTCATAAATAGACATCTAAACCTCTTAGATCAAGCGACTAAGCAGATACAATTGCAAGGTAAAAGTACATCAATGTTACAAGAATTCACTCTCGCAGCCATGGCTACGACAAACATGATACACAACTTAAAGCGTGTCCAAGATACATTAATCGACACCTTAGCGGATATTTATCATAGTAAAATTAACATGCATCTACTTACTCCAGAGCAGCTCAGCAACGAACTTCAAATCATTTCCGGTCAAATATCAAAAGAACTTACTTTACCTATCAACAACATCCAGGCCGATTTATATGAAATCTACAAACACCTAAAGATCAAGGCGAGAATTAGTAAAGAGTACTTCATGTTTGAGATCTCCGTGCCACTCATTAGCAGAGACAGTTTCCAACTGCACCGCTTAATACCTGTTCCTCTCCAGGTGGGAAAGGACATGATCAGCATTATTCCCCTCACAGATTACATAGCAACTAATCTGATGAGGGACTCCTATATCGAAGTCAAGAACGACGATCTTCAAACCTGCACCTATCAGGATGAAAGTTATATCTGTCAGCTACGAGGTCCAGTCAAGCGACTGGGTCCAGAAGAAAAGATCTGTCAAACCAAACAAATAGGTATCTGCCAGCCTAAGAAAGAAACCTGCAAGAATATGTGGTTACAATTACACGACCTATCGTCTTATTTGTATTTCGCATGCGACACCCATTCATTTACAATCATATGTGACAATGAAACCCGAACGCGCCGTGTCAGCAAGGCCGGGCTCATTCAACTCGATAAAGAATGCATAGCTAAGGGCCGTGACATAACACTTTATTCATATCAGCAGGAAAACAAGCTGACTTTAAAACCTGACCTATTATTAGCGAACATAGCTCCAATACAGCACCATCATTTGGTCAATATTACGCTACCGCTTCTCGAAACAACAACAGAAGATGCACAGATCAACAACACACTAACAAGTCTCGGCAATCAGATAGCCGCTATGAAGAAAGCAGCTTTAGAAGAAGGAACATTAACTACGCATGATATACATCACTATGCCATATCATACGTATTGCTAGCAGCAGTCGTCGCCGTCGTAGCGTTCCTGGTGTTCCTGTGGTGGCGAGGCAAGCAAGCCTCACCCGCGCCCGCGCGTGACCCGCAGGCTCCAAGCAAGCCTGCCGCGCAGCGGGCGGCGCCTACCAGCAGTGTGAGTGTTAGTGCTAGTGCGCGTAAATCACCCGTGCCCGAGCAAGGGCCCAGTGTTTGTGGGACCAAACGGTGGTCCAGTTTACGGTACAAAAGAGACAAATCAACGACACCTATCAGTAAAAGACAATCGGTCTTTACGGTAGATCTAGATAGAGATTAGCTATCACTTAGGATAAGAACATTCAGCATTGTATTAACCTTCATTTAGCATAAACAAATACTGGTTCACCTATGTGTTACTAACCCTCTTAATTGGGTAATCATCTCATCTCATCTTTCCCATTTCTTCCACTCGGGAGCATGTTCGATACTCATCGAACACATCATCATCAGCAGTTTTGACTCAAGTAGGTCGCGCGGCCGCACCAGCGGAAAGCGTGAGCTACGCGAGTCAGTGCGCGATCGACCGGCATACTTGTAGCGCTCATTACCATCATTAGCATTAATTAGCGTAAAGTTTCGGAATAAACGTACTCTGAATCTTAGCTCAGACTTATCATTTAGCACCCGAAATAGCTAGCAGCACGAACCTTACCGTTCAGTGGGACTTTGGCCCTCATTTTCGGCGGCTAACACCTAGGTTGATGGGCGCCGCGGGCGCGCTCGCAACGCTGCTTCCCAATCTGGGGGGCCCGAGCACCGCCTGTAGGCGGTTGTACTTGGGGATCGTGCGATCCATGGCCTTGTACGGGGCCCCGGTGTGGGCTTCTGACCTGACGGCCGGCAGCATCGCAATACTGCGAAGACCGCAGAGGGCGATGGCCGTCAGGGCTATCAGGGGATATCGCACGATCTCCTACGAGGCGGGTTGTGCACTGGCCGGATCTCCGCCCTGGGATATGGAGGCGAGAGTCCTCGCCTCGCTGTACCGGTGGCGCGAGGAGGTGCGGACGCGGGGCGGTGAACCGATGCAGCGCGAGATCGAGTTGCGTCGGTCACAGCTCCGCGAGGTCATGATGGCAGAATGGCGGGATAGGCTTTCACGCCCTACCGGCGCCTTGCTACCGTCGACGCGATCCGACCAGTGCTCGACGAATGGCTCGGGAGGAAGCACGGCTCCCTGTCGTTTGAAAGAAAGAAAGAAAAGAAAATTCGTTCGATGGTCGGGAGCGCCGAGTCGTGGGATGCAGTGATCTCCTTCTGTGAAGCCGTAATTTCGCAGAAGGAGGCTGCGGAGAGGGAGAGGGAGGCCGTGGCCACTCTCCCGATCCGCAGCAGGCGTACCGGGCGTCGGAGGAGGGCGGACAACGCGCTCTTCCAGCCCCCCTAAACAGGTCCGGAGGGACGGCGGACTCGGGGTCATCCGCCGCCCCTCATCCAGCAGGACCCGAGGCGGCAGCGCGTAGTGTTCCACGCGCGCGCCTATTAGACGTCGCGGGGAGAGGACACCTCACTCTCCCTGCGAGCCAGAGGTGGCCTGCATAGGCGGGCCGGCACCAGCCGGGGATCATGGAAGTCGTATTAGCTCTCACGATCCCTGGTTCAAGTGTGGGAAGGAACACCGGGGTGGTTTTTAGTCAGTAAGAGTCTGACAGACCCCTTCGCCTGCCCCAGGCGAAGGACATCCATGAGGATTTTCCACCCCAGCAACAAAAAAAAAAAAAAAAAAAGGTTAGGTTAGGTTAGGTTAGGTTCCCCCCGAATGTGTCCCCACGTTGTCGTCGTGGTGGGGCTTGCGTGTCTCAATGATCTTTGGGGCTCTGCCGGTAGAGTTACTCATGCCGGAAAGGCCCAAAGTGAGAGACCAGACTAAGAGGGACACCAGGAGGGGTCGCTCCTGATCGATCGACGGTTGTCGATTGGCATAGATGCGACTGCGCCGCAGCAGTGCCGGCGCACCAATGCGGTAGGCGTTTCTCTCTTACAGGGAATTCCCTCTAGGAGAGAACTTTCGACGGGTTCGCTGAGTCGGGTTAGCCGGACAGCGAACGGAGGCATGTCTAATGCCGCAGTCGGGGGCTTGGCTTAATCGCCTGGCCCAGAGGAAGGACACCTCTAAGATAAAAAACCACCCAATCCTAAGTTTCGAGGCGTGGCGAGGGGATGAATGGCTGGAGGGAGTCCAGTCGTTAGCGCCTCCCCTGTAGAGCACCTGCCGCACTCTACAGTATATAGGCTTACCCAGGTATAAAAGCTCTGCCTGGGTGGACTTTTATTTCCTATTATACTCGTGGGAACAAAAATGGAACTTAATAACAACAAAACATCAAAAACTGGACGTGATAAGGAGGTACCGCTTGCCGGCGACGGCAACAAGAGCCGAGGAGGCTCCCGATCCTCAATAGAGGATCCAACTATGTCCGACCAGGACTCGCGTGGTCGCTCCAAATTTTGGAGAAAGCGACCGCACCACGAAGTTTTTTCGGACCGAGTGGGGTCGGTAGGTCTCTCCTCAAGTGAGGAGAACCTGCCGGCTGCAAAAGTGGCCACGGCAAGGAGAGGCCGTGGTCGCGCGGTTGTGGGCGGAGTCTGTGCTCCTATGCCCGGGCGTGACGTTCGAGGTCGCTTTAAGCGCCCCGATACGCCGGGAATCAGCGGGGAGAGTGACCCCGGGGTTTCATCCGGGGTCTCAATCAAGCCACCGTCTCTCTCGTGGGCACGAAAGCAGATGCCAACACCGTGAAGCGTGCCCAGAGCAGAGCGGTCGCGGCCGACGAAGTCGCCGAAATGGCCCGTCAGGCTCGAGAGCGGCGGGCTGCTCAGGCGGCTGCAGGCTCGAGCCTTACGGCAGAGGCCCTTAACCGCCTTTCTTTTCTTTCTTTCTTCTTTCTTCTCAATCGCACGACCTCGGAGGAGACGGCGAAGCTATGGGAGGAGAATAGCCGTCTTCGATCCGAACTGGATGATCTCAAGCGAGAGTTTGCCGCTCAGAGACAGCGGCAGGAAGCTCCCGCGGCTACTGCCTCCCCTCCTCCTCCTGCTACGTCATCGTCGGCCCCTGAACCTGCGTCGCCGCCTGCATCTGCACTTGCGATGTCGGATCTCGACATCGAGAGGGTAGCCCGCATCTGCATGATGCAGTGCGGTGGCATGGTGTCTGCCCGATTAGAGGCTCTGGAGTCAAGACTCCTCCCAGCCGAAACCCTCCGTCCACCGCTTGCGGCAGATAGGCGGAGGAAGGAGGAGTCCGCAAGGACGAAGTCCAGGTGGGCAAAAAGCCTGCAGAGGGGGCCAAAAAGTCCACGGAAGGGTCTAAGAAGCCCGCGGCGAGTGCTCCCGCACCCCCTCCCCAACTAACCGCGCTCCTGACGACCACACCCCCTACCCAGGAGACCTGGACAACGGTGGTAAAAAGGAAGCGCAAGAAGAGGGTGGCGCGCCCAGCACCTGCTGACCCGGCGGCATCTGCCAGCCCGGCACGGTCTAAAAAAAGACCAAGGCCACCCAAGGCGAGACCCCCACGCTCTGAGGCTGTAATAATCACCCTGCAGCCTGAAGCCTCTGAAAGGGGGGTGAGTTTTAAGTCGGTCCTGGCGGAGGTAAAAACGAAGCTAAACTTCAGCGACTTTGCCTCCCCGGCTGGCTTTGGTTTCAGAACGGCGGCCACGGGAGCCAAAATATTTGAAGTGTCGGGTGCGTCAAGGCAAGAGAGGGCGGACATTCTGGCCGCCAAACTAAGGGAGGTCCTCAAACCGGAGGATGTCCGGGTGTCCAGGCCCACAAAAACGGCCGAATTACGAGTGAGTGGACTGGACGACTCGGTGACCCCGGAGGAGGTAGTGGCGGCCATTGCCCGAAACGGTGGGTGTCTGCCCGAGAACGTGCAGGCGGGCGAAATCCGCAGGGGTGCTGACGGGCTGGGCACAGTTTGGGTGCGGTGCCCGGTGGTGGCCGCAAACAAGGTCGCGGATGGCAGAAGGTTGCTGGTAGGCTGGGTGTCAGCGAGTGTAAAGCTCCTGCCACCCAGGGAAATGCAGTGCTACCGCTGCCTGGGCATAGGGCATGTCCGGGCACAATGCACTGCAGACACAGACCGCAGCGACCTCTGCTATCGCTGTAGCCAACCCGGCCACAAGTCGGCCCAGTGCTCTGCGACACCTAACTGCAGCCTCTGTGCAGCTGCAGGGAAGCCTGCGGAGCACAGACTTGGGGGAAAAGCCTGCAAGGCCCCCAAAAAGAGCACGAAAAATAGGGTTGTCGTAGGACCTGCGCCCCTCCCACAGCCTGGCAGCCAAGCAGCTGATTCCCGACCCAGGGATGGAGGAGATGCCGGAGAAATGGAATGCCAGTAATGGCACAATTCCATTTCCTCCAGGCGAACATCAACCACTCTTCCAGAGCTCAGGACCTATTGCTCCAGAGCATGGCGGAGTGGTCGATCAACTTGGCTGTGGTCGCTGAGCCGTATTTTGTCCCTCCCCGCGATAACTGGGTAGGGGACCTGGACGGTTTGGTGGCCATCATTGGTGGGACTCTTGGCAGTCCCTCCCGAGGACTGGGAGCTGGGTATACGGAGGAAGCTAGGCTCTGTCCAACGAGGATTCGTCCAGAAGCTCTGCAAATCTTACCGTACAGTCTCACTGAACTCGGCGCTGGTACTGGCTGGGATACTACTTCTAGACCTCCGCATACAGGAGGCAGCAGCCCTGTATGAGGCAAGGAGAGGGTCGTCCCGGTTTGTGCCGGATGACCGGGAGATTGAGAGTATGGTGAGGTTTGCAGAGACATCTCATCCTGCCAAACAAATGGCCTTGGAGTTCGTGTGCCTGGCGGACCAACAGCTTGTGGACAGCCAGCAAGATTGAGGGGAAGGTCGGCGCCGCATTATCGCTATGGGATAATGAAGGTGAAGTCCAGAACCTCAAGCTCAGCCTCGCCGCGTACTGCACTGTCTACCAGGCGGAACTACTAGCCATTTGCAAGGCAACGGACGTGATCCTCAAGCGTAAGGAGTTGAGCTATGGCTTGTACAGCGACTCAATGGCAGCATTGCAGACGTTGGCAAGCCATGGCTCTCTCCATCCTCTGGCGGTCCGCGCACGAGCTAACTTGGCTCAGGCGTTGGACCAGAATAAAGTTGTATCTTTCTTTTGGGTCAAGGCCCACGCGGGCCTGCCGGGGAATGAGCGCGCGGACGAGCTGGCAAAGGAGGCAGCATTGTCGTCACGGAGGAAGCCGGACTACGACCAGTGTCCGGTCTCATTCATCAAGCGTCAGATCCGTTTGGATTCGCTTGTTGAGTGGAACCGGAGATATGTGTCGGGCGAGACGGCCTCGGTGACGAAAATGTTCTTTCCGGACGCCGTAGCAGCCTACCGTATTGTTCAACGGGTGAGGCCGACAGGCGTACTCACGCAGGTCCTAACGGGGCACGGTGGGTTCTCAGAATACTTGAACCGTTTCAAGTGTAAGGAGAGCCCATCGTGCGCCTGTGACCCCAACATAGTGGAGTCGGTCCCACACGTTGTTCTTGATTGTCCTATCTATGCGTTAGATCGGTACGATCTTGAACAGGGACTGGGTGAACGACTGCATAGGGACACTGTGGCGAGGATAATGTCGGGCAAAAATAGGGATGCGCTTATAGCCTTCTGTGAGAAAATAGCTTATAAAGTGATAGATAAAAATAAAAATGTTTGATAAACTATGTTTCATAATATATTGTATATATAGTAGTGTAAACATAGAACCTAAGCACAAAATTGTTAAATAGAGTAAGCAGTAGGTTAAGATAGTGAGGAACATGTTAAGGAGAGTTAAGTAAATGTAATTAAGAAAATGTGTAATGAGTAGATTTAAGTAAAATGTAATTAAATTAAGAAAGTGTGTATTGTATAGGTTTAAATAGGTAAATATTAGTTCGTTAAGTCAACGCATGTAAATTAAAAACAAATTTGGTAGAAATTATTTCCCTGTGTTCAGTACTAAAGTAGTAAATAAAGAAAAGTAGATTATTAGATATTAGCTCAAGTGGGAGTCCCACCCACAGAATGAATGGTGATGGATAAAAGAAAGACATAGTATGAAGCATGGAAGTACGAGAGGCATGTAAAGCGAGAATGGTATGGATGAGGATCAAGATATAAAATAGGCGCCAATTTCGTTGGTGGAACTAGTCTGGAAAAAAAGCAAAAAAAAAAAAAAAAACCTAACCTAACCTAACCTAACCAGAGTCCGCGGCTTCCCCCCGCGACGAGTTTTCAAGGCTGCTCCGCGCTTAAAAGTTTCAAAAAATTCACTAAAAAATTCAGAAAAGTGGTATTTTTTAACCGTAACACATCGTGTTTACCACCAAAAGTTGCGTAAAAATACGGGCTACCCGATAGTGAAAACCGCGCATGTGTAAGTGCCTTGACAAGTGAAAAAATCACAAAAAAGTGAAAAAGTGTGAAAAACTTAATCTTAAAATTAAAACGCTGCGAGAAGGAGATCGGCGACACCTATATTTTATTGTGTCAAACGACGCGTCTCATTGACGCCTACAGTTTGGTGCTGCTTGCTGAATTTTTCGGGCCACGCCTTCTGAGGAAATCCCGAAAAACAAAAAACCACGTGGCCACGTGCAACTGGTTCCAGTTGAGGGCGGCTGAAACCATCTGGCGGCTTCGAGGCGGGACGTCGAGTCCACCAGAACGGCGCTTCGTGCTGCAAAAAAGGTTAAGTGGTTTCAGAGATATTGAGTTTTAAAAATTTGCTAAGATTTCAAAAATCCTTATTTAATTATTTGTCGCGACGACCCCCATTTTTATTTTGGCAATCGATGCACCTTTGTCTTCTTTAGATTATAGCAAAATTTCAGATTTTTATCTCTTTTAGTTTACAAGTTAGGATTTTTTAAAATTTTGGGGTTGCAACGAGGGTTGCTAAAAAGGGGTGTGATATCTCTGGGACCACTACCCAAAAATTAAGTTAAGCTAGATATAGCCCTAATTTAAGTTTTGACTGATTTTAGTGTGTAGTTATTGTATTGTTGACGTTTTATCTAAATTTAGGGGGTTTTTTGCGTTTATTAAATCGGGGGTAAGTTTCTCAGGGCTAGAACTACAAAATCTGGACTGAGCTCTTCAAGCCCAATCCAGAGAGCCCAAAGCCCAAGAACTGCTAGTTTTACACAAGCAGCCGCCATTTTGGGCGCCATTTTGAGAAACTTTCGCCCGACATAGCTCCGGACTCACTTGACTTAGAAAGCTGCGGTTTTCGCAGTTGTACAAGGGAGGGCGATATCCATCCGGTCCGCCTGCTTCGGAGTGTTTTGGCGCTGCGGGTTTTCAGGATCCTGAAAACCACCTTGCTCGCTAGGGCGGGTGAGGCTGAGCCAAATAAACCCGAACACGGGCGTTCTACGACCATTGGAAGGGAAGATAGCCCGGGTTTGAGATTGAGTTTGACAGTTCACGAACCCTCGCCTCCCTCCCTCACCCCTCACCCTCCACCCCCCTCGCCTCGCGTTCGCCTTTTCAGACCCGTGTAACTCCCGAACCGGGGGTCGTGGAGCGTTCGGGTTTTCTTCGGTGGCGTTTGCTTGACCTCCCCTACTTGGCTCGAGCCTTTTCAGGGGTTTTCAGGACCTGAAAAGTTTTCAGCCTGAAGCCGGATCGGGCGGATAGACTGGGTCTCGCCCAGTCGAGAGAGCCCAAGCACGAGCGTTCTGCGGCCAGCTAAAGAGGAGATATCACCTGTTAAAGACTGACTTTGACAGCTGTTCGCCATCTTTGGAATTTTTTAAACTCTCATATCTCTTCAACGGAGGGCCGTAGAGCGACGCGGTTTGTTCTCTGGGGGTCAGCTGGGCTGCTTCTTGCGGGTGAGTCCACTTTCAGGCATTTTCAGGAGTGAGGATTTTTTCAGCCTGAAAGGGTTGCTATTGTCTGGATCTCGTCGGGCTCCTTAAGATAAGCCCGAGCACGGTGTGATTCGGCCTGGTGGTTGCGGAGCTGCGTGGTTTGATCGTATTCTGGCCGCCATCTTGGATGGTAACCGGAAACTTTTAGCTGCGATAGCTCCGGGACCCCTGGGGCTGGGTGCGTCGTGTTTGGAATCGTTGGATCGGGCTCGGCGGGCTCTATTCAGTGGTGGCATTGGGAGGACTCTACATAGAGCCATTCTACCAGAAAAGTAGGAAATAGGTTTTTTAGTTAAAAAATAAGTTAGGTAGAGTCTCTCAAAGACGGTTTTTAAATTTATTTAAGTACACAACTTAGTTTTAAGTCTTTTACGGTTTTGTTCTTTTTATATATTGGACTATTTTAAATTTTAAATTTAATTTTATACTATCGTCCCTTTTGACGAACGTCCCTTTTGACGTTTTTAGACTAAGTTACTGACGCATACACCCCAACATGTTCGGCATTAGGACACCGCAGAAGGCAACTGACGGTAAAAAGTCACTGTCCAAGCTTGGGGCAGCTGCCTCTCAAAGCGTGAGACGCAGCATAGGGGAGTGGGAAGCCACCAAAACCAGCCCCATCGTCTCTATATCAGACAAGACGTCACAGGCCGGCCCTGTTAAAGCCACCATTAAGACTGCTTTGACACAGGAAAGCAAAGTGGCAACTGTAACCACAGTCAGAAAATCCACCGAAATAAGTCCACCGTCCAAAGTTAAATATGCAGACCGAGCTGCGGAGGCAAAAGCCTGCCTAACAAAGGCAAAGCTTAACCTAAGCAGCTCCAGAAATCTAAAAACTGAAATAAAAAGCGCTATCGTTGAAGCCACAGAACGACTTTACCAGCTGGTAAAGGAGGCTGAATCTGAGCTGAAACTGGTAAAACCAAAACTGACAAGGGAAGGGCTGGTAGCGGCAGACCAAATACCACTTACCACAAAACCATCTACTCCCGATATAAACGACACAAGCAGAATAATGCGAACAATAGAACAAAGCTCCTAGTAGAGAGCAATAAGAAAATAGAGGAGCTAAAAGAAAAAATGTACCACCAGAAGGAGTTTTTGGAAAAGGGCACCTATGCGAGTGTGGCCGCAACTCAGGTCGCAAAGTCACTGCCAAGGCGCAGTACGTTGCACTCAGTTGTGGTCACCTCCAAAGACGAAACTGAGACGGGTGACGAAGTCCTTGGTAGAGTCAGAAAAGCCATAAATGCCAAAGATGGTTGGATAAGAGTGGAAAAGGTGAGAAAGGCTAAAGACAGGAAGATAATAATAGGGCTGGAAACCGAAGAAGGCAGGAGTCAGATCAAAACCCGACTCCAAAAGGAAGGAGTGGACCTCACTGTGGAGGAGGTAAAAAACAAGGACCCGCTTCTGATCCTCAGGAACGTCCTAGTCATTAATACCGACGAAGACATAGTTAAAGCACTGAGGAACCAGAACAAGGGAGTTTTTGGCCACCTCGACAGCGTGGAAAGCAGGGTCGAAGTAAAGTACCGGAGAAGGACACGAAATCCTCACATAGGTCACGTCATTATCAGCGTTTCGCCCATCATCTGGCGAAGGGCCGTGGAAATCGGGACCGTGCACATAGACCTCCAGCGAGTTAAGGTCGAGGATCAGACACCGTTGGTACAGTGCACTCGCTGCTTAGGTTTTGGGCACGGAAAACGGTTCTGTAGGGAGTCTGCGGACCTCTGCGGACATTGCGGCGGCCCTCACATGAGAGCGGAGTGCCCAGACTGGCTCTCCGGTTCGCCGCCAGTTTGTCGAAACTGCACGAGGGCAATGATAGAGCACAATACGCATCACAATGCGTTTAGCCACGACTGCCCGGTGCGAAGAAAATGGGACGACGTGGCCAGATCGACCGTTGCGTACTGCTAAGGGCACCCAGACAGGGAAAACCTCATATGGAGTACTGCAGGCCAACCTCCAACGAAAGAAGCTGGCCACCAACGAGCTTCTGATAGAGGGAACGAGACGCGGAATAGCGGTGGCGCTTCTACAAGAACCGTACGTGGCTGGAGCAAAAGTAATGAGGAGTCACAGGGGCGTTAGAATCTTCCAGAACACTGGCACTATAGATGGGACTGTTAAAGCGGCAATAGCTGTCTTTAATAGCAACTTAACAGTCAAACAGTACCCGCAACTCACCACGAACAACATCACAGTGGTGGGAATCCAGACCAGTGCCTGGGAGATCACGCTTGTCTCCTTTTACTTTGAGCCAGGCCAACCTATCGAGCCTTATTTGGAACAACTCAAGAAAATATGGCTCGCAGTCGGTTCCAGGAGACTGATCGTTGGAGGGGACGCCAATGCAAAGAGCATATGGTGGGGTAGCCCGACGGTCGACCCCAGAGGGGAGGTTATGGCAGGAACTCTCGGCGAGCTGCACCTGAACATACTGAACCAAGGGGAAATCCCGACCTTCGATACTATCCGAGGAGGAAAGCGGTACAGCAGTTTTGTAGACATTACCGCTTGTTCCAACGACATCTTGGACCTGATCGACGACTGGAGACTAGATGAAGGACTCACGAGCTCGTTTGGGATCCTCTTGCAAAAATCTAAGGGTATCAAAATTGAAAGAACAACCAGGAAATTTAACACTAGAAAAGCTAATTGGTCCAAATTTCATCAGAAGTTTGGCCAATTAAAAATAGACAATAAATTTACAATAGCTGAAATAAACAAAATAAAAAACACAGAAGAAATAGACAAAATGGTAGATAACATTACAAAAGCAATAGACGAGGCATGCACGCTTACAATTCCGTCCATAAAAGTGAAAGAGGAACTTACCTTGCCGTGGTGGTCCGAGAGACTCGCCGAGCTCAAGAAATCCGTCGCCACCAAGAAGCGCAGGATTCGCTGTGCCGCCCCAATCCGGAGGGCGAAGGTCATTGGAGAGTACCTAAAACAGAAGGAAGAGTATGAGTTAGAAGCAGCCAAAGCTCAGACCGAGAGTTGGAAAGAATTCTGTGGAAAACAGGATAGGGAGGGGGTTTGGGAGGGGATATATAGGGTAATTGGTAGGACACAACGCAGGGAGGAGGATCGGCCGTTGGAACGGAACGGCAGCGTGCTGGATGCGAAATTCTTAGCGGAAACCTTTTACCCGGAAGATCTTCCGGAATTCGACAATGCCCATCACCAATCCGTCCGAATGAAAGCCGAGCTCGTGAACTATGGCGAGCAAAATGATTTTTGCGACCCACCTTTCACGAGTGCGGAACTAAAAAACTCGGTTGAGTCCTTCAACCCGAGGAAGGCACCGGGTTCGGACGGCTTTACAGCTGACATTTGTCGTCATGCTATAGGTAGGCTTCTCTGCGGCTTTATGCCGCAGAGAAGCACCGAAGGCTCCCTCTATGATCTCATGCAGCACATAAATGAAAAATTAGAACAAAAAAGGATAATAACGCTCGTATCCTTAGACATAGAGGGAGCATTCGATAGTGCCTGGTGGCCCGCGATTAGAGTTCGTCTGGCCGAGGAGCAGTGTCCAATAAATCTCAGGCGGGTCATAGACAGCTACCTCAGGGACCGGACGGTCTCGGTTAGGTATGGTGGGGAAGTTTGTGGTAGGAACACGAGCAAGGGCTGCGTCCAGGGCTCAATAGGGGGCCCAATATTCTGGAATTTGCTCCTAGACCCCCTCCTTAAAGCGTTGGAGGGCCAGGGATACTACATCCAGGCGTTTGCGGACGATGTCCTCTTGGTTTTTGACGGGCAAACTGCACTGGAAGTAGAGAGATGTGCCAATGCTGCTCTCAGTCATGTTCTGGCGTGGGGTGTCGAGAACAAACTTAGATTCGCTCCGCACAAGACCACAGCTATGGTAATAACCAGGAAACAAAAAATACGACACACCGCGCCTGAGCATGGGGGGGATCGACATTGGCATATCGAAAGAGATGAAGCTTCTCGGCGTGGTAATCGATAGTGGACTAACATTTAACACCCATGTCTCACTCGTGTGCAGGAGGGCAATTGCGATCTACAAGCGGCTGTGCAGGGCCGCAAGAGTTAGTTGGGGGCTTCACCCGGAGGTTATTCGGATTATGTACGTTGCAACAATAGAGCCCATAATTCTTTACGATGCTAGCGTCTGGGCACCGGCTGCCAAAAAGAAAGGCGTAATGAAACACCTCTGGACCGTCCAGCGTGGCATTGCCCAGAAAATGTGTAGAGCATACCGCACGGTATCCTTGAACTCAGCCCTGGTACTGACTGGGATGCTCCCGCTCGACCTTCGTGTTCGGGAGGCCGCTGCGCTCCACGAAGCCAAGAGGGGGGTACCCCAGCCCGTATTGCGGGGTAGGGAAGTGGAGCGGATGTTCCCAGCTCTGGAGGCCCCGCATCCCGCGGAGCTGACGAGCCTGGAGTTCGAAGGCCTGGTAGACGAGGAACAGTATCGCAACCACAGCAATTTTGCTGTGCGGATCTTCACCGACGGCAGCAAGATTGAAGGCAAGGTTGGGGCGGCGTTATCCCTGTGGAATGGCGCTGCCGAAACGAAAACTTTCAAGCTTGCTCTGCCGTCATATTGCACCGTCTACCAGGCTGAACTCCTGGCCCTACAAAGAGCAGCAGGTGAGGTGCTCAAGCGCGGTAAGGCTACGTTCGGAATCTTCAGCGACTCTATGGCGGCTCTTCAGTCGGTAACCAACTCGGGTTCTTCCCACCCCTTAGCCGTGGAAGCCAGAGACGCCTTACGTCACTGTAAGCGCCAGGGCAAGGCGGTGTCCTTGTTCTGGATCAAGGCCCACGCGGGGTTGGAGGGGAACGAGAGAGCCGACAAACTTGCAAAGGAGGCCGCCCTGGGGTCGAAGAAGAGGCCGGACTATGATCTGTGTCCCGTATCATTCATCAAGCGAAGAATCCGGTCGGAAACGTTTGGTGAATGGAACGGGAGATATAAGTCGGGCCTCACTGCCTCGGGCACAAAAATTTTCTTTCCGGACGCGGTGGTTTTTTTTTTTTTTTTTTTTTTTTTTGGGGGGTGGGAAATCATCCAATGACTTCTTCCGCTCTGGGGTGGAGCGGAAGGGTGTGTCAGACTTTTACTGACTAAAACCCACCCCTGTTCCTCCCTGCCTCGAGTGCCCGGGGGCGAGGTAACTCTTTCGAATTTATCCTCCACCCCCGGGCAGGCACCGGCCTTGGCAGGCCCCAACGCTTGGCTGACAACTCTTTGAGGCGCGCGTGGAACACTACGCGCCGTCGACTCTCGGGCCTGGTGCTGATCGGGCGGCGAGTTACCCGCTACTCGCCGTCCGCAGGCCCGGGTCTACGGTGGCCGGAGATCGTCTCGCGGCCCCTGGCGTCTCCTGCGGCGGTCGCGGCTGGGGGCGCTAGGGCGACTCGGCCGTTGCTGAGCCTCCCTAACGTGTGCCGCCTCCCTCTTCGCGAGCATTACTGCTTCGCAGAAGGAGGAGACGGCCTCCCATTCCCTCTCGCTCCGTACCATGGCCTGAACCAGGGCACGGCGCGAGAGGTCGCTGTCGCCTATCGCATCCACGAGGACACGGCGGTGCTCTGCCCAAGCGGGGCAAACCTCCACCGTATGCTCCACCGTGTCCTCTGGGCGATCCTCGCAGTGGAAACACTCAGGGGTCACCTCCGCCCTGATCCGACACAGGTACCTCCCGAAACAGCCGTGTCCGGTGAGCACCTGCGTCAGGCGGAAGGTGAGGGCGCCGTGACGCCTCTCCAGCCACTCCTCAAAGAGGGGCACTACCGCCTCGATGGTGGCGTGCCCAGCGCTGGGTTGCGACAGTCGCTCTCTCCATGTCACCATGAGATCCTGCCGGAGCTCAGTCCGCCGAGCCGCGAGTTGTCGCGGCAGCGGAGTTTCGCCCCGGCGTTTGGCCTCCTCGCGCCACTCGTACAGGTGCGCGAGGATTTTTGCCTCCAGATCCCACGGTGACAGTCCGGCAAGGAGGCTCGCCGCCTCACGGGAGATCGTGCGGTATCCGCGGATGATACGGATCGCCATGACCCTCTGGGACGCGTTCATCAGGCGAGCTGATCGCTGCCTCAACGAACGCGCCCACACCGGTGCCCCGTAGAGGGCCATGGACCGCACGATCCCCGCGTAGAGCCTCCGGCAGGAGGCATTTGGCCCCCTCAGATTGGGTAGGAGCCGCTTCAAGGCGGCCCCGGCCCTGTCCAATCTGGGAGCCAAACGTCGAAAATGTTCGACAAAGTTCCACCGGCTGTCGAGGACGAGTCCCAGGTACTTCATCGTACCCTCGACGCCGATGCGAACCCCTCCTACCGTGATCTGGGAACCCGCAGGTGGCGCGTTCCGACGACCATGAAAACACATGGCCTCGGACTTGTGCAATGCCACCTCGAGTCCCAGTTGCCGGATCCTCTCTATGACTGTCGCAACCCCGCGTGTCATAAGTTCGGCCGCCGCCTCGTGCGACCTCCCCTGCGCTAAGACCAGCGTGTCGTCAGCGTAGCACACTACGCTGACGCCAGCGGGGAGGTCGGCGCGCAGCACCCAGTCGTATCCGATGTTCCACAAGGGCGGCCCCAGGACCGATCCCTGTGGAACACCGCACGACATCTCTCGCCGGTTCCATACTCCCTGATGACCGGGGTAGATGACGGCTCTGTCCGTCAGATACGCCTCGACTACGCGACGGAGGTAGGGCGGCACCCGGTGATACCGGAGTGCCTCCACTATACAACTCCAGGGCAGGGTGTTGAAGGCATTGGCGATGTCCAGAGACACCGCCAAGACGACCCTACCCCGGGCCACTGCATCCCCCGTCGTGAGGGCTCTTACGCGCATGACTGCGTCCACCGTGGAGCGCCCCCTGCGGAAGCCGTACTGGCTCTCCGCCAGGTCCGGCCCCACCCGCACCAGCTGCCCGACGAGGCGGTCTGCAATTACTCTTTCAAAGAGCTTGCCCACCTCGTCGAGCAGCACAATGGGCCGGTAAGCGGACGGAGAGTCCGCAGGGCGCCCCACCTTCTTGATCAGGACCAGCTTCCCCGTCTTCCACCGACGTGGAAACTGGCCCCTCTCTAAGCATGCGCTTAAAAGCCCTCTGAGTCGAGGCCCGAGAGCCTCTTGCAAGGCCAGGACCCAGGCTTTCCCATGAAAGCCATCGGGTCCTGGGGCGGTGTTTTTGGCATTCAGCCTACGCACCGCCGCTCTCAGCTCTACCTCGGTCACCTCGGGAGCATCGTCGTCGTCGTCGTCGTCGTCCTGGTCCGCGTCAGATACCGCAGGAGACGGAGCCATAGGCGGAGGAGTATGTTCCCCTCGCGAGGGGAACAGAGCGCTCACCACGCCCTCCACGATCTGTGGCCGGAGACTCTGCGTCAGTGGGGGGGCCCATGGGCGGAGTTTCCCCCGCACCGCTAGATACGGGCGCCCCCATGGGTCTCTGTTCAGAGTCTCCAGCGACTCCTCGCGGGCCGATCTCTTGGCCCGCAAGATCTCCGTTCGGAGGGCGATCCTCGCAGCTCTGTACCCCTCGTATAGCTCCGCCTCGACGGCTTCCGTTTCCGGCGTGCGGTTACGGAGCCGTCTGCGGTACCTGGTGTACCGGCGTCGCGCGGCAATACACCCTTGGCGTAAAGCCGTAAGCGCCGGCGACCACCAGTACACCTGTCGCCGAGCAGAAGGCTGGACCCGGGGCATTGCCACGTCACATATCTCGGACATGGCCTCCTGGAACCACTCTGCCTCGTCGTCTATGTCGGCAGGCCTGTTCGGTGATGTCACCCAGGCCTGCACGATCGAGGCCTCCAGGAGTAGCTCCCGGTCCAGCTGCTTCAGCGACCAACGCGGACCGCTCGGGGTCTGTCCGACCGGCGGCACGCTGGAGGTCTGGGCGGAAACGTCAAACCGGATGTACCGATGATCGGAAGACGTCTCCACCTCCTCCAGAACGCGCCAGTCAAGTACGCGCGGTGACAGAGCGGGGCTGGCGAACGAGAGGTCCACCACCGATTCGCCCTGCCACCGCACGCACGTGGGGACAGAACCCCGGTTCAGGACGACCAGGCCTGTCTCCAGAGCCCAGTCCTCCACCATCCTGCCCCTTGCGTCCGTGAACCGGGAACCCCAAGCTAAGTTCTTGGCATTGAAGTCCCCGAGAACGAGCGCAGGGAGGGAACGGTATCCGACGACGACGTCTCTCAACTCCGCGAGGGAGTTGTGGAACTCGGCGAGAGTTCGGTTCGGGGAGAAGTACACCCCTACCACTACTATCTCCCCGAACCGTGCTGCCACGCAACCCCGACCCCTCTTGACCTCCTCGAGGGTCGGGGTACCGGCGGCGGCCGACGAAATGATGGTCACCGAGCCGTCCAGGTCCTCCACCCAGTCATCCCTGGGCGGGACATAGTACGGCTCGGGGACCACGGCGATGTTAATCGACCACTGCGCCATGCTCTGGAACAACAGGTCCTGAGCATCGGCGCAGTGGTTGATGTTCGCCTGGAGGAGGCGTAATGGGGCCGTTATTGGCATTCCATTACAGCCTCCTCCTCCCCAGCCCTCTGCGAGGGTCCAGCCACCGCGATGTTTGCGGTGGCGACGACGGCTGTGGGGGCAGCGTCGGCGGAAGCGGCGACGGCGGCGGTTGCGACGGTGGCGGTGGTGGTGGTGGTGGTGGAGGGCCTGCCCCTGGCCCTGGTCTTGGCGGGTGGGGCGCAGGTCCTGCTCCCAGCCCGGTGATCGGCCGGCTTGCCAGCTGCCGCACATGCTGCGCAGTGCGGCGCGGCCTCACAGGAGCCGGCCTTGTGACCGGGCCGACCACAGCGGAAGCAGCTGTTCCCTCTGTCCACCTCCGAGGTGCACCTCGCTGCCACGTGGTCGCCCACATGGCAGCGGAAGCACCTCAGAGGTCTGGGTTCCAGCAGCTTCACCTGCGCAGACACCCACCCCACCAAGAGCCTTCGGCCCTTCCCAGTGATTTGGCTCGCCGCCGACACGGGGCAGCTCACCGTTACGGTGAGAAGCCCCGCGCGATCAGGACGGAGAGTGCCTACCCTCACCTGCTCGGCAGGGCACCCTCCAGTCCTGGCGACGGCGGCCTTCACCTCCGCCTCCGTCACAGAGTCGTCCAGGCCCATAATGCGCATGTCTGCGCTCTTGGTGGGCCTGGACACTCGAGCCTCGTCGACCAGCAACGCCCTGATCTTCTCGGCCAGGGCGTCAGCAGCTGGGCCGCTGGAGGCGCCGGGGACCTCCAGCATCCGGGCTCCGGTCTTGGTGACCTTCACCCGAACGCCGTCGGCACACCCCACCTCCTCGAGGCTCACCGCCGCCTTGGTTTTGGCGAGCACGCTGCGGTAGGTCACGCCCTTCTGGACCGCTTCCGGCTGCAGCGTTATCACCACAGCCGCGGACCTCGGGGCGCGGAGCCTGGCCGCAGCGGCCCGCTCCTTGCGCCGCTTCCGCCTCTCTCGGCGTTTGGCCGCCCTTTTGGCCTTTCCCGCCTTCTCTTTCTCCCCGGCCACTTGCCATTCGGCAGCCTCGGCCGGAGGAGGTTGGGAAGTCGGGGCAGGCTGTGACGGCCGTCTCGCCACCTGAGATGGGGCATTCGGGGCTTTCGCCGCCCGTGCAGCCGCCCCACCCGGTTTGGGCGGCGCCTTTGGCGCCTTCGGCGGGGCCGACCCCGCGGGTCTCAGCACAGACCCGCTGTCGGCCCGTCCCACCGGACCCTGCTTGGGCGCAGCAGCCGCAGCGGCGGCAAATGAGCCCACTAGCCGCTGGCCCAACGCCGGCTGACTCGCCGCCAGCGGGGGCCGCAGCACGATGCCCTCCAGCACGGAGAACCGCCTGTTGAAGGCAGCCAGCTCCTGCCGCACCAGTTCGAGAACCTGGTTCTCCGCGGCGGGCAGGGGCTGACTCGGCCCGTGCTGGAGCTCATCCCGCGCGTCCCCCCGGGGGCCAGCTCCTCGTCGGAGCTCGGCCAGGTCTGCCCGGAGCCTCTGGTTCTCCTTCACCAGGTGCTCCGTAGTGGCGGTCAGGCGGGCGACCTCCGTCCGCAGTTTGGACGTCTCGTCCGCAGACGAAGGCCCGCCGAAGCTCGCCTCCGCCGCCGCCACAATGGTGGCCGTGGCCGCGGATGTGGCCCTGCTCCTAGAAGAGCCAAGCCTCTTGTGGACCACATCCTTGATGGCGTTCACCACGACCCCCGCAAGCCTGTCCGCTCGCTCCGACTTGGAGCTGACAGAGAACGCCGATACTCCGCTTGAGGACCCCGAGATCGATACCCGGGGACCCTCAGCGGTGGACCGGCGCTCCTCCTCCGCGGCGAGCCTCAGGGCTCGCCTGCCACCCTTGGAGCCTTTCGACGGCCTCCCCGCCCCCCTACCCCTCGTGCTGGTGGGAACCTTGGGAGGCGGCGCCATCACCTCCGCGTCAGAGGACGACTCACGGCCGTCCCCTGCCTTGGAACGCTTCTGGTTCCGGAAGAACCGCGAGCCCTGACTCACGGCGCTTCCGGAAGCGCTCCCCTCCTCACGCTCCAGGCTCCTAAAGGAGCTCAGAGCGGCGAGTAGTGGCGCTGCGTCGGTCGCCGACGCCGCACCACTCTCCACCTCCTTGCCGACTTCTTTTTGGCTTACTTCGCCCGACCGCGGCTTGTCGGGCGTCTTAAAGCTGAATGAGATCATCTCCTGGAATGTAGGAGATGATCTCGAGCCTCCTCGGCTCTTGTTGTCGGGATTGTCCCCGACAAGCGGATACAGGTCGTCGTTGGTTAGCGTGGGACTAGAGCCGCCCCCCCCAGCATACGATCGGGGGCGTAACTGGGAATTATTACTTTCCGGACGCGGTGGTAGCGTACGGCGTAGTTCGTAAGATGGCTCACACGAGCATAACCACGCAAATCCTGACGGGGCACGGTGGGTTTTCTGCATACTTGAAACGCTTCGGGTGTAAGGAGGACCCATCGTGCGCCTGTGAGCCTGGTGTCCAGGAGAAGGTTCTGCACACGCTGCTCCATTGCCCAATTACAGCAAAACTCCGTTATGAGGCAGAACAGCAACTCGCCGTGGAGTTGATTTTCGAAAATATACCTAAATTAATGACAGGAAAAAATAGAGACTCATTCATGGAATATTGTAGTTTAATAGCGTCCATAGTTATAAAAAGAAACAAAACCGTATAAGCAAATATGCTGTCATAGTATAATGAATTATATTAGTGACTAGCATAGAATAAGTATATTGTAAAATGATTAAGTTAATTTATGTAATAACTGCAATGTCTTAGAACCTAGAAATAAGTAAATAAATAACTGAGAGTAATAATCGGAATTGCTCCCTCCTTCCCTGTAGTACCTGTATATAACGGTTTGTTATTCTATAGCCTGGGACTGTCTCCTAACTCAGCCCGAGTTGGGAGATGGTCTTGGGTATTGGAATGGCAGACCGTAAAATAGTATAATACTGTCATAGAAAATAAACGCAAAATCTGTAATTAGATATAAGAGTAATTAAGAATAGATGTATAAGAAGTAAGTTAGTAAAAATGTTCTCCCTGTTTCCGTAAAAATAAGAGTAAGAAATATATATAAGCCTAGGTTAAGTGTAAATGTATGAGGAAATTTTATGAATAAAAATGTCTTTCTCCCTGTTTTATTGTAACACCCATATAAGGACGGTACTTAGACACAATGAAACATCTGTAATGCTGATTGAATACTGAGTATATTTGGTCCAATAGATATTATTATAAGCACGCACACAAGCATACATACGTCAAATACATACTACATCACACCTCCCCTCGGTAAAATAAGGTAAAATATAAAATACATTTTATTTTTTACCTAAAATTAAAAACCAAAAAAATTTAAAAACTATATGCATTAAAATCATCTAATTGTTATTTAAACAATGATTGCTTGTTTTATAAACATTAACCGAGCGAGTAACTAGATCTCCATCATCAAGTTATCTAAACATAAATGGTCTTACTATTCTACTTATATATAATTATACAAACCAGTATGTGGTGCAATTTATGTGTTGCAATTGAATGAGATTTATAAACATTCGCTTAATGTTTCACATGGTCTATAGCTAACGATGATTACCTAAGTCAAACATAATTAGTCATAGTACAGTTTCGTACGATTCTTATGAACTAAATCTAATTTACCGTTAATATTCACCTCCACATTGGGTGACAGATCTCGGACAACCTCGTAGGGTCCCGTATAAAGGTTCGTCAACTTATTACCAGTTTCGCTTTTAATTAATAAACGGTCTCCCTGTTTATATTTAGTAGGACTTATGTGGTGATCATATTTATCTTTCCTTTGTAATTTACTTTTGATTAAATTATCTCTCGCCTCTGTTTGTGATATCTGTAATCGATATTTGAGCTCGAGGGGGTAGCTATCATAGTTATATAGTGGCTCTACGGATTTGGTAAGATTACTTGGCAAATTACATATCTTTCCATAGACGAGTTCAAATGGTGTGAATTTTGTTGAAGTGTGTACCGTCGTGTTGTATGCAAAGCACCAAAATGGGAGCCAAGTGCTCCAGGAGTCTGGTTTATTTTCTGTCTGTATTCTTAAAAACGCCCCTAAACTTTTGTGTGAGTTCTCTAAGGCCCCGATACTTTCATGGTGATATGCTGTTGAATTTAATTTAGTGATATTAAGAATTTTACATACCTCTTTGAAGGTGTCAGACATAAATTCCGCACCTCGATCAGTAGCAACCTCTCTTGGAACGCCGTGTTGGAGAATAAAGTTGTTCACGAACACTCGTGCGACTTCTTCTGATGTTTTAGAAACCAAAGGAAACGCACATACATATTTTGACAGCTCACATTGTAGTGTTAGAATATATGAATGGTTATAACAATCCCTATCAAGGGGTCCCACTAAATCCAAATATATTTTTTCAAAGGTAGTATGAGACGTAGAGGTAATAGTCATTGGTTCTTTAGAAAATGCCGTATATTTTTGTTGCTGACATTTTGGACATTTTTTGACAAAGTTAACAATATCTTTTTCGAGTCCCGGCCAGAAGTAATATTTTTTAATGCTATTGAACATACGTCTAATGCCTGCATGACCGCTTGTAGGTAATAGATGGAAGTCATTTAAAATTACTTTCCTATCGTCTTTATTTTCGATTCTCTCTCCTTCCTTTATAATAATTATAGAGAGCCTTTTCCAGTTAGAACACTTTTTTACCTCACTTGTGAACTTTTGTATAAAGATCCTATTGTTCTTATTTTTCATTATAAATATTTTATCTGTATTAATTGTGGCACAAAATTCACACAACTCCTTCATGAACTCTGCTGGCGTCAGCTGGGATTGTGCTGACGGTTTAATAAATATCGTAAGTTGATAGCTATCGAACATAAAAATATTATTTTCATGAGTAATTTTATTCGTGATTCGTAATTTATTTAAATACTTCATATCGGCAAACCTAAGTTCAACTGCATTTTTCGGAGCAATATTAGTTTCTACTAGCCTTGGCTCGTTTTGCAGACTCTCTCTGCTCGTAACATTTTGATTAACAGAAATATTTGTTTCTAATCTTTTCTTTTGGGCTCGCGTCATGACGCATGATATACACTTATTTAATTCTTTTAGTTCCTTCGATGAAACTGTAATACGAGAAAGCGCATCTGCGGCTGCGTTCTCTTTGCCTTTTATATATTCAATAATATAATCGTATTCCTCTAAGCATAACCTAAACTTAAGCAATCTGCTTGAGGGGTCTTTTAAACTAAACAAATACACTAGTGGTTTATGGTCGGTAACAATTTTGAAGGTTCGACCATATAAATACGGCCTGAAATGCTTCACAGCCCATACGATAGCTAGGAGCTCTTTTTCAATCGTTGGGTAATTTAGCTCGGCCTTGTTTAGGCTTCTACTAGCGTACGCGACTGGGCGGCCGTCAGAGTTTGCTAAAATAGCTCCCACTGCGTAACCCGATGCATCAGTCTGTATAATAAATGTGTTTTTAGTTGATAAATCGGGGTATTGTAGAACGGGAGGCGATGTTATACATTTCTTTAGAATTTCAAATGCCTTTTGGCAATTATCATCCCATTTAAATTTAGATTTTTTTCTACATAACAAATTTAAGTGATAAACAATTTCTGCAAATTTCGGTATAAATTTTCTATAATAGTTAGTAAACGCCACGAATCGCTTAACTTCATCCGCGCTTTTAGGCACAGGATAGTCTTGCACTGTTTTTATTTTGTCAGGGTCGGGTAAAACCCCTTCTCCTGATACAATATGGCCTAAGTAGAGCAATTCCTTTTGTAGAAAATTACATTTCACCGGGTTTAATTTCAAATTAACTTCACGTAATCGTTCAAATATATCAATTAAATTTCTATTATGCTCTGCCAGGCTTCGGCCGAAAACTATCAGATCATCTTGATAACACAAGCATTTTTCGTAACAAAGACCAGTCATAGCCATAGTCATCATGCGCGAAAAGGAACTGGGGCTTGTCTTAAGCCCCATCGGCATTCTGGTCATTTGAAACTGTCCCGAACAAAAAGCTGTATACTTCCTGCTGTCCGGCTCAAGTTCGACGTTATAAAATCCCTGATTGAGGTCTAAATGCGAAAAATAAATACATCCGGATAAAGAATCTAATATTTCACTGATATTAGGCAATGGAAATTTATCATCCTGTATACAGTTATTTAATTTGCGATAGTCTATGACTAAACGCCATTTTTTCAATCCATTTATATCTGCTTTCTTAGGCACCAAAAGAACGGGGCTCGACCACTCACTGTTACATGGTTCTATGATACCTTGTTCGAGCATATTATCTATTTGTTTCCTTATTTCCCCTTTTTGTGAATGTGGGAGTCTATAAGGCTTAGAATACAATGGCGTGGTTTGTGGCTTTAAATTTATCGAGTGTTTGTATATTTTCGTGGCAGTTAATTTATCCCCTTTAAGATAGAAAAGATCGTTATATTTTGCACATATGTTTTTAATACTATCGCGTTCTTCCGTTTGCAAGTGGTTTAAATTGAGTAATGGGAAAAGATGTCTTACCCTTTCCGCATATTTTGTCGTGGGTTCGGCAAATTCACAAACATTATAATCATTAGCTAAGAGTATCGAGGGTTTAAAATCTTTTAAATCAATATCTTTTCCCGTAGTATTTAAAAATCGTACTGGTATTCGCCCATTAATCGGTTTTGATAAAGTACTTGCTAAATATAATCCTTCCTTTACTTCAGTAGCGCAAACTACGCATTCTTGCCGAATTTCAGTTTTGATAAGATGAACTGATTCAGATCTTGCGGGTATAGTTAATAAATTGTTCTCCGAAGTGATAGGTAAATCTATTTGTTTGGTCTCATTCCATAGTTGTATAGAATTGTTACCCAAGTTTAAAACCGATTTATATTTGCTTAGAAAATCTTGGCCTAATATGCCACTAGCCTTACATGGTAACGATTTAAATACGAAGAATTTATTGCTTACAGTGTGATCACCCGAATATAGATTAATATAAACATATCCGATTGCTTGTACTTTGCCTCCGATACCATCAACAACAAGTGTCTCTTTTTGGATAGGAATATTATTCTCGATCACGTGTTCATATTTTATGGCTGAAATAGAAGCCCCGGTATCAATAAGCCAACTATGTAAGTCCCCACAAGGATTAATGTTCAAATTAATATGACATACATTATTACAGGACAATATTACATTTTTATTCACGAAAAAACTTATCGTGTTCTGACTCTTTAGACTCTTTGTTTTCTTGTGAACCTGAGTCTGTCAAAATATGCATTTCTTGTTCATCTCCCTCAGCATTTCTAGAGCGACTGTAAAATATCTTACCTCTGTTGCCTCGAAATGACCTTGGTGCAGCTCGTCCTCTGAATTGACCACCAGTCCAGCTGCTGTCGTCTGCCTGAGATTGAATACCCTGATCTGGCACCTGTCCGCGCCCTGGTGTATGCTGACCTCTATTCCTGAACCGACCCCTAAAATTCCTGTTTTGATAAAAGTTATTTCTGTTATTATAACGCATAGCCAAAATATCACCTGATGTCGACGGGGATGTCATTTGTTCATCTATAGCAGCTTGAACAGCATCACTCAAAGACGAATAATTCCTAGCTGCGATTATGGTGCTCAACCGCCGGTTTCTCAAACCATCTGCAAAACTTTTTATAGCTTGTTTTTCATTTATTGGCTTCAACACACTAAAACTGGTCTCATTGCCTTCGGATTGAGAGATGGTTAAATCTACAAATAAATCTGAAATTTGTTTACCATACTCGTCTATAGAAAGATCGTTTTGTCGCAGATTAAATAATTTATGTTGAAGCGCCGTTGCCGACTTTTTGGGCAACAAATGAGTTTTCATAGCCTTAATCAAACCGTCAACTGATTCATATTTATTGTCTAGTTTTAGTTTAGCCGCCTGTGACAAACGACTTTTCAAAACAAAGTTAACTAATTTATTTTGGCCTTCCTGGTCGAGCTCGGATTGATAGTATTCTACACCGTCAATGAGCTGCTTGGTACTAGCCTCGTCATCTTTCAAAACTGGTAATAAATTCAATGCAACCTTCAGATCGAATTTTGCCATATTTTCTGCCTTACTAGTGTATTTCTCTACAGATGAATTACTGCATAAGTCTAATATGCTGTCGTATAAAGTATAAAACTGTGAAATTTGCTCATTAAATTTAAAAGATTCATCCTCCTTTAATTTGGGTCTCAACGCTTTTAACTCTTCCAAGCTACAATTAAACTGACTAACTAAATTATCTGCTTCTTTTAATTTTTTCAACACAATTTCACCTTTACGCCTACCTGGCCCGATTTTCACCAAATATGTTTTTACTTTATTAAGCTCAGTACTTAAATTAATTAAGTGTTCATACATTACGGTCCATTATAAAACAAATATAGATATGATTATTCACATAGATTTCTACATATGCACCGATTCGCTGTAAAGCACTTTGACACATTTTTATTACGCAATCACACAAAATCTTCTAGCCGTAGTCATCTGGTTCCCGTTTTGGATAGGCCTTTCCACTCGTTACTTTACTGGAGTTCCCTTGCAGGAATTGGTAGCTCTGCAATTACAATCTTCGCATATAACTGGTACTCCTGGACTCCGATAATGCCTGGTTCGATCAGAACGCCTCAGGACATGACGCGTTAATTGGTCTCTCATCCAAGTTTGATGGCATTTTTTATATAGCCTGTAGCCAATATACAAAAATCCGAGGAACAATATTGTACATATGACCATCAGCACTATGCTTATTGCTGACAGATGAAATTTAAATTCTTCCACTGTGGCTGAATTTTTTCCTCCACTGGCACTGTTTTGGTTTAAAAAGATTTCCTCACTTTGCACTTTAGATTGGCACATGATGATGATTGTCTTTTATTAAGTACGTAACTAGACGACTTTTACACAGATTGACACAATCCGGACTAATCGCTGCCATGATTAAGTTGATCCAAGATCAAATGTCACGGTCGCCATATAAGGACGGTACTTAGACACAATGAAACATCTGTAATGCTGATTGAATACTGAGTATATTTGGTCCAATAGATATTATTATAAGCACGCACACAAGCATACATACGTCAAATACATACTACATCACACCCAAATGTAGTGGAAGAAATAAAGCAAAGGCACCTATGTTTAGAATAGTTCGAAACAGATAGGTGATAGTTGGGAATCCCACCCATAAAATGCGAAAATGAAGACGAATGATAGAAAGATAAAGTATGAGGAAAGAAAGTGCGAGAGGCATAAATGCGAGAACTGGTATGAAAGTAAGTAGACATAAAGTAGACTCCAATAATGTTGGGGGTAGTAATATAAAAAAAAAAAAAATAAAAAAAAAAAAACTAACCTAACCTAACCTAACCTTTTTTTTTTTTTTTTGTTGCCGGGGTGGAAAATCCTCATGGATGTCCTTCGCCCGGGGCGGGCGAAGGGGTCTGTCAGACTCTTACTGACTAAAAACCACCCCGGTGTTCCGTCCCACACTTGGACCGGGGATCGTGAGAGCTAGTACGACTTCCATGATCCCCGGCTAGTACCGGCCCGCCTATGCGGGCCACCTCTGGCTCGCGGGGAGAGTGAGGTGTCCTCTTCCCGCGACGTCTAATAGGGGCGCGCGTGGAACACTACCTACTACTAGCCTCGGGTCTTGCTGGATGGGGGGCGGCGGACGACCCCGAGTCCGCCGGCCCTCTGGACCTATTTAGGGGGGCTGGAAGAGGGCGTTGTCCGCCCTTCGCCGACGCCCGGTACGTCTGCTGCGGATCGGGAGAGTGGCCACGGCCTCCCTTTCCCTTTCCGCAGCCTCCTTCTGCGAAATTACGAATTCACAGAAGGAGATCACCGCATCCCACGACTCGGCGCTCCCGACCATCGAACGTGCGACGGCCGGCAGCGACAGGTCGGGGCCCACTTCGGATACGAGGGCACGGCGCTGCTCCTCCCATGCGGCACACTCTGCCAGTGTGTGCTGCGCCGTGTCCTCCCGACAGTCGGTGCAGTGATGGCACCGAGCGTCCGGCTCCCTGTTTATGCGACACAGGTACTTCCCGAAGCAGCCATGCCCCGAGAGCACCTGCGTCGCCCGAAACGACAGGGAGCCGTGCTTCCTCCCGAGCCATTTGTCGAGCACTGGTCGGATCGCGTCGACGGTAGCAAGGCCGGCGGTAGGGCGCAAAAGCCTATCCCGCCATTCTGCCACCATGACCTCGCGGAGCTGTGACCGACGCAACTCGATCTCGCGCTGCATCGGTTCACCGCCCCGCGTCCGCACCTCCTCGCGCCACCGGTACAGCGAGGCGAGGACTCTCGCCTCCAAGTCCCAGGGCGGAGATCCGGCCAGTGCACAACCCGCCTCGTAGGAGATCGTGCGATATCCCCTAATAGCCCTGACGGCCATCGCCCTCTGCGGTCTTCGCAATATCGCGATGCTGCCGGCCGTCAGGTCAGAAGCCGCAACCGGGGCCCCATACAAGGCCATGGATCGCACGATCCCCAAGTACAACCGCCTACAGGCGGTGCTCGGGCCCCCTAAATTAGGAAGCAGCGTTGCGAGCGCACCCGCGGCGCCCATCAACTTGGGCGTCAACCGTCGAAAGTCGGGGCCAAAATCCCACCGGCTGTCGAGCACCAATCCTAAGTACTTCATGGTGGACTCGACAGCAATTTGGACTCCCCCGACCACAATGTGTGACCCCGGCGGCGGCGCCCGTCGGGGGCCGTGAAAAACCATGGCCTCCGACTTGTTGAGGGCCGGCCCCAGGCGTCGTATGCGACCCACCACCTGTGAGACCGCAGCCGTCGCCAGCAACGCTGCCTCCCTATACGAGCTCCCCCGGGCCGTGACCAGCGTGTCGTCCGCGTAACACGTCAGGTCCACTCCCGGTTGGAGCTCGCCCCTCAGCACCCAGTCGTAACCGATGTTCCACAGGGGTGGGCCTAGGACCGAGCCCTGCGGAACACCGCACGACATATCGCGACGGCCCTCACCGTCGCGTCCCCTGTAGGTGACACACCTTTCCGCCAAATAAGCCCCAACGATGCGGCGGAGGTAGCGGGGCACCCTGTGGTACCTTAGTGCCTCCCGAATACAACTCCAGGGCAGGATGTTGAAGGCGTAGGATATGTCCAAGGACACCGCCAGCATCACCCCGCCCTGGGAAACCGCTTCCTCCGCCAGGACTCTAACCCGCATTATGGCGTCGATTGTGGAGCGCCCATGCCGAAAACCGAACTGACTGTCGTCCAGATCCGGCCCCTCTCTGTACAAGTGGCTGTCGAGGCGGGCAGCAATTATCCGCTCAAAAAGCTTACCCACCTCGTCTAGCAGCACTATGGGCCGGTTGTGTGGACGGCGAGTCTGCTGGGCGCCCCGCTTTCTTGAGCAGGACCAGACGACCTGTCTTCCACTGAGCGGGGAAGCGGCCCTGCTCAAGGCAAGCTGAGTAGAGTCCTCTCAGCTGGGGCTCTAGCTCCTTCAGAGCGAGGACGAGCGCGCGGCCCGGAACTCCATCGGGTCCCGGGGCTACGGTTTTGGCCCGGAGCCGCATCACGGCCGTCCTCAACTCTGGTTGTGTCACCTCAGGGACGCTCTCCTCGTCCTCCGACTCCGTGGCTGTGGGCAAAGCCATCGGCGGCGGCACGTGCTCTTCTATATCAGGGAAGAGAGCAGCGACCACTCCCTCCAGCAACTGAGGCTCGAGGCTCCCAGTGAGTGGGGGCGCCCAGGATCGAAGTTTCCCTCGGACTGTACGATAAGGGCGCCCCCACGGATTTCGATCTAGGGTCGCCAACATCTCTTCCCTGAATCGAGTCTTCGACTCGCCAATGGCCAGCCACAGAGCCTTCTTCGCCGCACGGTACACCTCATACCGCGCGGCTTCTTCTTCCGGAACCCGACGACGTCTCCTCCGGTATCGGGTGTACTGGCGCCTGACCTCCACGCAGGTCCTGCGCATCTGCGCGATTTCGGCGGTCCACCAGTACAACCGGCGCCTTGTGGGTTGAGTGCGGACACGGGGCATGGACGCATCGCAAATTTGCGTCATCGCCCTGCGGAACCACTGCGCCTCCTCTTCGACGTCGACGGGTTCATTCGTCACTGACTCCCGGACCCAGGCCTGGATGATTGCGGCTTCTTCGAGAAGATCCCTGTCGATCTGTTTTATCGACCAGCGAGGACCGTCCGTTCTCGGGGCCGATGGTCGGCCGCCGCCCGTGGTCTGGGTGGAGACGCTGAAACGAATGTATCGATGATCTGACAACGTCTCCACCTCAACGGCGACTCGCCAGTCGCGGACACGGCCCGCGACAGTGGAGCTAGCGAACGAGACGTCCACTACAGACCCGCCCCGCTGCCGCACGCATACTCCGAGCCCCGATTCAGGACGGTCAGGCCGGTCGCAACGGCCCACTCCTCCAACACCTCACCCCTAAGATCGGTGACTGGAGATCCCCACACACGTTGAGATCCCCGAGCAACAGCACCGGGCGAGGGTGGAACCAGCCTACGACTGCACCCAGCTCGACAAGGAACCTCTCGAAGTCAACCTAACCTAACCTAACCTGTCAAGTAAGACTGGTGCTGTGCGGCATGCCGGAATGGTCCGTGACTCTTACCAACGCTGTGGAAAGCAATACATGACGAGATGAAAATTCATGATCAGTGCCAGCTAAAGTTATATTATGCTCCTTATGAGCTAGGATCATCATCATGATTATGCAACATTGTATTATGCCTTTTCTTGCAGTACTTGCAGTAACCAAGTTTACGAGTAGCCTCGAAGTGACCTGGGCGTAAACAATTCAAACAAAGTTTAGATTCTTTAACTTAGATAAGCGTGCAGCGACTGTCAGCGCCTTAAATTGATCACAGCTAAATATGTAATGACTTTGTTTACACAGGGGACACGAAGTATTAAGTTCAATACTCAATACTCAATACTCAATATCTTTATTGTTTTTCCATAAAATATAGGTATGCTTAGGTGGTATGTGTTTATAATAGGGATTGTTATGGACCCTGTCGGGCACAGCAAGCAAGCAGCAAGTTTTCCCTTACTTCTTAATACGGAGAAGCTTTTTGGCTTACTGTTCGATGACTCTGGCTTTGATTTTAAATCCTTAGCCTCCTCAAGCGTTTCTAAAAGATTACAGCGGTTGGAAATAAATTTAGTAAATATGTCTAAGGATGGATACTCAGTCAGAGTGTTCCTATGTTCTTCCCACTGTCTGCTAGTGACCGGGTCCAACTTTGATGCCATTAAATGTATAACCTATTCACCCCAATGCTGTACGAACAGCCCTAGCGTTGGCAGTGAACGCAGGTTCTTGCTAGTTACATCAACAATCTGTCGTAAACCCTGACTACTCTCCTTTTGAAGTGGTTCCATATTAAATAAAGCTTGAATGTGATTATTTATTAATAATTGCTTGTTATCGTACCTTTCACACAACAACTGCCATGCATTATCGTAGTTGTCCCCTCTGAAATCTAAACTTTTAATTACTAGTGCCGCGCTACCATTAAGTGACGAACGTAGGTAGTGAAATTTGTAGATGTTATCCATGCCTTTCTCCTCATGAATCAACTATAAAATATGTCTTTAAACTCTAACGAATCCTTATAACCGCCGTTAAAGTGAAGTAAATTTATTTTTGGAAGCCTAACATTGTTATGTAGGTATATTACCAACTGAAAGTTGCTCATTGGAGCCTACCTTAGACGCCAGTTGAGCGCGATGCTGTGACAGAAGTGCGCGAGCAGATGCTAGTTTGGTGCCGAAACCAGGGAACCGCACGAAGGGCGAGAAGTCGTCTTGTTATCGAAGTCCAGTTTTCTAACGGCTGTTTTCAAATCTTGAGTGATGTTCTCGACACTAGTATATTATAATCCTCTTACAAATAAGACTAGTTTCATTGAATTAACACCTGGGCCCAGGAAACTATGAAGTCTTTCTCTTCTCCTTTCATGTGAACTTGCTTAGCCGTTTTTAGGGCTCCGTACCCGAAGGGTCCAAATGAAGCCCTTTTGCTGTGACTCACGTATCCGTCTGTCCGTCATATGTCATAAAATTTTGTTCAGAAGAGTTTTTTAACTTCCCATTGATGAACTTAAAATTTGGTGATAATGTTTATTATTATGTTCTTATATTTTACTAACAAATGTATTGATAAATTGGATTTTTTCTTAGAAATTTTCTCATTTGGACACGCACTTGGCTGATTTTTTAAATACAAAATCACATTTATAATATTGGTAGGATAAGAAGTTATAATACTTATTAGTAGAAGTAAGATTACTTCGATTACATTATGATTATCATTTGTATTTTATGATTAAAAGTTTTTCGAGATTAGATACTCTCGACAATCATAAAAGCCAGTTTGAGCGGCGTCTTTGTACAGTAGTGAGTATCAGTATCGCCATGAGGTCGCTCCTGCCGCTGTTCGCGTCGCTCCTGCTGAGCGCCTGGTGCGCGCGCGCCGACCGCTACCACCCGGCGGACCCCGCCGGCCGCGCCGCCGCCGCCAACCGCGCTGAGACCGACTCCGCCTTCTGGACTAGCGAGGCGCAGGCGGCCATCGACGAGCGCCTTAAGCGCACCGAGAGCGTCAAGAAGGCGCGCAACGTGGTCATGTTCCTGGGCGACGGCATGTCCGTGCCCACGCTGGCCGCCGCGCGCACTCTGCTCGGTCAGCGACGAGGCGCCACCGGCGAGGAGGCCAAGATGCACTTTGAGACTTTTCCGACCGCAGGGATGGTTAAGGTAAATTAGGATTACTCTCACTCTCGTGCCTCCGCGGCTTCCGATCATGAACAATAAGTGATCCGAAATGTTGGCCCGGTTTCAGACATACTGTGCGAATGCCCAGATCGCAGACTCAGCGTGCACAGCCACCGCGTACTTGTGTGGAGTTAAAACTACGTACGGTGCTATAGGAGTGAACGCAGGCGTGGCGCGCAGTGACTGCGTGGCATCGATGAACCGCGCGCTGCACGTGCAGTCCATCGCCGAGTGGGCGCTCGCAGACGGTCGCGACGCTGGTGAGTGACAGTTACACACAAACATGAATTTCGAATGACAAATTATAATTCATGTTTCTAAATTGACGTTACTTGCGGAGAAGAACTGGCATAAAAGAAGGTATTATGAAAGAAACTATACGTGTTCTCTTTTGAACCGAATACTATTTCTTTATAAACTTAACTTTTCTTTGTAAAACGGTTTCTTACCTATGGATTTTACGTGTGTGTGTTTATGTGTGTGTGTGTGTGTGTGTGTGTGTGTGTGTGTGTGTGTGCGTGCGTGCGTGCGTGCGTTTGTGCGTACATGCGTGAGTGCGCGTGTGTGTTTGTGCGTGCGTGTGTTTGTTTGTGTATGCGTTTGTGTGTTTGTGTTTGGTTGTATTATACAGAAGCGTTCGTGTAGAAAACAGTTTATCTTATATTTAATAAAAGATTCTCTACTTCATCATAGCATAACTTGTTTATCCAAGTAATCAACAACGATTTGCATTCTTTAAATGATTTAGTATGTATACTCGTATCTATTTGTTCAGTTATTTTATTATATAAGTAAGACGAGCGTTTGTCGTACTGAAAATTTGCAAATTCTGTTTTTACAAGAGGGGTGCAAGCAACATTGTATTTCCTTCTTCTAGCTAATGTATTGGGATCTAAAGGTAGGTTTTTATATTTTTTTAATACTATGTGTATAATTTATAATTTTAGGACTGATAAATAAAAAATAAAAATCTTTTATTGACAGGCATCGTAGGCCCATAGCGTGTTAGTATTACAGGATTGCTTAAAAACTATGTTAGTATTAACAAATTAGGCACACATATACAATATTAAAAACATAAAAAACAAAGTATACAATTACAGGAAGGTTTATCATGCCCCATGTCTGACATATAGTTTGATAAACCTATCCATTGCAGGCCCTTCCAAACTTTCAGAAAATACCTCTAGAATGCTATTGTTGCTCCCTCTCACTCTGCGTATTATTGACGCCACTTTCTTGCGCATGATCGCAAAATAATCAACAGTGTGCGCGTCAGCAAACATCTGTGACGCACTACAGTAAGGAGGCAGCCTTAACAACACCCTGAAGGCATTGTTGTATTGAATACGCAGGGTGTTGTCTGTTTTTTGGGTATGATTAGCCCACAGGTTGCTGGTGTAAAGTGATTGACAAAACGCCTTAAAAAGTGTTACTTTAACCGGTACTGAACAACCAGCAAATCTGCGAGCCAGTATGTTTCCTCTCATAGCCATCATATCTGAGTCATCTTTAAGATCCTCCGTAACAATATGGCCCAAATATTTAAATTGTGTTACCCTCTGCAAAAGTGAACCATCCAGTTCTACGGGGGGGGAAGTTTGATGGACTTTTATTTCTACCTCTAAATACCAACAGCTCGCTCTTTATAGGATTATATTTTAGCCCATGCTGCTTGGCATATTCTTCACAAATAGCGAGCAATTTCCTTAGTCCACCGATTGTGGGGCTCAGCAGCACCATATCGTCTGCGTAGCTTAGGTTATTTAAACTAACTGCGTCTATATGGCATCCGACATGTGTACTGCTGAGCTCAACAAGCAAAAAAGTCTCGGGGACGTAATACCTCCCTGCCTAACACCACATTTGAGTTTATACGGGTCGGACAAGGCATAGGACCATTTGACAAAGTTCCTCTGATTGTCATACCAGAAAGTTAATGTTGACAACACTGCAGCAGGCACTGCCGCTTCCCGAAGCTTCTCCCATAAGACGTTATAAGAAACCATGTCGAAGGCTTTGGAAAGGTCCAGGAAACAAGCATACACTGGTGTTTTTCTGTCCGTATAGTATTTGACAGTGTGCTTCAACGCAAGTATTGCACTCTCCGTAGATAACCCAGCGCAAAAACCAAACTGTGTCGTGTAATTTTGTGTATCTACTGAGGTGCGTGTCAAGCACACTGTCAAACACTTTGGCTATCACAGTTGCCAGTGAGATTGGCCTATAATTACCTTTGTCTACTATGTCTCCTGTCCGATTCTTTACAATAGGTAGGTACAACTAATGTATCCAGCATCTCCTGTGGTAGGTAGGAATGCCCTATACACAGATTAAAAAAACATAGTCAATACTCTTGGCAAGTGGAAACCAGCATTCTGAAGATGCTCGATACTGAGTCTATCATGAGCAGGAGATTTCCCACGCTTCATACATTTAATTACTGATCGACAGGTCTCAGCATCGTTCACTCTCACCTTAGAGTCAAGAGGTGAGCTCACTACAAATTGTTCTCTAAAGATATTAGCTATCTCCGTGTGGTCACTCCTACCATCCACGCTAACTGGTAAGCTTGGAGAAATATTAAGCTTTTTAGTGCCTTTCCAGAAAGATGAAAAACATTTCTTACAATGAAGCGAGGCCAAAATATCCATTTCTATTTTTTCTTGATTTTTAAATACCCATTTCAATTTTGATTTAAATACCTTACGACAATCAAATCAAAATCAGATCAGATCATATCCTCATAAATAGGCCCACTATTTGGTCGACCATACCACGTCCATAATAAATTACTTATTTGGTATAGCTCATATGTGGGAAAGGTTCTTTTTTTGAAGTAAATTACTTTAATTAATGTCCGTTGCGCTCTTTCAACATTAAGAAAACGTGTTTTACGCGCTCCTCCCCAGATGGAGAAACAGTATATTATTACGGATTGAACTAACGAGATATACACTTCATTAAGAAGATTTTTTGATAAACCACTCCTTGGGACTATGTGTCGTAATATTTTAAAAATCCAAATAAGTTTTCGTATTCTCGCAGTAATTTGTTCGATTTGAGGATACCAGGACAGGCTTTGGTCCAACATTATACCCAAATACTTGACGTGGTTAACTTTACTGATGGTTGGACCATTACAGTCGTAATCAACCGTACTCTTACACTCATGTATTATAATGTTGAAATCATGTTCTGGCTGGACATTTTTGTAAATTGTGAAGCAGATGTAATTAGTTTCAATAACATTATAATTATAAAAATGTAATATATACACGCTAAAAGAAAATAAATAAAATATGTAAATTGCCACGTTGAATGACAATGTTGATTCTTTGGCCGAAAAATAGACCAGCCTTCTGGTCACGTGAAGAGTCGACTAACCACTTGCTGATGTCACGGAAAACTCGCTGTGCACTTGGAACCCATGGTCCTAGTGTTTCAACCCCAAACGGTTCAAACATAATAATATAACTCCCAATAAGGTGATTATATTTGCGCCGTTTAAGTTTTTTTTTGCACCTGCAGCAGCCGCTACCCAGCACAGCCCACCGTGGTAAGAAGATAGAATGGCACAAGGGTGTCAACTTCATCCTGTCTGGCCTCTTTTCATCGTCTCGTGCCAAGCCATGAGGTACATCTGGCGGTGACAAGAGCTCGACGGATGATGTCATTAATGTTTTCATGCCGTGCCATACGACCCGCGGTCCTACTGTAGGATAGGCCATGGTGTCCGAGGTAGACGACTGCTTCACCGATTTAGACCCAGACGTACAAATGTAGCGATCCGGTAGGTGGTGTCAATTAGTTGTATGTGTTTAGTTTTATTTTATTTTTGCTTGGATACTAGGCTTTTGTAAATTAATGTGCGTTTGAATTCAGTGCAAAATAAATATTTTTTCTTTCTTTTCTTTCTATGTTGGGTGACGATAGTGCCTGTAGCATGAGGCCCGACTCCCATTCACCTACAGCCAGCAGGCGAGCACACCTAGCAGTATTTGTTGACGTATTTAACCTGCAACCTGCAGAGTGGTTCGACCCACTGTCTCTGGGAAAATTGGTTCTCGGGCAAAGCTGTGTCCAGGCAAGCCATTTTCTAAGCATTCATTGCGTCAGTCAAGCACGGTACTTTACAGTTAACTAGTGACGGAGTCAAAATTCTTTCGGTTAACTTTTCAGTGCTGTGGACCGTAGAAAATAATGCCGGTAGGTTTACACTAGTGCGAATGCCACAACGAATGGGTATTGTGGTTTGTAGCCACGCTCGATCATCCAGGGCCACATTTAAAATAGACGTAAGAGTACATCGAATAATTGCATCAATTTTGTCTAAGAGATGTGAATGCTTCCATGAAGGGGAAATTATGTACTTCATAAAGGTTTTCCTGTAATTTATAAATAAACAACTACATCCTGTATTTTTTTCAAAATTTTAGGCCCAGAGGTTTCAGAGATAAGGGGGAGGGGAAATGGTAATTTTTCAAAGAAGAGGCTCGGGATTGTCAGTACCTAGCAACAAAGGTACGTTGAATATTAATAATCTAAACGTATCTATATAATTGCGTAACCTTAGCATAACTTCTTGGAATTAAATGATTTCTTTGCAAGATGCCTTAATATTCAATGATACTGGTGCGTGTAGACGACAAGAGCTTTATAATATTAAACATAAAAAACTTATTTACAAAAAAATTGAACCGACTTCCAAAAAAAGTGCGAAATAACTTCAATTTCGGAAGTCGGTGTTCCTGGTTTTGCGTCTTCGTTATTTGACACCGACTTCCGAAATTGAAGTTATTTTGCAATTTTTTTGGAAGTTGGTTCTATTTTTTTTTGTAAAAAGTTTTTTTTATTTTTCACTTTTTAGTTGTGGTTGCGGCTACCCATTACTCGCCGTCCGCAGGCCCGGGTGACAACAATCACTTAATATGCTTTGAATAAAAGACGTCTTAATATTGGAGTTACCTCCATATTGTAAAGACCTCGATATTTAATGTAAATAAGCTCATTATTTAAAAGGTTTATTTATTTTTTGCTTTTTAGTTCTTTTTCGTCGGTATTTTTTTTTGGTAAAAAGTTTTTAGAATCACTGTTTCAAACACTATGTACTCATTATTTATTTAACAACTATGAACACTAAGAAATAAAACAAAAATATACCTATCTAACTAGAACTGTATAAACACAAAAAAATACATAACTAAAACTAAAAGTAATCTAAGATATGACGTCGAAAAATTCCTCCCCATCGCTGTCGGCTGGTAATGTGCCCAAAAGGCTGGAAGTATTGCCACGTTGAATGGCCATGCTTATTCTCTGTCCAAGGAAAAAGCCAGCCCTTGGGTCACGCGAAGTGTCAACAAGGTGTTTAGATATATCTTTAAATAATTTGTGAGCACTCTGACCCCACGATCCGAGAGTTTCAACCCCAAACGGCTCGAAAATATAATTACCAACAAGGTTATTATATTTCCGCCGCTTAAGGCTTTCAGCAGCCGCAGCGGTAGCGCCAGCACGGCACGATGAGTTCGGATGATGGAATGGTGCAAGAGTATGGACACAAGTAGCGTCCCACACGAAAGGCCTACCCATCTTCCAAGGAAACAGAGACATGCCGTCCGGTCTCTTGCCATTGTCGCGTGCCACGCCATGGGGTTCTAAAACAGCCGGAACGCCGACGGCGACAAGAGCACGTCGGGTAATGTCGTTAATATTCGCGTGCCGCGCTATGCGACCTGCGCTTCGGCTGCATGACAGGCCGTGGTGTCCAAGGCAACTTCGCCACAGTGGCAGCGATCCGGGCCTGCGGACGGCGAGTAGTGGGTAACTCGCCATCCGATCAGCACCAGGCCCGAGAGTCGACGGCGCGTAGTGTTCCACGCGCGCCTCAAAGAGTTGTCAGCAAAAGGACGGGGCCTGCCACGGCCAATGCCTGCCCGGGGGTTGAGGATAAATTCGAAAGAGTTATCTCAACCCTGGGCATGTAGGGCAGGGAGGAACAGGGGTGGGTTTTAGTCAGTAAGAGTCTGACACGCCCTTCCGCTCCACCCTAGAGCGGAAGAAGTCATAAGATGATTTCCCACCCCCCCCAAAAAAAAAAAAAAACAGTGGCAGCGATGAGGAGAACAACAGGGAGTGCCAAGACTTAGGGCAACAGCGAGGCGAAAAGTAGTGTCGTCGAACAAGGTGCCTATGTTCGACGACGGTAGTGCGTGAAGCCAGAGACCCGACTCCCACTCTCCCACAGCCAGCAGGCGCGCACGCTCCGCTGTAGTAGCAGATGTAGTAATTAGGTTTTCCTGAACTACTCTGCAGAGCGGCTCATCCCACCGTCTCTGGGAAGATGGGTAGTTGGGCGGATTTGTATTCGGGCAAGCGAGTCTCCAAGCATCCACAGCCTCGGTGAAGCACGGCACATCAAAATCAATCAGTGTGGAAGCTAGAATATTCCTGATTAATTTATCAGTGCCGTGGACGAAGGATGTAAATGCCGGTAAACTAATACTGGTAATTTTGCGGACGCCGAGGCCTCCCATGGGGATGGGAAGAGTAGCTTGAGCCCAAGCTCGGTCGTCCATGGCCACATTTAAAATAGAAATAAGTGTTCGTTGGATGATTAGGTCCATTATTTCCAAAAGGTGAGGGTGCTTCCATAAGTGGGAAGCACGAAGGAAATATTAATTTAGGGCCAAAACAACAATAGCGAATTAGGGTGATGGCGACAGGCGAAGAGGGAAAGTTTGCTCCAAATTGACATGCATTCGATGTTCATTTGGAGCAAACTTTCCGAAACGTCATTAAGATTTTGTATTTTTTCCTCCACAAAACTGAGAAAAGAATCCTCAAAGATTGGGGACCCAAGGAGGCGAAGGGTGCTTTTTTCAATTATTTTGATTTTAGGGGCTATTGCGTCGAATTTTGGGAGTGTCAGTTGTCGGTCAGTACTGTCAGATAGGGATAGTTCACATTTAGAAGAGTTGAGATCAAGTCCTATGGCATGGAGTTGATTTTTAGAAAATTGCAGGTCATTTAAAACGGTATCTACATCGCCACCTAGGGTTCCATCATCGAGGTACCAAACATTAAATTTAGAATTAAGCTGTCGAATAATTGGGTGAATAGCTAAACTAAAGATCACTGGCCCGAGAGGGTCACCTTGTTGACAGCCAACACCGGATTCCAAAAGGTTGTCCCGAAAACATAATTTGGATGGTTGTTTATAACATTGCCAGAGGAAACTAAAGATTTGAGGTATTTCTTTTTTAGTTTCTGCCAGCAAGGTGTCCCTATTCACAGAATTAAAAGTATTTTTTTATGTCAACCTTCAGGATGACCTCTTCTTTGCCAGAATTTACGTAGGTCGACATTATTATTATTATTATTATTATCATAAAATTTACAACAAATCTTGGCTGCCATACGACGGTAAGTAGTTCCCACGGCAATGGGACGAATGCCGCCAACCCTCTTGCACAGAGCACATAAATTGTCCCCGTACAAGACGTCGATGACGGCGTCGTTCACCTTGCCGGAGAGCATAAGGTTAGTCAGAGCCGTAAGTTCCTTCAAGAGCAACTCACCAGCTTCCCCGGCGCCTGAACAGATAAAGTCCTTGAGGTGCTGAGGACTAAGGCCGTAAGGCCGCCAGCAGAGCCACTCCGGAAGGAGCCAACGGCTGTGACCACCTCCCGACCTGTCATGGTGAGGGTGTGAATATCCGGATCTGGAGGGTCGGGAAAAGAAAGGTCATCCGCTGGGGCGGGGTGTTAGCTCTCCAGAGCTGCGAAAGTATCTGGAGAACACGGAGCCACCACATCACTACTAAAAACAATCCTGGCTGCTCCGCTAATGTCACCTTCCCCTAACTTAGTTTCTACCAGATGAGATATACCTCTTGAAGAGGTAAACCTCTGTGTCGGTAATTTTGTATCCAAATTATGGCACTTTACAGTTTTCTTTAATTTGTGAAGTTAAAGTCTTTTTGGTAATCAAATTCCTTTGAAAATGTAGTATCCTGTAGGGGAAGGTGAGTAAATGTTCCCAAGCACTTTGCGAGTTCTTCTGGGTGGCAAGACGAACACATCTTGCTAGGTGTTGCGCCACTAGAGGTCTTGCGCCACGTGGACGCGTGCGCACGCTTTAAAACTGGAACAGAATTTTTGTATTTTAAAAGGGTTTTCCAAAACGGGTCCAAAGATGATGAAGCCAGTATTGGAGGTGTAAGTGTGTTGACAGGGTCCGAAATGAGTGCATTTTGGGGTTTGTGTGCCTTCCCGATATGCACGTTCAGACCCCGCTTACCTTTAAAGAATCGAGCTTGGGTGCACAGAGGACACCTCTCCAGGATGTTTACTGAAGGTTGACAAGCACTATCTTCCACCACATCACTGCTGCTACTAAGCATTTATATAAATGTATACCTATAACATTTTCCACTTATCCAATAAATTTACATGCAAAATAAGTAAAAAACGAAATGAAAAAGAAAACACTTAAAATAATTATGTCCAGTTTTTATGACAACTGACAAAACTTGTCATTTCGGAGGCGGCGGCGGCGCCCTGGCAACCGTTGCCGGGTGCTTGGCGCCGCTTCCTAAGTGTCTTGACGTTGCTTCTTCCTCAGTATTGGAGCAGGGTTTTTTTTGACGATTATGCTTCGTAGATAAATTGAGTTATTCTCTTAAAAACCAGTATAGGTATTTACTTCGTGATGCCCGTGATGACGTTTGGACTTACACTGTTTTTTAATTGCTAAATTTTCATTTGTGTTGTATATAACTCTGAGATAACACTCGTACTTGTTTATTGTGATATTTTATGAACACTTTCCGGTTATTTGTGGACTTAAATGAGAGTTTTTAATATTTTTAAACAATTATTACACACGGAACTGATGTTTACGAGGTGACAGCTGACAATCTGTATCTTTACACACGAACAAAATGCAAAGTAAACGAAACCTGTTCGTAGACAGTGTAGCACATCACTTCAAGAATTATTGCCATGGCGCCTTTTTTGATTTGACAAGTTGGCGTTAAAATAAAATAATATCTTATGGATAAATATAACAGTGTTGGAACTGGACATATGTTCTGGGATTCCATCTATATTTTGAAAATCTAAATGTGTATACATATAAAAGTTATATATATATATATGTATAAAATACATGAACTAAAAGTTTGTATTTGTATTGTTTGAGTAAAATCTTCTAATAGGTCCCATGAGTTGCTTGTTAAATGATAATTGCAAATTCTGCATTGTGCGGGTACAAATTAATATTTATAATCACAGAAAAGTCTTACTCTTAGTGATGCCGGAACAGTAAGGCGAGGGCGATCAGTACCTGTACATCCAGGGAAAAGCAGCAGCGCTGAGTATCAGGTGCTCTTACATAATTTGTTAAAAATATTGTGGATTCTACCCCTTGCCCCTGAGGTGTATTTTGTGTAGACTCATTTGTTTCAGTACTGTCAAGGTTTACGGTCTCTTCATCTAAATCCACTGACCGGTTACTAGAACTGATAGAACGTGAATGTGTAATTGCTCAATCACTTCTCTGCCAGCAAGGGTGGCAGATGCGAGACGAGCTCAGCAACTGAAACAAAGTAATATAATATCTTCTGTCTTTTAGGTACAGCTACCAGTCAGCTTAAAATGTGTACCTGCTTTTTTTTTAAAATTTTTATACTTTTTTAATAATCCAGGGAGGTAATGAAGCTATACATCTTAGTCTAGTAAGTAAGAGCACTACAGACTAGACCAATGAATTATTGAATAATATTATACATCTAAATATTTCACACCAAAACCTGAAATATAGGAATGATTTATTTGACACCTTACCTGACGTGGAGCAATTTGTCTAGAAATATTTTCCCTTATATGATCATCTCGTGGCAAATCCTGAGACAACAAGTGACTTCTTTGTCTACGTAGTGAGCGACCACAACCAACACAAATGAGGCAAGCAGCGGTAGGTGAGACGCTTTCTGCTGGATGTCTTATTTCATTCCATGCTTCAGTCCAGCATGAATGACAAATAAAATCATTGCTTGAGATATGCACCTGAAAATGCAATTGATTATTAATATTAATTACACTGTAAACAATACATAATAATGCTGTAAGATTTTTTTAAGTTTCGGCTTAGTCTTTTCCCAACTATCATGGGGTCGGCTTCCAGTCTAACCGGATGCAGCTGAAAACCAGTATTTTACATGGAGCGACTGCCTATCTGACCTCCACAACCCATTTAGGTACTGGTTAATTCGATACCCCTTGGTAACACTAGTTATCAGACTTACTGGCTTCTGACGACCCGTAATAACTGTCAAAGATACACGATTGAAAGCCGGGACCAACAGCTTAACGTGCTTTTCAATTATGTGAAATTATTAAAAGCTTGCACCTACTGGCTATTATTATAATAGTTTTCTAATGGTATTGTTTAATGTAACTGAGTAATATATGGCTTACGTATTATGGAAGAACCCATTTTTTTTTAAATTTTTTTTTGGGGGGTGGGAAATCATCCTATGACTTCTTCCGCTCTAAGGTGGAGCGGAAGGGCGTGACAGACTCTTACTGACTAAAACCCACCCCTGTTCCTCCCTGCCTTGAGTGCCCAGGGGCGATGGAAGAACCCATTGCTGTATGTTTGATCGTACCTCAACTATTTCTAATTGATGAGGTCGCAAGCGGCTTATATCAAGCGGATTATAGTTGCTTGCGCCGCCGCCTGTTAATCCCTGCGACGATGTACTCGGAACAGTAGGGCAAGAGAACAAATGAGTGCGATGATCTTCATTAGATACGGGGCCAGTTTCCACATTCACATCACAGTTGTCATTTAAAGAGGAGCCAGGGTCCAAGTTCGCGCGAGGGTCATTAGGGTGAGATTGATCGGAGTCCATTGTCGTAAAAAAGGGTCACAAAAGAGAACAAAACACAGCAAAAGAAAACTAAGATAGCGATACAAACAAACCACTATAACGAGCGCATTAGTGTGTCGATCGATTGGTATTTACAGTTTACTGTCAAATCCATCATCTGTCAAGTGTCAATCGAAGGATAAGGATATTGTTGCCATATCCTGAAATGTAATCGATTAGTTTCATCGATTGTTGGTCTTGATCAATTGAATTTTTATCTAACTACGGCAAAGCCTCAGAGAATACAGTCATTTTACATTCTATGTTTATGTATGTGTGGACTATAGGACCTCTAGTCTGAGGTGTTTATGAACATAATTGTTTTGTCGAGTAGGTTTCGTTCAAAGAAACTAAAATGGCCGTGACAGCAGAAAAACTTTTCGCTAATCATAGAAATACATAAAATCACTTTAAAAACATTGATACCCGACCAATGTATTGAGCAATATTCTAAGCTTTCCGAAGATAAGAGCATAAATGCTCAAGTTTTAATTTAAATAGTACCTAACCAATAACTTGCTTTGTTCTTTTTTCGCTGGCAGGTTTTAGTTTTTAAGAATATTTTTATTTATTTTATACGAATATCATATTAATTAATCCATAATCAATTAGATATATTTTAAATATGAATCGAAATTAAATTGACCACATAATGGCAACCCTAAACTTCGCCTAAAAGTCAAACTTGCATTGATAATCAGATGTATTACTTATTTATTTGATAAGATCACGGTGACTTAATTAGAGATAAAAATTAAACGGATAATTCCTATTTAAAAAACTTATATTTTTTGATTATCGTTTAAAATGTGTTCGTGTTGGGCCATATTCGGGTATTCTTCTTTCAAAGTTTTATTTATTGTTATGGCTTCTTTTACAGTGAGGCCGCAAAAGTCCATAAGAAAGAACGCTAAAGATTACATTACTACGAACCGAGCGAGCACGATACTTCCGTGCGTATATGTGCGCGTGTATGAGTATCCACATTCCACAGATAACACACACTAAGGAACTGTCGTCGCACTGAGCTAAAAAACATCATTATTACTTTTCTGTGCCATTGAATACGCATCACACAGTCACAGAGGCGACTTGTTCTTACCATTGCATTGATAAAATTCGCGCAAATATGTCATGTGCTGGTAGCCGTATGAACTAAGTGTTGGATTCGCAAATAACGTAGCCCGACTTCAAATCATGGTCGGTCCGTTGCGGTTATTTCTTACTTTGAAAATTCCCAATCTATATTAATATAGTTGTTTTTTATGTTTATATGAAAAATACTATTGCATTTTTTGCACTAAATAATTGCAAATTACGAATATGATCTATTAACCACAAGAAGAATCACATTCGTAATTTGCAATTATTTAGTTGTTACATCTTTTCGATGTTGTAAGGTGGAAATAAAAAGACGTGTTTAATGAAAATGTTTATTCTTTATATTTACAAATTAAACATTTATGAAAATTGTGACGTCTAGACAAAAAAGTTATCTTGTAACCGTTATCTATGTTACGTGTAAGATTGTTTGTTGGAAGTATACCCACTTAGACCATTCATAAAATATGAATAACGTACCAATGAAAGGATATTAAAATTTTATTATAATAAAATATAATTGTTTATATCCAGTTACTTATTGAAAAGTGATATATGATTTAGACTTTGTAAACATTTTATTTTTATGTAACGTCACAATGAATGAAAATTGTTCATTTTCTTGATGAAAAGAAGATTGAAACTAAACCTAAATTTCTGTTAAAAGAACTTTAGTTCTCACAAGATAATCGTCAATTAGATGAGAAAAATAAATTTAACTATTATGTTAGAACAGTGCGGGTAAAAGAATAAAAAACAAAATAGAATCATGATTATTATCTAATTCTTTATTTAGTTTTTTTGTGATCTACCTTTCCAACTCTAAGAAATGTGTGAACAAGTTAAAGAATAATTTAATATATGTAATGCTAATCCATAACTTCCAATCGGGTAAGAACTTACAAAAAGTCAACAATTTGCGCTTCAGTCTGTGTGCTCTATACCACTGGGCCATCTTGACTTATGCTAAGTTGATGAAACTGTGAATTTCAATCATTTATTGGCGAAAACTTGAAAATAGAAGGTCGTAAGTCAAACTAAACGTCAAACTAATACGTTGTGAGAATTCTTATCGACTTTTGCTGGCGTCTGTACATTAGTGCCGTCCCGCGCAAACAACACAGACCATTTAAACAAGTTTTCAAGAATAAACTGATACCAGCTGCTTACTTCCCAGTTTAAACTCCAATAACCACAATACGTATGTATTGTGGTTATTGTTAATTTTATTGTTCGGTGTTTGGCTCTCTGATATCTCAAAGACTCTTTTTGTATCATAATTTTGACTCTTAATTGTTGTGTCGGAAGATATGAATTATGACATGCCGTACTCTGGCTTTACCGTACGGGCTGAGAGCGTGAGCCCTTGTGAGCCTGCCGTATTCGAAGTACCGTACGTCTTTACCGTACGGGCTGGAGGCGCGAGCCTTTGTGGAACTGCCGAGTCCGAAGTTCCGTATGTTTACAACGGCCTGTTATGCTCCAAGAATTGCGGTGTTATTTCTGGCCATAATCCAGTATTTAAGCAGTACTATAAACAGCGGATTTTTTCGTCGGCCGACTGACGAATAATTTTTTTATTAATTTAATTTGTGTGTTACAATTAACCTATTAAATTACGTGGTGGTTTGAACTTTTAAAATTCCATGGATTAAAACTTAGTTTTATGTCGTAAAGGATTTGTTTACACCTGTATGCATAAGCCAGAATTTAACGGTTTCAACTGCTTAGGTAGAGGATAGGTACAGCGTAATACTCTCATTTAATAAATCTAGTTAAAATTTGTGTCCTAAGTTTTTTCTATTAATTAAAATAATCAACTGTTTGTTTGTTTGTGTTGTTGTTAATAAAGAGTATTCTATTCTGTTTTTTTTTTCTTTTTGTGTTCGGTTTAAAATATTCGTTGTATATTTATTTTAAAACAAAATTATACGTATAAATGCGCCGTTAAGTGTTTTTCTTCTTCTTTTTTATAACGCCACAATAGGTACATGTCCGCACTCCGCACGCGCAGTGTCAGTGAAAAATCCTAGGCGCGACGAACATTACCGATGCCGCCCGAATATCGCCGAAAGTAATGTTCGGCTTTCTCCAACCGACCAGTCGGCTAATCGGCCAAACTCATATTCGGCCCATCTAATGTATGGTTTGCATGACAGGTATCGTCACTACGACACGCATCACGCACGCTTCGCCCGCCGGCGTGTTCGCCAAGGTGGCTGACCGCGACTGGGAGTACAACCTGCCCGTGGAGGAGGACGGCTACGACACTGAGCGCTGCCCCGACATCGCGCTGCAACTTATACACGAGCATCCTGGCAACAAGCTAAAGGTATGATGATCAAAACTGTGATGTTAAAAGTAAAATGATTACTGTTGTGGATGTGTCTGGGGTAGGGTCGTCATGGCGGTATCTCTGGACATCGCCAATGCCTTTAACACGCTGCCCTGGAGTTGCATAGTGGAGGCCCTCCGGTATCACCGGAGAATGGAACCGGCGAGAGATGTCGTGCGGTGTTCCGCAGGTACCGGTCCTGCGGCCGCCTCTGTGGAACATCGGGTACGACTGGGTGCTGCGTGCCGACCTCCCTATTGGCGTCAGCGTAGTCTGCTACGCTGACGACATGCTAGTCCTGGCGCAGGGGTGGTCGCACGAGGCGGGCCGACCGTATGACACATGGGGTTGCCACAGTCGTGGAGAGGATCCGGCAACTGGGACTCGTGGTGGAATTGCACAAGTCTGAGGCAATGTGTTTTCATAGTCCTCAGAACGCGCCACCGGCGGGTTCCCAGATTACGGTAGGAAGGGTTCACATCAGCGTCGAGGGGACGATGAAGTACCTGGGACTCGTCCTCGACAGCCGGTGGAACTTTGTCGAGCACTTCCGACGTTTGGCTCCCAGACTGGACAAGGCCGGGGCCGCTTTGAGGTGGCTCCTGCCCAATCTGGTGGGGCCAAACGCCTCCTGCCGGAGGCTCGATGTGGGGATCGTGCGGTCCATGACCCTTTACGGGGCACCGGTGTGGGCGCGTTCATTGAGGCAGCGATCAGCTTGCCAGATGAACGCGTTTCAAAGGGTCATGGCGATCCGTATGATCAGAGGATACCGCATGGTCTGCCGTGAGGCTAAGAGCCTCCTTACCGGACTGTCACCATGGGATCTGGAGGCAAAAATCCTCGCGCACCTGTATGAGTGACGCGAGGAGGCGAAACGCCGGGGCGAAACTCCGCTGCCGCGACACCTCGCGGCTTGCCAGACAGAGCTCCGGCAGGATCTCATGGCGACATGGAGAGAGCGACTGTTGCAACCCAGCGCTGGGCACGCCACCATTGCGGTGGTAGTGCCCCTCTTTGAGGAGTGGCTGGAGAGGCGCCACGGCATCCTCACCTTCCACCTGACGCAGGTCCTCACCAGACACGGAAGTTTCGGGAGGTTCCTGTGTAGGATAAGGCAAAGGGAAACGCCCGGATATCCCCACTGTGAGGATCGCCCAGAGGACACTGTGGAGCACACGGTGGAGATCTGCCCCGCTTGGGCGGAACCCCGCCGTGTCCTCGTGCAGGCGATCGGCGGCAGCGACCTCTCGTACCCGACCCGGGTCCAGGCCATGGTACGGAGCGAGAGGGAATGGGAAGCAGTCTTCTCCTTCTGCGAAGTAGTAATGCTCGCGAAGGAGGAGGTGGAACGGGTTAGGGAGAGACAGCCTCGCCCTAACGCCCTCAGCAGCAGCCGCCGCAGGAGACGCTAGGGGCTTCCGGCGCCGCGAGACTGTCTCCGGCCACCGTAGACCCGGGCCTGCGGACAGCGAGTAATGGGTAGCTCGCCGTCCGATCAAGCACCAGGCCTGAGAGTCGACGGCGCGTAGTGTTCCACGCGCGCCTCAAACAGTTGTCAGCAAACAGGACGGGGCCAGTCATGGCCGATGCCTGCCCTGGGGTTGAGGATAAATTCTGAAGAGTTACCTCGCCCCTGGGCATTCAGGGCAGGGAGGAACAGGGGTGGGTTTTAGTCAGTAAGAGTCTGACACGCCCTCCCGCTCCACCCAGGACGGGAGAAGTCATAGGATGATTTCCCACCCTACAAAAAAAAAAGGGCTTACCAAAGTTGGACGGCCATTTTTTGCGCTAGGTCGAACATCTCTTTACTACCCTGGCCACCTATTTTTTTTTGCGTTTGTATCTACGTTTGACGTCGAAGTTTTGTTGTTTATGTTAAAATAACTTTTTCATGATTTTGGCACCCTGGTAGTTTACCTGCGGCTTCATCCGCGTGCAGGTATGAAATTTCTCTTCTGCATGATTCTGTTTTCCTGGTAGTTAAGAATCTATACTTTCAGGATTCCGGCCCCGAAAAAACTTATTCAAGATGCTACCTCTTATGATCCCACCCTTGGAATACTTTTTGTGATTCTGATCTCCTGGTAGTGCGTGAATCTTTCTCTACCTCCTACGATTCCTGCCCCGGAATAATTTTTGTGTTTCTGGCCTGGAATAGTATTAGATAGTAAATTGAAAGAAAGCGTGATGGAGGTTAAAAGGATTAATGATAGATTGATAGTTGTGAAAGTTATGATGGATAATGTGATGCTGAATATAGTTGGTGTGTATGCCCCCATAAGTAGGATGTGACGAAAGGGTGAAAGAGAAATTTTGGGAGGATTTTGATACAACTGTAATGACCATCCCCGTGCATGAGGAATTGATAGTTGGAGGTGATTTTAATGTGCATTTAGGAAGAACGAGTAATTGTTATGGAAGAGTACATGGAGGATGGGGTTTTGGAAGTTCCAATAACGAGGAAACGACGCTGTTGCAATCCACTACCGCATTTGATCTGGCAGTAGCCAACACTTGGTTCCAGAAGAGAGATGAACACCTAGTCACATACACAAGTGGTAACCACAAGACCCAAATTGACTATTTTCTAGTTAGGCGCAACCATATTAGGCACGTCATAGACTGCAAAGTGCTGCCAGGTGCCATGTGTGTGCCATGCCAAGAAGTCTTGGTCTCACAGCACAGGCTCCTGGTTATGGATGATAAAAATACAGTGTACAAAGAGCAAAGAGCGTCCTCCTTCTAAAATAAAATGGCATATATGCTAGAGAAGAATGATTATGCGAAGGAATTTAGAGAGCGAGTAGTAGACAGAATGATAGAAATGGGAGACGGAAGGGATGAATGATCGAAGTGTAAATCATAGCTGGAATGAGATAGCTGGGTGTATTAGGGATGCAGCGAAGGATATTTTCGGAGAGACAAAAGGAAGGGGCACAAAAGAGAGGGATACATGTTGGTGGTCTACAGAAATACAGGAAGTGTGTGGGTGTGTGTGTGTGTGTGGGTGTGTGTGTGTGGGTGTGTGTGTGTGTGTGTTCTTTAAAGAATTAAAGTGTAGAAGGAAAAAAAGAAGAAATTCAAGGAATGGCAGAGTGTAGAATTGAAAATCGTTAGTTTGAAAGCTGAAAAAAAGAGCGAGTATGATGTGTTAAAGAAAAAGCTAAGAAAGCCGTGTCAATAGCGAGTACAATAGCTTAAGACAAACTGTACGATACACTGGATAGTCCAGCTGGCCAAAAAGATCTGTACCGGCTTGTTAGAGCCAGAGAGAGGAAGGCGAAGGATAAGATGTGTAAGGAATGAAGATGGAATGCTTCTATCAGAGGCTGAAATGATTAAGGATAGATGGAAGGGCTATTTTGGAAGACTGATGAATGAGGAAAATATCTGGAGTAGTGTTGTAGAGAATAAACCAAGGAATGAAGGGTTAGTGAAAATGGTCAGTGTAGATGAAGTGAGAATAGCAGTGAATGGAATGAAAAATGGTAAGGCAATTGGTCCCGACGGAATACCAATTGAAGTGTGGAGGTCATTATGGGTAGATGGATGGACGTGGTTAGCTTTGTTCTTCAATAAGTTGTTGCTGGAAGAAGCCATACGATGAATGGTGGAATAGTTCGTTGGTGCCTATCTTCAAGAACAAAGTTGATGTGCTGGAGTGCAACAACTAGAGAGGAATAAAGCTAATATCACATAGAATGAAAGCATGGGAGAAAGTTATTGAAAAGCGGCTGAGAGAAGAGAGTGAAATCTCACAAAACCAGTTCGGTTTTATGTCTGGTCGAGGTACAATGGATGCCATTTTCGCTATCCGCCAGCTGAGCGAACTACAGAAAAAAATACAGAACTGTGCATAAAAACTTGCACATGGTGTTCGTTGACCTTGAAAAGGCATATGACCGGTTGCCTCGAGAGGTTTTGTGGTGGGCTCTTAAGGAGAAAGGCGTGCCTGGGAAGTATGTGCAGTTGATCCGAGCGATGTACAGTCGATGCAGTACCCAAGTTCAGTCTGCAGTGGGCACCACTAGCAGTCGGTTTATACCAGGGGTTGGCCCTCACCCTATTAGCTTTTATTGCTGGCATTTAGTTGGGCCCACAATAAATGCTATCATTTTATTTTTGGCCCAACAATAAATGCTACTAGGGCAGCCCTTACCTCTTCCTGATGATAATGGACGCTCTGACGTCGGACATCCAGGAGGAGACTCCCTGGTGTATGCTGTTCGCTGATGCCATTGTGCTGGTTGTCGAAAGCGGCTCAGAGGTCCAGAACCGATTGGAGACGTGGTGGCAAAGACTGAAGAGTGTTGCCCTGTAATTGAGCAGAACCAAAACAGAATATCTGTTCTGCGATTTTGGCGGTCTCACCAGTCCTATGCCTGTAGCTCTCAACGGAACGCTTATATCGATTTGCTTCGACTTTCGGTACCTCGGGTCGCTTGTTCAGAGGGACGGCGATGTAGACCGAGACGTAACACACAGGATCAACTCAGGATGGATGAAATGGCGACAGGTCACTGGAACAACTTACGACCGACGGATGCCCCTTAAGTTAAAAGGGAAAATCTATAAGTCCGTGATTAGACCTGTCGTATTGTATGGATCTGAATGTTGGGCTGTAAAAAAGACGGATGAAAAAAGATTGCATGTGGCGGAGATGAGAATGTTCTGGGCACTCAGGCAGGGAAGGCACAGGGGTGGGTTTTAGTCAGTAAGAGTATGATACGACCTCCCACTCCACCCGGAGCGGGAGAAGTCATTGGATGATTGCCCGCCCCCCCAAAAAAAAACATACAATCATACAAACAAACATACAAACTTTCGCATTTATAATATTAGTAGGATATATTTTACTCAACTAACCGAAAGGCAGTGTGTTACAATGCTTGTTTATTTTTTATTCAGGTTATTTTAGGTGGCGGTAGACGTAGCTTATTGCCAAACGATGTTCTCGACGAAGAAGGATCGTATGGTAGACGGACAGACAACCGTCACTTAATCAATGAGTGGATACAAGACAAAGTGGTTCGCGGAGTAACCCATGATTATGTATGGAACCGTGACCAGCTATTGCAAGCCAACAATACACTACCCGACTACCTATTGGGCTTGTTCGAGAATAACCATATGCAATATCACCTTCAGTCGAATGAAGAAACAGAACCCACATTAACTGAGCTCACTGAGGTGGCTATTCGTTCATTGAGTCGGAACGAGAAGGGATTCTTCCTGTTTGTGGAGGGAGGCCGCATCGACCACGCACACCACGACAACCTGGTGGAGCTGGCGCTCGACGAGACGCTGGAGATGGACGCGGCCGTGGCCCGCGCCGTAGAGATGCTGTCCGAGGACGACTCGCTCATCGTGGTGACGGCGGACCACTCGCACGTCATGGCCTTCAACGGGTACTCGCAACGTGGCAACGACATCCTGGGTACCTCCAGAGACGTGGACGATGATGACATGCCTTACATGACGCTGTCTTACACCAACGGACCTGGATTTCGGTCGCATGTGAACGGCATTCGGCCCAATGTCACTGCTGAAAGCAATTTTAGTAAGCATTCTTAACTTGTCATTTTATGAAAAATATATAGGTAAAGGTATGTGACAAAATGTGCTCATTAAACTATTTTGCAGCTAAACTAAGTTGGGAGTCTCACGTGGACATACCACTTGAGTGGGAGACGCACGGCGGGGACGATGTGGCGGTGTTTGTGCGCGGGCCGCACCACTCCATGTTCACGGGGCTGTACGAGCAGAGCCAGCTGCCGCACCTCATGGCCTACGCCGCCTGCATCGGACCCGGCCGACACGCCTGCAGCAGCGCAAATACCGTGCGTGCACCTGTCGCATTCTTCTCTATCTTTGTACTACTCACTTCTATTTTATATAAATGATCTTTTACTTTAGTATACTATATTGTATTATAAAATAATAATATAAAATAAAAATAAATAAATAATAAATAGTAATAATTTTAAAATGATCTTATAACATGGAACGGCTGTAAGAAAACCTGCCAAAAAGCCGAGACACATGATCTTTCCGAAATTGTGATTATTATTGCATGCTGTACTAGCTTCTGAAGTTCTATTAGTGCCCAACCCATATAGGTATAGGCCTATGTGAATTTTTTTTTTTTGAATAGAATGAAACAAATTTTTATTCGAATTTAAAGTGGACGAGGTATAGTTGTTCCACAAATTAAGCTACTTGTTGGCAAACTCGTATTAGAGGCATCTTTGGGTAAACTGTTATTTGAAACTGATGAGGGAAATCCCTGTCTTGCTATAAAACTTTAAGGTATAATATTGTTTGGCATAACGTTTTTGCATAACTTTTAGTAGCATAATAATACTCTGGCATAATAATACTTTGGCATAATACAATGGTTAGTATAACTGTCATTTGGTCTAATTTGTTTTGATATTATTCGTAGTAGCATACATTTTTGAGGCATAATGTGGTGTGTAATTTCATGAGGCAAATAAATCATAATTTGGTGATTGAGTGTATTTAACCAATATTATGTTGAATGTTAGGTATTAGGTAAAAAAAATACAATTGTGACAGTGATATGTTTTATAAATAGGTTTAATAAAACACAGTATAGATGATTAATTGTTTGTATTAAATGGCATGAAATTATAACGAATGTGAAATAAAAATATTAATACTCATTACAAAATACATAATATAACTTATCATCACGCCATGCAGACGAGAATGCTCTTGGCGTTGTTCAAGAGCGAGCGAAGCGAGCTCGGGAACTTAGGGCATCCCGACACGGACAGGTTAGGTTTGAAGGGAATGACGGGGGCAACAGTGAGCGAACAAAGCAAGCGAACACAGCCACCGTCATCCGCTTCATTTAATTCCTGCAGACAGAAATAGGAGCCCTGCGCAGCGGGGCTCCATAAACCTACCTTACTTACAACTGTCGTTAGCACATTTCCGGCTGAAAAAAAGCTCCGGTTTTCAATTACTAACTAGATTTTTAGTAGGCTGTCCGGAACTAAATTAGTTGGACGAGGTTGATTATTAAAAAAAAATGGTTAGGTTAACTAAGGTTGGGTTAAAATTGTGACCTACTACGCACGAGCCGAGCGAGCGAAGCGAGCGGTGCTGTGAGAGCGGCCGACGAGTGCCAGTAATGATTAGATTTTATTTTTAGTAGGCTACCCGGAACCGTACTAGTTAGATTAATCATTAAAAAAAAATGTTAAGGTTAGGTTAAAACCGTGACCACCTACGCACGAGCCGAACAAGTGAAGCGAGCGATACCGCCACAGCGGCCGGCGAGTGTCAGAAACGACTGGTTTAGAAAATGTATTATAAAATGACATTTTTTTAAACGTGGTTTTTATACAAAAGAGTTTAAAATATTAAATGATAAATTATTAAATATCATTGCATTCACTATACGCATTATACTCGCTTTCAAATCGTCGGGCACATCATCATCATCTACGTGAACTTGCACCAATCTGTCTCCTCTTACCTACCGGGAGCCACCACTTGGCACCTGGCCACGTGACGCACGCCCCCTTCCTCGGTCACGCTGTGCAGCACCTCCACGCCGCGCAGCACCGCCACGCCGCGCAGCATCGCCGCGCCGCGCCGCACCACCGTGCCGTGGACGACGCTGCTGCTGCGGCTCTGCCGTCTCTTCTACCACGTCTTCCGCCTGCGGGAACAGCTGATGTTCATCAGCAAGGTGGAAGACGTGGTCTTCCTCCATCATCACGACGTTATTGTCGTCGTCGACGGGGGCAGTGATGAGGACAACGAACCTAAGATAGTAAATAGTAAACACAATTACCTGTAAATCACGAAGAAAAGGGTCGAATCAACAGCGGGCGGTGAGCCTGCAGCAGCAGCAGTGTATGGAGCCCGCGGCAACGGCAACCTTGACCTATAAAACAAAGGTCACAAATCAATCACGAATAAAAAAAAAAGAAAAGAAATGATTACTCACGTAATGGGTGCTGCCTCGGAAGGCTCAGGCTCTTCCACGAGGTATGAAGCCCGCGGCGATGGCGATCATGACCTATCAAACAAAAGGTCACAAATCAATCACAAATAAAAATAATTAAAAAAAAAACAGAATTACTCACGTAATGGGTGCTGCCTCGGAAGGCTCAGGCTCCTCCACGAGGTATGAAGCCCGCGGCGATGGCGACCATGACCTATCAAACAAAAGGTCACAAATCAAACACAACCCAAAAAAAAAAAATTAAAAAAAAACCAGAATTATCATGTAATGGGTGCTGCCTCGGAAGGCTCAGGCACCTCCTTCTCAAGGTATTCGACGTCGCAGTAATCGACGTCGTCCTCCCTCTCAGGTTGCCCCACAGGCTCCCCTACATCCTCGTCCTCCTCCAACTCCCCCACATCCTCGTCTTCTGCCGACTGCGTCACATCCTCGTCCTCCGAATCCCCCGAAACCTCGTCCTCCAGCTCATCGTCATCGTCGTTGAGGAGGTCGAGGAAGTCTGTAGGAGCATCCTCTTTCCTGCTGACGTTCCAGGACATTCTACAAAAATCAATTGCTACGCGTTAGTCTACATACTACAACAACAAAACACAACTGGCGAAATGTTGGTATATTACACACCTCTGCCTGCCCATCGGGGATACAGGCATGATATTATGTATACAATATGTGCAAAATATTTTCATCAATTACATTAGTCTCATTTCGTTCGAATGCATTTCGTACTACGCGAAATGCATTCAAACAAAATGAGAACCTTCTTTTTTTTTTGAAGTAGGTCAAATTTTTCAAACAACAAAATATTTACATTAGGTGCAAAATAGTTTCATCAATTACATTAGTACTTCGCGAAATGTATTGCAAGGTAAAATTTTTTTTATATTTTGAAACAATAAATCACAAAGTTATCGATTTTATCGACAACATTTTATCGATATGGCTGGACAGCGTACTCAGCTGTCATTTTAGTGTCAACGGGCAATGAACTTTGGTACTCAACATGCAAACAATTGAAAGAACAATGGCGAAATCTTAGCTGAGTAAAACTTCAGCGACTAAAAGTAACTCATATTAGAGAAACGTAGAAATTCTATTAATTTTCTACGTTTTTTCAAAGTATCACATTAACATGTTAAGGCCGGATAAAAATAATATTTTAAATGGAATGTTATTTGATTTTTTTCGTTGGCTTTTATTAGTTTGGATTTGCCATTATATATTTATTCTGCCAAGTGACAGTATGTACAACATTACTGTATTTGTGTAATACGTTTTGTTATCAGTTTTGGTGTAATATTATTTTTTATTTTTATTAAAAAAAAACGTTACCCACACTAGGAATTGCTCCTGTATCGTGGGTGCGTTCACAAACATGTAAACTCACATACACAAGACACCCAGAGCCGGAATTTATTCCGTGCGAAAATCAAACCTGTGACACGCAGCGCAGCAGCCGATCGCTCAACCACTGCGCTAACCATGTCGTTAAATATTATTAATAAACGGAGAAAATGAATTAACAATACAATTAGTTATGGGCAAAAAGACGAGTATCCCAAATCTGAAAAATATAGCTGGCTGGTTTCTGACATTGACTGTTAATTGGTTGTTGTCAGTCACACTGTCATAGTAAGGGGTGCCCATGATGCAAAACGGGAATTTTTAAAATAATAATATTTTTTATAAAATCAACCGCGCTCGAGAATGTCAATACATCGGTTTTTTTTGCAACTTTATACCCCCCCACTCCCTTACGTTACGCTCAAATCGTCAGATTTACAAGTGTACACTTTTTAGCTATTATAATAAACCCAATTACCTATAATCTGAAGCACTTCAGTATTTCTGGTGGTCTACCCAAGACGCGCGATCCTATATAAAGGGCTTATATAATATGGTAGAGGTACTCAACAGGATGCATGGTATCCCCCCATCTTCATCTGTCACGCTCGAGTAAATCCCAAATCCCTTATTGGGCTCCCCTACTATCACAGACGCCTTTTTTTTGCGCTTTGTGGTGTTTTGCTCTCGATTGCTTTTACGTTTTCTTTAATATTCACTTGACCTGGACTGCTTATGGACTCTGATATTACCAGATTCCCCTGACCTGACCTGATTGCCCTGTGTGACCCGTGCGTGTATAAGGGCTTTGAGATTTTCCCTGTGTGACATTGTGCTTTTCTCTACTGGAAACCGATCTTGCCTCATTGTTTGGATCAGTTATTAGTGAACTCGTTTGCTGGGTACCACTAAGATGGAAGCTCGTCGCAGACCGACACGAATTCTGTGTATCAATTGCAATATATGCGTCAATACACTGCGCCGATATCTTGCCTTGGAACTTGATACTAGAGTTACCACATTACTCTGTCGCTGGGTATATCCCCGAATCGTAAGTAGCTGTTCTTAATTATGGACGTGTACTTATTGTTTTCATTTTAGATACCACAACACTTAGCCACAACACATATATTTTCTTCAATCTGTAGAAACATGTTGACACAGAACTGGCTGTTTGTATGAATACAAGATATACAATAATATTGCTTCTGTATTATTAGAAGACTCTGATAGGGATCTATTCCAGATAGCAATATTTTCAATTTTTTTCAGATTACTGAAGATGACTATGTTTACGAAGCATGCAGAGATCTTGCGGTATTTAGTGTCAAAGATGAGTTGAAACAAAAAGTGTCAAGCAATGATAACCAACAAGCTGGATCAAGTCAGCAAGGCCACACTAATGTGTGTCTTTTATGTGTTACTTCTATTTTACATAGACAAAGTGACAAAATACTGAGAGACAACCCTTCGGAACTACAGCAGTCTATGATAAATATTCTAGAGAGCAGACTAGCACCACGACAGGTAAACTAAATTACATTCACTACAACCTATTTAAAAGTTATATGCATCCGTTAATAAAATATGTCATTATAAACAAAATAATTAACAGGGTCACTATCTTGAGTCTCCTAAATCATTTTACCAGGGAACTCCAAGTTTAAGTTTCTATAGCAGCAACTGCATAGGAACTTAAAACGATAGGCTTATTAATTTTCTTTTCTTTATTTTCAGATAACAGTATCTGATCGCATATGTCATCCTTGTTGGTTACGCACTCAAAGAAAAGCACGTCGTGGTAACATCACTACATCAGACGCTGATATAATGTCCGGTCTATTTTCCTCTGAGAGTTCTTCTTTAAGATCACATTTCAGAGAAGATGATGTGTTCATTCTGGACAGGGGTTTTAGGGACTGTATAACTTTACTAGAGGGATGTGGCTATCGCACATGTATGCCAGAATCACTTTTAGAAGACGAACGCCAATTAACTACAGCTCAAGCTAACAGAAATCGCTGTTTCACTATCTGCCGATGGGTGGTAGAGGCTGTAAATGGCCACTTTAAACGAGATTTTAAACTTTTTAGTCAAGAATACTTTCATAGGCCTTCCATTTCAAAATAATGAATATGCCAGTGAAATATTAAATATAATTAGAGAAAGGATGATCTTAGAAAATAATCTGGCAAATATGGTTGAAACCTTAAATATTAATAGACGTACATCACAATTTCAAAGTACCTATCACTGGTGATCGCAATAATGTTTTATATTTCCCAACCCTTGAATATAGAGATTTAATACTGTTCGGCCTGGGAACGTACCACATAAGACAAGCGCGCTCATATTATGGCGAGCATGTACGTTTCCACGTCGGGTACAGAATTGAGGTTTCCAGTGAACGCATCGATTCTTCTGAATATAATTTTAGAGGCACTGGCGAGACAACACTAATAAATAAAAGGCAAAATAAAGTCACGTCACATAACCAGGAAGCAATATTATGTATATATTTTAATAGACAATAATATTCCTGGCCGTACAGGAATCAATGAGTACTGCTGCAATTGTCGGCGCACAGTAGGATGTTGCGCTCATGTAATGATGCTAGTCTGGTATTTAGGATGGGCCAGACATCAGGAAAATATCTCCGCACCTGCACAATTTTTGGATGAAATTCTTATAAGATATTATGAGGACGAATAAATATTGATATACTTAATAAAAAAAACTTGTTTCATTGGTTTTTATCAACTTACATATTCCACGCTAAAACTTAGCAAGTATTTATAAAATCCTGGAATAGATATTTTTTTATTGTTGATAGGCATGCGTTTAACCACTATCTCACCTGATGGTAAGCGCTGATGTGGTCGAAGATGGAGCACGCTTGCCTAGAAGTAATCTATTCACTCTTGACTTAAAGACTCCCAGGTATAATCCTATTGTATCAATACCTGAAATAATGCCGACAGTGACTGGCAGCCAAAAGACCTGTTATAAATACCTATTATATACCTAAGGTAAGGCCTAGCAAAGGAGAAAACCACTGGGTTTACCTAACATCCTAATCCTAACTTTCTAGCTAATATTATACGCGAAAGTGAGTATCCTTGTTACGTTTTCACGCCTAACGCCTAGTTTACAATATTTTTACAAGACATTATACTGAAACAACTACTTACTTACTACTTTTACTTCCTCGAAATTGAATAATAATACCTATTAGACACACAATAATACCATTATTAAAGGTCACTTAAAGACATAACCTACAAAAGTTCATGATTGAATATCTTTTATTCTCAGCCTTCTCGCATAAAAATTCTTGCACAAACTAATTCAGAAGATGACGCCGAGTTAAACAAGATATTTTTCATTTAAAGACGTAAGAATTTAATCTCAGCTAAAACAATTTATGGGAAGCTGCCATTGTTCTTTAGATAATCTATTATGAAATACACCTCAAATGATGATGTTGATGAATGATTATTAGTTTTAGAGCTTCACAAATCCTACAGATAGACTATTATTCATGTAAAACGTGTCAAAACTCTAGAAAACAAGTCGCGCTACCTAATGATTTTGCAACGATCAAAAATAGTATATTTACGATGTTTTATGATGTTGTTTCGTGCACATATTACTCGTATCTACAAGGATCTATTATGTACTTATAAATGATTTTCATCTACATAACGACAATTACTCGTAAAAACATTCAAATTCTCGAGATAATAAGACGACGACAACGGATTTTCATGTTGAATTTCTTTGCACAAAAATGTATATATGATGTTATTTCTTGATAATATTATGTAACACTATTTAATTACTATATAGAAATGAATATATATCCACATTACGTTGATTTTCACACTAAAATAGACTGAATTCACCATAAAAAGAGCTCGCGAGAAATGACTTCTACACGTAAAATTTTCTTTGTCAGAAATAGTTATATTTATGATGTTATTTCTTGTAAATACTATAGGGACCTGGAGCAGCTTCTCTTAGTGCTAGGTCCCTGGAGATTCCTTTCACGTTCCTGGGGGTTTGTCTTACTCGCTGGCGGTGCGAGAGTGTGGTGTATAAGAGTGACTGCTTATGTGTGTTGTGTTATAAAGAAAAGAGAGATGGCGCACTATTACGTTATATTGAATAATAAAATTAATACAAGTGCCCTCTTCGAGCGGGCTAGGAGAAGTCACCATTCAAACAAAAGTCTTCCTTATTCTTCTTAATTTTCAATCGGCGTTCCAAGAGTTTCTAGAATGTTCCAAACTTCCAACGTGCCAGTCTCCACCATAAGGTTGCCAACATAAGGTCGTCACATGAGCTACGCCCCTACGAATAGAAGCGCAAACGCTAGTAAGTCTTCTATTCAATTAAATATTTGAAAAGCCGATTGAAACCTACCTAACCCTATCCAGTTTTTCCCTGCCTGTGTGAGGAGTTATGGAGATGCAGAAGTCCATCTATGGATAGCCATACTGCACCCCGAGTGATGTGGTCAACTTTCTTTCTATTAATTTGAGCCATTCGGCACACCACATATCCTGGCAATGCACATGGCTTCAGTGAGGCAAAACCTCACTAAAAGCCACACTGCTCTGCTAAATTTTCTGACCTAAGATGCTCTAGTTAGCATCTACCCAGAAGGGGTTTACAAAAATAAAATTCAAAACTGTAATAATTTTAACTCCATTGGACGCTTATGAAGACCAGGAGAAAAAACGACCACTGTTCTGAACACCTACTCACTGTTCCTGAACTTCCCCCAGAGTGCTCCATAAATATAACTTGAAGTATACTCTCTAAATGAATCATACATAAAAATTGTCATGGGCTCGGTCACACCATACAGAATCAACTCGATTCCACTTTGCGAAGGCATTATACCCCATAAACAAAGCTGGTATAAACCGACAAAAAACCCGGACACATCTTTCCCTAGGAGAGAGGATCGCAATTCCCTCTACCTCCTAACCGTAGTAACATCTTTATTAAAATTGCACTCTGGAGAAACTCATACCTAATTCTCACTAATAATCGCCTAACAATTTTTTTTTTTTTTCTCATTGTATGTGGTCACATCTCCCATCAGTCTTCAGTCACGTTCGTGCAGCTCATCATATTGATTACATGAAACACACAAAAACACAACGATTAATATCACATAAAAAACAAAACAAATGAGAACCTCCTACTTTTGAAGTCGGTTAAAATTTAAACTTTTACTATATTATCAACCGTACTAATGTTGACGTACCAGATATCTGACAATTATTTGTCATGTTAAATGACATCTGACACCACTGTCTATTCTCTAAAAATATTTTTAAAAATAAAATAATTTTCAACAAACAATTTATAAATTTTTTCTTAAATTTCCAACACTTATATTTATTTACAGAATATTGCTTTAATAAATAGTTTACAAGCAATTCTTGACCTCTTTCGCATATTTTTATTTTTATCGAAGAATTTAGGTCATCGTAATTACTACGTCCATACCTTATATTTATGGTCGAAAACTTGTTTGTCACGTTGCTATGACAATGCATGTCAGCTAGAATAAATAAAATTGATACAAAAATAATTTTATGTTTAGCAAAGAAATGGAAATTATCCTTCTTCGTACAATATGGGAGGGCACATATCTCCTCCTCCAGCCTATTCTGTGAAAAATGCTGTTCCGCTTGCTGTGAAATGTTGTGATGTTGTGAAGTGATATTTATGATGCAGTTTTCATCCCGATAGATATCCGCTGGACTATCACCTATTGGAACAACAATAGCAGGATTTTGCATGACTTCCACTGGTACGCACAGCTGTTTGGACTCCACCGCCGTTTCGAAGCTCTCCTGCTCGCAAACATCAGCAGAAACATACTCAACCTGAACAAAATCATCGTCACAAGAACCATGTGTCTCCGACGGAACTTCCACCTCACAGCTTTCCATGCCGACGACATCAGCCGAAACAACTCCCAAACAAATAAAATTTTCATTCGACTCGTGCTCGCCAAATGTTTCTTTTACTACAATTATCTCTTGTTTCTCTGAAATATTATTACTAGGAATAATTGTAAATAACCGACCCGATTCTGCATCTTCATTGTCACAGCTTCGGTCCTCATCGCCTAGACCGCAGTCTTCACATTCTTGGGCATCATTGACTAGGCCGGCATCAGCGCAGCTCTGGTCATCATCGTCCTCCTCCTTTGCTTTAATTGTTGAGCTAGAAAATAATACTACTTGATTATCTTCGCTCACATTATCCTCGGACTGTTCATCCGCCTCGGACACAACATCCGGCCTCTCAAGATTATAAAAACACTGATTGATTCTCTGCTTGCAAGACACACACTTGCATGGGAATTCTCTCCTAAGCTCCGCGCACAGCGTGTCAAATTCCATCTCATACTGGAACGTATATTTAAAAAAATAATGCGCAGCTCCTTTTAACCAAATACCAAGAATTAACGAATAATCGCTTTTTCGCCACCCCTTGGCAATGGCCATCGACACAAACTCGTCGATAAATTCTTCGAGGCACACCTCATACGTGTGTCCCGAAAAGTATCGCATTTTGCTCTATTTATATTATTTAACACTTATTAAAACAGAACCACTCAGCTTGGACTATACTCCTCTTATCCTGGTGGCTGTCACTGCATCAGTTCTTAGTTTGTCCACCGCACACCGTTACCGTTGCCGTCACTCTTACATACGGCGCTCGTTCCCGGCGCTCGCCGCCACTTATAGGGACCTGGAGCAGCTTCTCTTAGTGCTAGGTCCCTGGAGATTCCTTTCACGTTCCTGGGGGTTTGTCTTACTCGCTGGCGGTGCGAGAGTGTGGTGTACAAGAGTGACTGCTTATGTGTGTTGTGTTATAAAGAAAAGAGAGATGGCGCACTATTACGTTATATTGAATAATAAAATTAATACAAGTGCCCTCTTCGAGCGGGCTAGGAGAAGTCACCATTCAAACAAAAATCTTCCTTATTCTTCTTAATTTTCAATCGGCGTTCCAAGAGTTTCTAGAATGTTCCAAACTTCCAACGTGCCAGTCTCCACCATAAGGTTGCCAACATAAGGTCGTCACAATACTATCTGAAACGATGTAATAACTATCTAAAAATAAATATTTATACACTTTCCTTGATTATCCATCGAAAATACAGCTATTTATCAAGTTTTATCAGCACAACACACACAATTCGCGAGCGCCAATAAAGTTTTGACAAGTCTTTTTTTTTTCAATGCTGCGAGCTTTATATTTTGTTTGGATGCGTTCACAAAATTACAAGAGTGTCAATGACAGCGTGTGTAAACCTCGCCTTAGGTTAAAAAACCTTGCGTTAAAAAAATAATAGTTTTAAAGCGCGCGAAACTGCCGTCGCCTTATGATGACGGCGGGGCCTGACGTCAGTATTGATTACTGTCGCCTCTCGTCGACGCAGGGCCTTGAGGGGCCTGTATAGCTCTTGAATCGTACTATGTAATCTTTCCACGTCCGATTTTGACTTATGATGTTATGGAGAAGTGGTGTGATTAGTAATATTGTACGTTTTAAATAAATCAGTTATTATTTCGCTGCAAAATGATTGTTCACCATCATGTACTATTTTCTTCGGTGTTCTTATTAATGAGAATATTTCCGATAGTGTATCGTAAACTTTACTTTTCTGTTGGTTTTACTATAGCATAATTAGAAAATTTATATAACATCGTTAAGTACCACTGTTTTTCTAAAGACATGAAATCTATGTGCCAGACATCCATTGGTTCGTAGGGCGTTTCGGTTTCAATAGCTAATGTTACTTTTGGATGTCTATTATATATTTCTTTTTGGCAAGGACTACACTGAAGAATTTATAATAGACATATAGAATTTTTTATTTGTTTCCTCATATTTTCCCAATAATATTTTTCTTTTAACTGTTTATATAAACTTTCAATTCCAGGGTGTCGATTATTTTTTAAATGGTATTCTTTGATTAGTCTTAATTGTTCTTCCTTCTCAAATATTTCCACAAGACTTTTTGTGAACCTCATTGGTTTAAACTTTGAGTGATCAAAATATTTACGATAAGTATCAGATACTTTATAATATAAATCGTCATTAGGGATTATGAAAGCATATTTTTCTTGGGGTAAATACTCCAATATGAATTCTTTTATAATCTCTTCTTCATTATTCGGTGGGACATAAAAATACCAAATTCCGTTTTCTCTACCTGCTTTCTTGTATGGTGCGTATTCGAATATTACACGTCTTAATCTTTTGGGTGGATACGCATTTATTATAGGGATGCCTTCATTACTATCTTCTTGATTAGAATGTACAGTACCCTGCTGACTACTATTTAAATCATTGTTAGGTGGTCTTAAGTTTGCTAATGATCTGTCTTTTGGAGAATTACTTATATTGGAATTTGTTGATGCCACATCTTCTTCTAAATTTACCTCTAATGAGTCACCATTAGTGTGATAAATCTCTACGCGACTTAATGCGTCGGCGACATAATTATCTTTACCTTTCACATGTTCTATAGTAAAATCATAGTCTTGTAATTTTAATTTCCATCTAGTTAATCGCTGATTAGGTTCTTTTAATTTAGCTAAACATATTAATGCTTTATGGTATGTACGTAATGTGAATTTTCTTCCGTAAATATAAGGTCGAAATTGTGTTACAGCCCAAAGTATTCCTTATAGTTATTTTTCAGTTGTATTATATTTTTGTTGGGCTTTACTTAGAGTCCTAGATGCATAAGCTATTGGATGACCTTCTTGACTTAATACAGCTCCTAACATAGCATTCTATGTCAGATGCATCGTTAGTAATTATTAAAATCTGGGAAAGCTAAGATAGGTGCGTTAGTTAATAAATGTTTACAAGTCTATATTGCTTCAATATAACTTTTCTGATGTATAAGTATAGTGGCATCCTTTTTTGTAAATTCTGTAAGGGGTTTGACTATTTTACTTAGATTGGGCACAAATTTCCTATAGTATTCTATAAAACCTAAAAATGCTCTGATATCTTTAGTAGTTTTTGGAATAAGGAATTTTTGTATAGTTTCAATTTTTTTTTGATTCGGTTTTAAACCATCTTTATTTAACACATGACCTAGGAATTCAATCTCTTCTTCCCTAAAAACGCATTTATTTTGATTCACTTTAAGGTTGGCTGTTCGTAATGCTTCAAAAACTTGCTGTAGCCTATTGATGTGGTCCTGTTTAGTTTTAGAATACTTTATTATGTCATCTAAATAAACAAGACATATATTTCTAGTGATTTCCTTGTTCAATAAGTTTTTCATCATTCTTGAGAAAGTTGCTGGTGCGTTTTTTAATCCGAATGGCATTCTTAAGAATTCATAATGACTGTCAGGTGTACTAAAGGCAGTTTTCTTTATAGAAGCTTTATCCATTTTAATTAGATGATAACCTGAAGTTAAATCCAGAGTAGTGAAATATTTATTACCTTGTAATTTTGAAAATAGTTCATCTAAATTAGATAAAGAAAATTTATCTGATTTAGTCTTTTCATTTATCTTCCTATAGTCTACATTCTCCATTTTTGTATTCCAGATTGATCTATTTTATTTTTGTATGTTGTGTACAGGTGAGGCCCATGGCGATTCTGAGGGGTGAATTATATTTTCACTCAATAACGTATTAATTTGTTTTTTATTTCTTCTTGTTGAATTTGCGGTAACCTAAATGGTCTTTGATAAATGGGTTCGTCATGAATTAAATTGATATGATGTTTAATTTTTGTCGTTGCGCTATTCGTGATGCTTTCTGTAAATAAATGTCGATACGTATCACAAAGTTCTTTGACATTTAAATTATTATCATCCGTCATGTGAAAAATAAGTAATTCTCGTTCTGGCATACTTAATTTTCTTTCTTTTACATTTATTTTGGCATTAATTTGTTCAATTATTTCAGTACTCATTAAAACGTTATAGTTTTCGGTATATAAAATTTCATCATTCTTCCATCTTTTCCGAAATATCTACACCAGTATGAAGTTTCTATTACGCCATTGTGAGTTGTTACTCCATGTGAAGTTTTAGCCGTGAATTTTTCTGGCTTTCTATATTCAGGAAAGTATAATTTTTGTGGCGTTGATGTTATAAATGAACGTTGACTTCCTGTATCAATCAATATTTTTAGTTTAGGGTTTTCCATTTCAAAATATGGTAGATATGATTTTACATGATTAAATTCTATAATGTTTTGGTTAAATCTAACCCCTTGTGAAAATCCTGACTTTGTTCGGGAACATGGAAACAGTTTTCCTCAGGAATATAATAATTTTCTTCTACCGCTACATAGTAATTCTCTTCGGAAATATTATGATCGGTAGTTTGAGAGCTATCATTTTTACTGAATTTTGGTTTTTCCGATTCGTCGGACTGATGGTATAATTTCTTTGCTACAAAACCTTTTCCTAAATTGATTTGGTTTGGTTTTAATTGGGTAGCAGTCCTCATTGTTACGTCTTCTGACTTTTGTATAGGAGACCGTTGTGGTTGTGGTGGAAAATTATTTCTATACTATTGAAATTGAGGATGTGGAGGTCTTTGGAATACGTTATTTGGATTTGGAATCCAGGTGTGTTTAGTTTGGTAAGAAGGTCTGTTTGTAAACTGAGTGTTCTTTTTCTGTTGTTGCGAATGCGACGGTTGAGGATGAAATTGGGTGTTAATGTATTGTGTCGGTGTAACAGTCCTTAACAATCCCTAGGCTGATAAAATTTTCGTTTTTCCTAATATCATAGATTTTTGTGTGGAGGTTCGGTTTTCCTTTGTGGGAAAAGGTAGTGCCCCGCCAGTACTAAGTTTATTACTTAGACTATCACCGCACTACCTTGTGCCACCCGTCCCTGACTGGTCATGGCTCCAACCAATGATAATTCGAATTCCATAAGTATAAACCAACCCAAAGCCTTGTTGTTGAAACAAGGAAGGGCCCGAAAGAAATTATTTGTGAGACTTAGGAATTCAAGTTGTGAAACACATAAGAAGTGATTTAGAAACATATGATGTAACTAAGGGATGCTAAGTAAATCTTTAATTAACGATAGTTCGTGTGAATAACCCTTACGCTAGCGTAATAGGTAGTTGGTCAACGTCTACTCACACGATACTCCACATCTGCACTCATAATACTTCAGATAAACACTCCTTTAGTGACGCAATCGGCTTTTCAGCGGTAATACGTCGTAACCATGCTTATAAGAAGCATGTCCCTAGCAGCTCTAAAGCTGTAAAACGTGACGGGCGGCTTTTTTAAGCGGCAGAAACGTCGTCAACATGCTCTTAGGAGACATGGTCCCTAAACAGTCGTAGACTGTATATTGTGATATATATGATCGGCCCAACCCCAAGGAAGGTGCATCTATCGTACAACAAGTACATCCATAAAGTACGGTGCTCGTATCTGACCGAAACAAAGGTCTCAGATAGAGAATATAAATCCAGGAATTAATACAAATACTAACTGGTAATATAGATTAGTCTTCACTCAAGAAGTAAATAGAGTTGAACATTCCAACTCCCTTGAAATCCTACACAGACAGTTCAATAGCGCCAACAACACGCTTCTGCCTGTTAAGTTCTAAGAACTTTAGCCAACTGGCTCTTCCGCGGCTCCACCCGCGTGTCTGTTTAAATTATTACTTAAACACAATATCAGTCTAGAATAAATCAGAATAACAGAACACTCTTCCTGTCACACTCACGGAAATTCACTCATATCCTAAATTGTGATGGATTTCCAATACCTAACTAAAGCTAGGTTCAATGAGAAGCTCACATAAAACAGCCAAAACTCACCCTTCATTCTCCATCGCGGTCACCGAGATTCACACACGTACCTTTACACTCTACTTACTGATATTTAAACCCTAGTATAAACTACACTCATAATATTCAAGTGTAAACTAATACTCTTGCCTAATCTCTTCAGAGACGTAACCACACACACTTTAAATACTAATTAACTTAACTGGACTAGTCCACATATATTTAACTTAATAACGACACTCATACTTCTAAAACTACAACTGGACATAGGCCTCCATCCTAACTCCTCGACCACGACCCACGCCATCTCAAGTCTTAAGCCCGTCTCCCCCGACATCGCTTCGCTTCCGCCGCTCCAGCAACGTCATCCCTGCCCTTCGTTTTTCGAAAACCCCGCCTACGTCCTTTAGCCACCTATCTCAGCCTCTCAAACTCCCACATGTCATATTTTTTTGGGTTTGGTCCAGCCCACATTGCGAATGCTCAGTTTTTTCCAATATTCCCACAGTTTTTTTTCTGAATAGCCCTTATGTTAGTTTTTGTAATAAATCTTAATGGTTTTCGGACTCAAAACTTTCTATCCCAACTTCTTAGAATTTGTAAGGATATCGCTTCTCAGCGACCCTTCAGACATAATTATGTTTGCAGTAAAACACAATACTTTATTATAGGCACTTTCCAAAACTCTCAAATGTTTTAGTATTTTGCATGAATAGAATATCCTTTTTTTGCTGTTAATTAGGGTCCCTTAATGTGTTTCCAAAAAGGGTCGACAGCCATTGAAAGTAATGTTGTTTTGTAAGAGGCCACCATCCCCAGATGTTATTTTAAACGAATAGATATTTCATTTTTAATTGCGCTCTCTTGTCAATCCTAAAATTCAGATGGAAGTGTGTTTCTATAAAAACGCAGTCATGTGCCCAAGGCACATGATTAGCCAATTTTTATGAAATTAATTAAATAGGATTAAGGGTGGACGGTCACATCGGTTTAAGTTGCGGTACGCTCCATTGTTGTTGAGGTTGTATTTGATTTATAACACGAGGAGCAGGTAAATAATTAGAAATTTTTTGTTTTATATTATCGAATCTCCCTTCTGCTTCCAGTTGTAATATCCTTGTAACTGTTTCATTAAAGTTACAATTACTAACATATATTTGGTCATAGTATGGTAGGCTATCTGTTAAAGTATTTTGTGCGGTACTAATATAGGGTTCCATGATCTCATCTATAAGATATTGTCTGGCTATACCGTGCTTATCAGTTAACTTACTTTTAAATAAAAAATTCTTTTGTTTGAATTCAAATATTAATTCTTTATAAGTAGTTTTTTTACATTAGACAACTCTACTAGTACAGCATTAAGTTCCCTATTATCTGCACACTCTACTTTTAGGATGGTTTCTATGTTATCCCAATTAAAGGCATGGTTAATCATAGAGACGACTACTGCAACCCTTCCTTCAAGTTTGATTAATACTAACATTATATTTTGAGGCGTGTTGTCTCCTGCGGCTTGTAGCCATTGCTTAGCGCTATTTAAATAATTGTAAATGGTAAATGGGTCACCATTAAATGTGGAGACAAAATTATTTATTTACTTATTTGGATTGATTGTGAACTGCACTGGTGATATCTATGACGTTCAAAAAGTTCGGGCTCGCAGCCTAACTTGAATAACTGACTTTGGATTTGATTCCTACAGTGTTTTTTAACATGCTACTCTCTGGAAATACCACTCAAATTTATAATTATACTTTTCACGAGGGCGAAGCCGCGGGCGGAAGCTAGTTAATATAGATAATTTAGAAAATATTATCAATGCAAGTAGCAGAGGTTGGAGTAACTCTTCTTGTTGTATATTTGTATAAATGTGTATAAGCTTGTATGTCTATTTCTTTAGCATGCGCTGTAGCCTAAACGGCTTGATGGATTTTACTTAATGAGGTATTAATAGATTGGTCTTGACCGCAAAAGTGACATAGGCAAACAAATCACTTTTCAAGCAGTCTGATGCAGTTGGTGACATAAAATCTGTGACTGAACTAAAATAAATTGCACCAACTGCATCAAAAGACTGCTTGAAAAGTGACTTGTTTGGAAAAATTCCAAACAGTAGTTGTTTTTATCAGTCGATTTTCTTGATATTTTATTTTATTTTTTATTAATATTGCAATAGGCTAGTTTTCTAAAAAAAAATAATTAGTCCGTTGAACAAAAAATAATGGACACGTATTTTTCTTTTGTCACGTAAATAAAAAATGAGGACGATACAGTGCGTTCAAATTTCACGTGACATCACACCTCGATACATTTTGTACCGTTACAAAAAAATCTGCCTAGCTTTTTTCCAACTATCTTGAGGTCGGCTTCCAGTCTAACCGGATGCAGCTGAATACCAGTATTTTACATGAAGCGACTTCCTATCTGACCTCCACAACCCAGTTACTGGGTAATATGATACCCCTTGGTAAGACTGGTTGTCAGACATTCGGGCTTTCAACGACCCGTAACGACGACAGGCGGGACCAACGGCTTAACGTGCTTTTCGAGGCACGAAGGAGTCCCGGAAGGTATGTAAAGATGGTCACCCATTCATGGACCAACCCCGGCAAGCGTAGTTTAACCTGATGGTTCAACCCGTGTGGCTGTTAGGTATTGCTTTAGCTCCTCTATCGTCTGTACCGTTACCACTTACCGACTAAATAAATTAGGTCTGCGGCTGGCAACCAACACAATAAAGTTGGTCGATTAAATTATGAAAGTACGCAATTTAGTTGTTCGACAGTCGTCCAACTTGAAATTGTAAGTCTGCAGTCACTCTAATAGATTTTTGTGAGTAGTTTGGTTTCATTCCGTTGATTTTTGTTATTTTTTAAGCAAATTTACATCGGTACAAATGGTCTGTGATGTGAGTATCTAGTATTAAAGAAATTAATGAACTTTTAACTTTAATCATAGTGTTAACCCAACATAGTCGGAACCACCGGCATTATATATGTTTTTGATCATTATCTCGTTAACATTAAAGTTGAAAAGCTTTTAAATCACACTACATAATTACAACCCAATCTTTAATTTCGCGTATTCCCAACAAGTTCTTGTGGCTTAGCGGTTTGGTGCTGGATTGACGACGAACAGCATGTTGGTTCGAAAACACAGTCCACCTATACATCAGTTTCTTTTTTAATTTGTTTTCATTTCTACAATATTGCTTGCAATATTAAAGAACGACCAATATGATTTTCGCTTAATAACTTATCTTGTAAACGGGTAAGTAATTTAAAAAACTTTAAGTTCACAGAATTTATATTTACCAAGAATGGTTGAATACGAAGTAAAACATATTTACTTCGTGAGGTAGATCATAAATTCATCTAAGTAACAAAAGTTACACTACGCCTAATAGCAGTGACTGCGCACACACATTTGTAAATCGTTTAACTCGTTAAGTATTTTTAAGCAATTTGCTGTAATAAAGCATCATGTCGCAACTTGACGACTATACCAAACATAAAATAATATTTTTACATGAGCAGAATGTTAGAATAAGAGAGATTGGTCGCCGACTTAATATAGCAGTAAGTGTTTTTTTATACCTATTTTATTTTATTGATTGTGATTAATGAACGCGTAGTTGGCAATTTACCATTACATTCACTCCTTACAAGTTACATAATACGGTTCCAAAAATGTTTTTGTTTTAGAGAAATACGGTCAGACTATGGCTAAGACATAATGGAGACAATGGAAATATTCAGCGGATTCGTCCAGGAGCAAAAGTCATTAAGTATAGTCCCGAATTCGAACGCCACCGGGCTATTGTTTCAAGCCACGTTGAAAATCCAGTTTTGCCCATTCGTGCAACCGTAATAAACCACAATATTTCAGTGGAAACAGTGAGAAGGCATTTATTTACACGTTGCTGGGATAAAGAATTATAAACCGGCACAGAAAATTGCATTGACACCTGCTCATCGTGCAGAAAGGGTCCGTTTTTCCCAGGAATATTTAAATTTTAAATGGGACGCAAATGTTGTGATCTTCACTGATGAAAAATCATTTAAATCGGACAAATTTTAGGGTGGGTTAGATAATGTTGACAACAGACTGTACCTATATGCCGAAAGCAGTCCATGTGTCGCAGACAAGTTCGTATATTCTTTGTAATGAGGGTCATTGTTATTTCGGCTTATATTTATGTTTATACCATCACCAAAGTTATATTTTTATACGTAGATGCTGAGGCTAATATAATATAAACTATTTAAAAGTAATCTGTGTGTTTAAAGCATGGCGGTCGGTAGACAGCTATAACTACTAGTTCGAAATTGAGCTTACGGACAAGACAAAACAGTTTGGTTCCGTGAATTGCGGTTTAGTGACATTATGTTACAAATCCGAGCCTATGTAGATCACTAAACCATCATTCTGGTTTCTGGTGGTTCTGATTTGCGGCATAGACAAAGTTTTACTTAATCAGCACTCTGACTAATTATACGTAATGGCACACCTAGTTTACAACGAGGATAAAAAATCTGTACGTTATTAAAATTTTTGTTGATGCTGCGTATATTAAAATGTAAAACGTTTAATTATGCATTGTGGCTAGGTACTATGGCGATTGTATACACTGCCTAAGACCACGTGTGGGTACCGGTCTTTAGCTGGCAGTTGAGAATATTGAAGAAAATTTGAGAATATTAAATTCTATATTTAAACCACTCTTCAATTATCTAAGGAGTAGATCATAACGTTTGTTTTACAAAACAATTTCAGCTCGCCTTTTCGAAGAGGACACATGTATCTATCAATCAATCAATATAAAAATCCTGTGCGCTATCCCTCTTTCTTTTCTCACACTCCACTTATAAGCCTTACACATCATACTCTCGCAGGCAGCGAGTAAGACAGCTATAGAGCGCCCCTGGAGCTCTGCAGGCCTTACTGGAACCTTGTGGGTTTTACAAAGATGAGTGATTTTCTTTAATTATTATAAATGTTGTTCTTCTCGGGCACAAATCGAGTATGCCTTGAAGAATTTATCGACAAGTTCTTGTCGATGGCCATTGCCTACGGGTGGCGAAAGAGCGATTATGCGCTCATTAACCGACTTTCATTTAGGATTCGAATCGCTTTGCGAAAAGCTTAAAAAAGAGTTCCCGTGCAGATTTGTTGCCTGCAAGGAGCAAAAAATTCAGTATTTTTATAATTTTGAGAAGCCGGACGTTGTGTTCGAAGTGTGTGAATAGACAGATGGGAGCGAAGATAATAGTGCACATTTATTTTCTAGCTTAATAATGGAGCCTGAGTTGCGAGACACGGGATAGTTCTGTACTGCTTTTATTTTTTCCGGATCGGGAAATACCCGGTTGTATGATACAATGTGGCCCATATAAAGTAACTCTTTTTTTAGGAAATCGCACTTTGATGAATTTAATTTTATATTTACTTTACGGAGTCTTTCTAAAACTTCGATTAAATTTTTGTTGTGTTCCGTCAGATTTCGACCTGAAACAATAAGAACGTCTTGATAACATAAACATTTCTCGTAACAAAGACCAGCCATGACCATGGTTATCATTCGTGAAAACGAGCTAGGACTGGTTTTTAGTCCCATGGGCATTCTTGTCATTTGAAACTGTCCCGAACTAAAAACTGTATATTTTCTACTGGCATGTTTAAGGTCAACATTGTAAAAACCCTGATTTAGATCTAAATGTGTAAAGTACATACAGCCAGACAATGAATCTAATATTTCACTTATGTTTGGCAGTGGGAATTTGTCATTCTGTATACAATTATTTAATTTGCGATAATCTATTACAAGACGCCATTTTTTCAATCCATTTGAATCCAACCTTTTAGGCACCAAGAGAACAGGGCTCGACCACTTACTGTTGCATGGTTCTATAATGCCCTGTGCAAGCATGTTATCTATTTGTTCTTTTATTTCTCTTTTTGGAGAATGTGGGATATGGCTTTGAATACAACGTTACAATGTTTGGTTTTAAGGCTATCGAATGTTTGTATATTTTTGTCGTAGTTAATTGGTTCCCTTCTAGGTAAAATATGTCATTGTACTTTGCACATATGGTTTTAATGCTTTGTTCTTCCTCCGAGCTCAAATGATCTAAATTTAGTCATTTGTAAAGCATCTTTACCCTTTCCGCGTTCTGAACGGGCTTTTCGAATGTACAAATATTATAATCTTTTGCTAAAAGTATCGTAGGTTTTAGATCCTTTAAATAGTGAATAAAAGTGATGTACACTTTTGGTGGTATTTAAAACTCGCACAGGTATTCTCCCGTTTATCGGCGTTCCTAATGTACTTGCTAAATACAATCCTTTTTTAATCTCGGCTGCGCAAACAACACACTCCTGTGAGATGCCAGTTTTAATGAAATGAAGTGATTCTGATCTCGCTGGTATTGTTAATGAATTTTGCTCTTGATGTATTAGTAAATCTATTTTAATATTTATACTCCGCAGTGGTAACGTATTGTTACCAAAATTTAATACCGATTTATATTTATGCATAAAGTCTTGGCCCAATATGCCACTTGCCTTACATGGCAATGATTCGAATACGAAGAATTTATTATTTAGAATCTGATCACCTATATATAAATTAAGATAAACATATTCGGTGACCTGAGCTTTGCCACCGATACCATTAACAACAACCTTCCCGTTTTGGATTGGAATATTTAGTTTGAGTACATGTACCTTTTTGATAGCTGAAATCGATGCACCGGTGTCAATTAACCACGAGTGCGGACAACTATTCTTATCCAAGTTTAATTTAATATGACATATGCTATTACATGACATAATTATAATTATTTTTATTCACGAAAAAACTTGTCAGGTATTTCGGAATCTTCAGACTGTGTCTGATTTTCTCGCGAATCCGAGTCTGCCAAAATATGCATTTGTTGTTGCTGCAATTGAAAATTCTTTGTATAATTATAAAAAGTCCTACCTCTGGTTCCTCGAGATGATCTAAACGCACGATCACGGTCTCTGCCTTGATCACCTCCCAAGTCCCAAGTCTTGGCGCGATGATTCATCCTGAGATTGCGCTCGTACTTGTCCTCGTCCTGATGACTCACCTTTGAAATGCCTGTATTGATACGAGTTCGACGGGGATGACACCTCTTCGTCTATAGCTGCTTGAACAGCCTCGCTCAAACATGTAAAATTTCTTGCCGCTATTATGGTGCTCAACCGACGATTTCTCAACCCGTCAGCAAAGCTTTTTATGGCCAGTTTTTCATTTAATGGTCTTAATACACTGTAGCTGGCCTCATTCCCTTCGGATTGAGTAATCGTCAGGTTTACAAACAAATCTGTAATTTGCTTTCCGAACTCGTTTACGGAAAGATCATTTTGCCTAAGGTTTAGTAACCTATGCTGCAAAGCCGTTGTTGACTTTTTAGGCAGCAATTGTGATATAATCGCCTTAATTAGACTATCCACACTATCATATTTATTATTTAGCTTCAGCTTAGCCGCCTGTGAAAGACGACTTTTTAAAACCAAATTTATTAGTTTAGTCTGACCTTCTTGATCGAGCTCTGATTGATAATATTCTATCCCGTCAATAAGTTGCTTTACACTTGCCTCGTCATCTGTTAAAACTGGTAATAATTGCTCAAAGCAATTTTCAATTCAAACTTAGCCATGATTTCTACTTTATTAGGGCTCTTCTCTGTAGATGTAATAGTACATAGTCGTCGCGGCATTTGAAAATTTCTTTGCAGAGATTCCCGTATCGACTACAAAATCTCTTAATTCATCCCCAACTACTGCAGAAATATTACTCAAAGAAAACGTTCCAGTTTGTGAATCCCAATTTAATTTCCAATGTGTCACTTGTAATGATGTAATTAAAAATTTTAATACTTTAAATATTAAAAAAACTGCAGATCTATGGGGTAATTCTGTTGACGTTACTAGGTCTATTATAAAAATTGTAGCACCTACTTTAGCAGTATTTTTTAATAATTGTATAGATTGTGGTGAGTTTCCTGATCTAATGAAATTTAGTAAAATTGTACCATTGTTTAAATCGGGTAGTACATCAGACCCTACTCATTATAGACCTATATCAGTGCTACCTACTTTTAGTAAAATTTTTGAGAAAATTATTTTAGATCAAATTAAAAGATATTTTAATAAACACAAATTATTACATGACATAACAAACAGTTTGGTTTCACAAAGGGTCGGACTGATGCTGGTGTTGAACTTTTGGGACACATGTCATGTATAATGGCATTTTTTTGTGATTTGTTTAAGGCTTTCGATTGCGTTCTCCAAGATACATTGATTAGGAAGCTGCACTACTACGGAGTACGGGGCGCCTCTCTGGATCTTCTTACTTCATACTTGAGTAATAGAATTCAGAAAAATGATATGAACGGCAAAAAGTCTCCCGGATCTGTAGTCAGAATGGGGGTTCCTCAAGGCTCAATTCTGGGTCCTTTTTTGTTTCTAATCTATATCAACGACTAGCCTTACCTCATAAAGGATAAACATGATATAGTGCTGTTTGCAGATGATACTTCACTTTTATTTAAACTCAAACGTCAGCAGGTGGTTGTTGATGATGTAAATAATGCTCTTTCAACTGTAGTTAACTGGTTCAATATCAATAATCTTCTCCTTAACGAGAAAAAAACAAAATGCATAAAGTTCACATTACCCCATGCAATACAAGTGAACACTAGTGTGTCAAAAAAGGGTTAAGAGATGAAACCCGAGGATTCCACAGTGTTCTTAGGTTTAACTTTGGATGCGCAGCTTCAGTGGAGCCCCTATATAGATAAACTGTCCAAAAAACTTAACTCTGCAGCATACGCCGTAAGGAAAATTCGTTGTTCAACTGATTTAGAGACAGCTTGTTTAGTATACTTTAGTTATTTTCTTAATGTGATGTTGTACGGCATTCTGTTGTGGGGAAATGCCGCCAATATTCAGACAATTTTAGTTTTTACAGAAAATGGCCATTCGTGCAATTTATACATTAAGTCCCAGACACTCGCTCAGTCCGAAGATACCGTACGATATCCTGCGAGGCGGCGAGCCTCCTTGCCGGATGGTTGCCATGGGATCTGGAGTCAAAAATCCTCGCGAATCTCTATGAGGAGCGCGAGGAGGCGAAACGCCGGGGCGAAACTCCGCTGCCACGACAACTCGCAGCTCGGCGGACAGAGCTCCCGGCAAGATCTCATGGCGACATGGAGACAGCGATTGTCGCAACCAAGCGCTGCGCACGCCACCATTACGGCGGTAGTGCCCCTCTTTTAAGAGTAGCTAGAGAGGCCCCACGGCGCCCTCACCTTCTGCCTGACGCAGTTACTCACCGGACACGGTTGTTTCGGGAGGTTCCTGTGTCGGATAGGACGGGAGGAAACGCCCGGGTGTTTCCACTGCGCGGAGCGTCCCGAGGACACGGTGGGCGGAGCCCCGCCGTGTCCTCGTGGATGCGATAGGCGGCAGCGACCTCTCGCGCCCTGCCCTGTGTGACTGTTCCTAAATGACCCCGGGCTGATTAAAATTTTCGTTTTCTGTAAAATCATAGATTTAGTGTTGAGGTTCGGTTTTCTCCTAAGGGAAAAAGCCACACCCCTTCTGGTATGGCCTCGTAACTTTCGTCATCCAGACTTGGATGAGCTCCCGCCGATTAATGTTCGAATTTCATAACTATAAAGCAGCCCAAAGCCTTGTTGTTGAAACAAGGAAGGGCCCCAAAAGAAATGATTTTGTGAGACTTAGGAATTCAAGTAGTGAAACACATTAGAAGTGGTTTAGAAACATATAATATAACTAAGGGATGCTAAGTTAATCTTAATTTATGATAGTCAATCAATCAATCAATCAATCAATCATTTATTTTGTAAAACATAGGTATGGTTACAGATAGTATATGGTCAAAAATATGTGCACTATGTTTTGCCAATATATGGCGTACAAAATCAATATAAATAAACAATTTCAATTAAGATGGCATATCAATTAAAAATAAAAGATTACAATATAAAAAATAGAAAAACGATTCAATTAAAATATGTCAATAAGGTAAACAATTTCAATGAAAGTGGCATGTCAATAGAATCACATTAATAGAATAATCAATTTAAAGTAAATATGTCAATTAGGTAAACAGGTCAATACAATTTTAAATATACCTATAAACACATTCATACTAAACCAATAAATACGAAAAATAAACAAGTCAATAAATCAGTCAATCAGCAAGTCGGAATCGTCATACCTCCGTTTATCAGTAGTAAACTCAGTGATGGAGTAGTAACATCTATCTAACAGGAATTTAACCCTTGAACGCCCGACGGCATACCCGTATGCCGATCCAGATTACGCGGCTTAAACCTCTATTATTAAATAACTAAAGATCTTATATCCTGTGGCATGGTGCACATGCATTCTTAGATAGTTATTACATAGTGTTAGAAAAAAAACGCAACACAAAACGCAACGCAAACGCAGAAACGCAATTTTAAAAAGCCGTTATGTTGTTTTGATTTCGTAATTTGAAGTTTTGAGTGTGAATAATAGGAAAATATGATATCGGACTCTACAACTCCAACACAACAACTCTATTACTTGTCTATTCATAGTGCAACATGCAAAATTTCATGTAAATTGATACAGTGGTTTTAACAACTACCCACACACACACACACACACACTATTCCCGACAAATCGTTGATAACAGAATTTGAATAAAATTCAACTCTTGAATTACAAGTATTGTTTACATGTTATTCTAAGGTCTGTTTATTCAACAACCCAAAAAAGTTTACTTTAAGAGCCTCGCTCCAATAGAAACCTCAGCAAGTTGTTTTTTATGAGCCCAGTCGTAAATATGTCAAACTGCGATAAGAGGCGGGGGCGTTGAGGGGTACAAACACCTCTTAAAGGATCCCAGACATTCTTTATTTCTGATAGCTGCAGATATGCTGTTATATATTTTTGGGGCCATACCTAGCACACTTTTGCCGAAAAATGCGGTGTCATGAGAGGAAACATGAATGGTATTCTGATAACGGCGAGAGCGCAGTTTCACGAACAAATGCAGGTTACAGTGAACAAACACTCCCATTTCAAGATTTATTTTTAAATTATTACTAACTAACCAATTTATTATATTTTTAAGGTAGTCGTTTATGTCATTTTCAAGGATATTAATGTCATTATTAGAGAATAAAATAGTGCTGTCATCAGCAAATAATACCATCTGGTGTTTACTGACCTTAGGCATATCATTTATGTAAATGTTAAATAATGGAGGGCCAAGAATGCTACCTTGGGGAACACCATAAGTAGTTTTTCTAGGACGTGACCGGTATGTTCTTTCAACTTTCGAGCTCGCACATAGCCTATCAAGCGTTGTGATTTGAGTGCGATCAGAGAGATAAGATTTTAATAGGTTTAGTGGAGTTCCTCGAATCCCATAACGCTCTAACTTGTTTAGCAGTATATCATGATCTACATGGTCGAAAGCTTTAGACATATCCATGAACAATGCCGCTACTGGAGTTCTAGCATCAACACTAGAAACAATTTTCTTGACCGCCTCATAGACCGCCATATTAATGGATTTTCCTTTCCTGAATCCAAATTGTTCTTTGACTATGAGGTCATGCTTTCCAAAAAATGACAAAAGACTATTGTATATCACCTTTTCTATTATTTTGGAAAAAATAGGAATAAGCGCAATCGGTCTATAATTACCCATAATACTTTTATCATCTTTTTTATGAATAGGTTTAATAACAGTAATTTTCAATTTGTCTGGGTTTGGATTTGTTTGTCAAAGATTGATGATATAACTTACAGGAGGACCTATTAAAGGCGCTACATGTTTGACTACTTTTGTAATAATGCCATCATATCCATGGCTATTGGTATTATTTAGAGAGCGAATTATAGCCACTATGTCTGCTGGTACTGTAGGAGAAATAAATATGGAGTCACAATTAGTCTCAATATTTGTATAGGAAGGAGTAGAATTAATCGGTTTGATTTCGTCAATAAAATGGTCGTTAAAAGCTTGTGCAATTAGTTCAGGTTTATGTAATTTATTGCCGTTTATTGTTACATATTCAGGTATATTCTCTCTAGGATAGTTAATCTTATTTTTATTGATAATGTTCCAAGTCGCTTTAGATTTATTCCTGGCCGAATTTATGTGAAAGTCATTCTGAGATTTTTGGGTCAATGCTATTATTTTCTTTAAACGAGCAGTATATTGCTTTAATAAAAGTTTATTTTTAGAAGTAGGGGCTCGCCTGTATTGCCATAACATTTGTCTCTTACGCTTACTACTGAGCCTAATTCCCTTGGAAATCCAGTTTGATTTCTTACGCAGATTGATTCTTACTTTCCTTAAAGGGAAACAGAGGTCATAAAAAAGCTTAAATAGGTCATAAAAACTGTTAAATGCTTCCTCAGGATTGTCGTGCATATAGACTTCACTAAAACTAAGACTATGAAGAGAATTAATGAATTTAGTTATGTTTTCTTGGCAATAATCGCGCCTTCGAGCATACTAATGCCTAATGGAACAAGTTTTTTTCACAGGGCATATTTTGATCACTTGGGCAGTATGATCAGATAGCGCAAGATCAAGTACTGCACACTTACTACCTCTGATGTTATGAACGATATTATCTATGCATTTACCACTAGCTAATCGTGTAGGCTGATGAATTCCAATTTTCAAGTCATAGTGTAAAAGGAGAGTTTGAAAATTATTAAATGGTTTCGATTGTGTCAAAGTGTTTATATTAAAATCACCACAAATAACGATTCTTTTTAAATCACCGAGGCTACACATTCGTAAAATACCATCAAAGCTTGCAAAAAAATTTACATAACAGTAATTCGTATATTTGGGTGGTCTGTAGATGCAAATTACTATTAAATTATGTATTAATAATTCTATTGCACAGCATTCAATGACGTCAGCTACACAGAATTTACTTAAATCAATGTTTTTATACTTATGCATACGATTTATAAGGATGCAAGAACCGCCACGCCTAGTATTCCGCATAGAAAATGTAGCCAATTCGTAGTTAGGAATAGATAGATGGAACTGATCTCCATTCAGCATATTGTGTTCAGTGATACATAATAAGTCAATATTTTGTCCCTTGTCCCGTAATTCTTCTAACTGGAGAGTAAGTAGGTCCGACTTACCAATCAAGCCATTAATATTTTGATGAAAGATATTTACGTATTTATACACGAAAAAAATTGCTACAGCCAGCTTTAGGCGCTTTGTCATTACACATAGATAAGTCACAGTTATTAATATCGTCATCAGGAATGTCACAAATTTGAGTAGATTTGTCACAGGCAGTAATAACAATGTCACTAGGTATGTTACAAGTTTGAGTTGATTGGTCAGTTTTTAGCTTAGTGAGAATTCGATTCTGCTCAATATATGTCACAAATTTAGTTTTGAAATCAATATGTAATATTTCTTTCAGTAAGTATCTACAAATATTAATAGTAAAGTATAGTTCGTGTGAATAACCCTTACGCTAGCGTAATACATAGGTAGTTGGTCAACATCTACTCACACGATACCTCACATTTGCACTCATAATACTTCAGATTAACACTCCTTTAGTGACGCAAGCGGCTTTTCAGCGGTAATACGTCGTAATAATGCTTATAAGAAGCATGTCCCCTAGCAGCTTTCTCAAGCTGTAAAACGTGACGAGGCGGCTTTTTAGCGGCAGAACGTCGCAGACATGGTCCCTGAACAGTCCTAGACTGTATAATGTGATAAATATAGTCAACCCAACCCCAAGGAAAGTTTGTCATTCGTACAACAAGTACATCCATAAAGTACGGTGCTCGTATCTGACCGAAACAAAGGTCGCAGATAGAGAATATAAATTCAGGAATTAATATAAATACTAACTGGTAATATAGTTGAAAGACTTCACTCAATAAGTAAATAGAGTTGAACATTCCAACTCCCTTGAAATCCTTCACAGACAGTCCAATAGCGTCAACAACACGCCTCTGTCTGTTAAGTTCTAAGAACTTTAGCCAACTAGCTCTTCCCGTGGCTCCACTCGCGTGTCTGTTTAAATTATTATTTAAACACAATAATATCAACTTAGAATAAATCAAAATAACAGAACACTCTTTTTGTCACACTCACGGACACTCACATTTACCCTAAGTTGTGATGGATTCCCTATACCTACCTAAAGCTAGATTCAATAAGAAGGGTTTGAAATAAACTAAGTTAATCCGCTCAAGTGCCTTTGGGGACTCCGTCTGTAGCAGAATTCATTGCGACGTCCTTGGTGCACACCGAAGTGGTTCAATCGTCACTCCACATTTCCTTAAACTCCCCAGTTCATGGACATACGGTACAGCCTAGAGGCTGATGCCATCCAATTCTCGTGTTTCGCCAAATAGTGTCGATTCAGATATAGGACTACAAAACGGCCGGGGTTGGTTTTAACGAAACACGATTACCTAGCGTTCTTAGAACGATTAGTTTGTGTAACCCAGCAAGGCCTAGGTGGTGGAACCAAACCCTTAGGAAAATGTGCATGTGCACAGAATGCTTGCGTAGCTCTTGAGCTACGCAAGCATTCTGAGCGAGACCATAAATATAGGAAGCAGTAACCATCACCACAATTTAGTTAACCCTACAGTCCCACTTACGGGGTGGCCATTAAGCCTGAATGTTAACTGCGTACACTCCAGCTTCTCTATTGCCAAACGCCAGTAACAAATATATACCAGGGTGTGAATTTAAATATATATGGGTACATATTAACATATGATAATACAGCAGTAACTATACAATATGATAGAATAGAGAAATAGTCTCGCTAAGCTGAGATAAATGATTATTAATAAACTGATGCTCGCATAAAACAGCCAAACTCACCCATTCATTCGCCATCACAGCCACCGAGATTCAAGCACGTATCTTTACATAGAAAGAAAAGAAAGAAAGAAAAAGAATTTACTTATGGCAAATAAATTCTTTTTATTGACGACATACAAAACAATATGATTTTGCTAACTTAACCCTTATCGATAGTGTTAGTACTTACTGATACTTAAACCCTAGTGTTAGGTCTGTAGCTGAGGGTATACAGGGAAACAACCAGTTGGAGACGCTAAATAGTTATGAGCATTTATTTGATAAAACTAACTACTTTTATACATATTTTTTACAAATTATATTAGCGGGCACTTTGCGAATTAATGAGCCAATCACAGCACAACACGGATTCGTTCTGTGGTTCACAAATCTCACGACAGGGAGCGCCACCATCGCGGTGGCGTAAGCTAGGGCTCCGCGGTCGGTCGGTTGGCCGGGCAGGGTATATGTAAATATGCTGCTACAGTACTCCCCTCTCAAGCGAAGCGGACGGGTCGCCGGACCGTTCGTCCGGATGAGGTCTTCTGCACGGGAGTGCCAGGTGTCACTGTTGTTGAAGCTGTAGCTGCATCGTCGTCGTTGATTGTGTACGCAGGCTTCAGTCGGTCTATTGACACTGAACTTTGTCGGCCTGGTAGTTGCAGTGTAAACACTTTGTTTTCACGCTTTATTACTGTGTAAGGCCCGTCGTACGTTGGTTGCAGTGGTTTGCGTACGGCGTCAACTCTGATGAAAACTGAGTGGCATTTGTCTAAATCCGAATGCACGAATATGGCACGGTTGTTGCTATGCGGTTGGTTGAGTGATGGCTTGAGACTGTCTATTGTTCTGCGTATTTTATCGACGTACTCTGAGTCTGTGCTTTCACTACGTAGTGTTGATGAGAAAAAGTCACCTGGGAGACGTAAGTTGCAACCATAGGTGAGCTGCGCAGCAGTAACTCTGGTATCAGTACGGCAAACAGCGCGGAGTCCAAGCAGCACGGTCGGTAGCTCGTCGATCCACGTACTTCCCTTTGTAAGGCGTGCGGTGAGCGCGGCCTTGAGTGATCTGTGCCAGCGTTCAATTATACCGTTGCTTTGTGGATGGTATGGCGTTGTACGTACACGATGTATACCCAGTAGATTAGTTAAGGCATTGAACAGCTGACTCTCAAATTGCCGCCCTTGGTCACTAGTCAGAGTCTCTGGACATCCAAATCTCGCGATCCACGTCTCATATGTTGTCCTCGCGATGGTTTCTGCAGTGATGTCCGATATAGGCGTTGCTTCAGGCCACCGCGTCTTGCGGTCGATTATGGTAAGTAAATAACGATGACCGGTTGATGACGTAGGTAGCGGGCCGACGATATCAATGTGGATGTGCTTGAAACGCTCGGTGGGCGCAAATGTTGATAGCTTGCTACTTGTATGTCGGTGAACCTTCGCTCGCTGACAAGCTACACATGACTTGGTCCACGTGCCGGTATCTACATTCATGCTTGGCCAGAAGTACTTGTCTTGCATAAGTCTGCGCGTTGTTCTTACACCAGGATGACTTATTCCATGCAGCGCGTTGAAAGCAGCGAATCGGAATTCCTTTGTTAAGTACGGTCGTACGTTATTGGTGGAGATCTCGCAGTATATTTTATTGTTGGTGTCGGGTAAAGTAATTTGTTTGAGTTGAATATTACTTTGTTTCTTCAATGTGGGTAATTCGTCATCTTTTTTTTGTGCTTCACTTAGACTTGAATAATCTATGGTTGTGGGGCAGGTAATTGTCTCGATGCGTGAGAGTGCATCAGCCACTACGTTTTCCTTTCCACTGATGTGACGAATGTCAGTTGTAAACTCACTTATAAATAGCAACTGTCGAGTTCTTCGTTGGGTTTCACTGTCCGATGATAGTTTTGTTAACGCGTAGGTAAGCGGCTTGTGGTCGGTGAACACAATCAATTCACGACCCTCGTGCATTTTCCTGAAGTGCTTCACTGCCATGTACATTGCAAGTAGTTCCCGGTCATAAGTACTGTACTTCAATTGCGTATCCGAGAGCTTTTTGGAAAAGTAACCAAGTGGTTGCCACATGTTGTTTACGTGCTGTTGGAGTACTGCGCCGGCGCAACTATTAGATGCGTCGCACATTATTGCGAGCGGGGCGGTGTGGCAGGGATGTGCGAGCAGTGCGGCGTCGCGTAGGCTCCTCTTGCAATTCTCGAATGCGAGTGATGATTCATCGGTCCACTGGATTATTGTTTTATCGCGTTTTTTTGAGTTATGTAGATAGACATTGAGCGGCGCTTGCACGCTTGCGGCGTTTGGGATGTTATCACGATAATAGTTAAGCATTCCTAGGAAACTACGTAATGCTTCTACTGTCTTGGGTTTGGGATAGTCGTTGATGACCTTGACCTTCTCCTCTGGTGGTCTGTTGCCTTCGCTTGTTACTGTGTATCCCAAAAACTTAACTGTTGGCTGGCCAAAGACGCATTTTGCTGGATTAACTGTTATCCCGTTATCTTCTAACCGCTTGAGTACGGTGCGGAGATTTTCTCTATGTTCGCTGTCGTTTGTTGACACTACTAATAGATCGTCGACGAAAGGAAAAACATAATCCAATCCTCTCAGAGTATCGTGGATGAAGCGTTGGAATGTCTGTCCCGCGTTTTTAAGTCCTGGACACATTCTCGGGAATTCGTACAATCCGAACGGAGTAATGTTAGCTGTTTTTTCGATATCTTGTTCTCGGACGGCAATTTGTTGATATGCGCGATTTAAATCAATAGTTGATAGCACTTTCTTACCGGCCAGGTGGTAAGTAAAATCTTTGATTCGAGGTATGGGGTAGCGGTCCGGTTTAGTCACTGTGTTCAGTCGTCGGTAGTCGCCACAGACGCGCAGATCGCCGTTCTTCTTGGCTACTACATGAAGCGGGCTTGACCACGGGCTTTTGCTTGGTCTGCATAGGCCTTGGTTGATCATGACTTCGAACTCGTGTCTGACTTTAGCGTAGCGGTGCGGTGGTATTGGTCGTGCTCGACAATGTAGTGGCGGTCCTGTAGTTTCGATATAATGTTCGACGTTATTCTTGGGACTCAATTTCATTGACGTCACTCGAGTTGTGTCTGGGTATTCTGCGAGTATATCGTGGTATGATTGCTGCAAGTCGACACTACGTACTGTGGGTTGGTTTGATATTCGTGCTGGCGCCGCGACAGACAGTTTGGTTGTCATATCTATCAGCCTTCGATTTCGTAGATCGACGTTGAGCTGGTGATAATTGAGGAAATCAGCTCCGATGATAGGTTTGCTGACGTCGGCGATTACAAACTTCCATCTATATGGCCTGCGTAGATTGAGATTCAGCTCCAGCGTTTTTTCTCCGTAGGTGGGTATGACGGTATTGTTAGCGGCGTACAGCGTGAAGGGTAATTTCTTCGAGCGTTGGCCTTTGATCCGTGGTAGTACAGATATGTTCGCCCCTGTGTCTACTAGGAATGTGAGTCTTGATGTCTTGTCATATATGAATAGGCGGTAGGATTCGTTATAAACGCCAGAGTCCGCCGCATCTAGCGCGTGTGCTAGTTTTCCGTGTTCTTTTGATGTTCTCTGTTGTTGTAAGAACATGGTTGACGACAACATCTTGCTTCTCTGCCGAACTTCCTGTGGTAGTAACAATACGGCGACGGCGTGCCTGAGCGCGAGTGTGACGGCGTAAATGCGCGAGAGCGGGCGCGTGAACGCGATGTATGCGATGAATGTCCACGGCCCCGGTATCGACAGCGGCATACTGTATGTTGTGACGATTTAAGTGATGCTACTTCTAGAGATAGTTTCTTGATTTCTTCTACCAGATATTGTGCGTCGCTTTTTGGCTGGCCTTGAGGTGCTTGTTGTTCGCATGAGACAGCTATGACTTCCTGGGCTTGTTCAGTCATCTTGTCTGCTAGTAGCGATAGTTCGTCTAGGCTGGTTTCCTTTGTGACGACGAGAACGGATCGTACCTGGGCTGGGAGATGATTCATCCACATGAGTCGCAACGTGGAATCTGGAACCTTATCACGTGCTAGGTTTCGCATGCGACGCAGCAGCTGTGAGGGTTTCTGGTCACCGAGCTCCATGTCAGACAATAGCTTCTGAAATTGCCGATTTTCTGACTCTTCGTAGACCGATATCAATCGTTCCTTCAACATGTCGTACTGTTGTGCTGTAGGTGGGTTGTATAGCAGGTCGCATATCTGTTCGACATCTTGTTTTTCCAATCGCGCGATTACCATCTGTGCTAGTTCTCGCTGTCCTTTCTTCAACTCATGCGTGGCGGCTTCAAAACTGACGAACCATAAGCGGGCTCGGTCACGCCAGAATGCTGGAATCCGTAGTGACAACGAAATTCCGGCTACTTCTGGGATGTGCAGTGCTGTAGATTCACTACTTTCGGGTTGCTTGGCCATGATTTGCGATGGTTGCGATAAGTTGTTCGCGGGGTCACCACTGTTAGGTCTGTAGCTGAGGGTATACAGGGAAACAACCAGTTGGAGACGCTAAATAGTTATGAGCATTTATTTGATAAAACTAACTACTTTTATACATATTTTTTACAAATTATATTAGCGGGCACTTTGCGAATTAATGAGCCAATCACAGCACAACACGGATTCGTTCTGTGGTTCACAAATCTCACGACAGGGAGCGCCACCATCGCGGTGGCGTAAGCTAGGGCTCCGCGGTCGGTCGGTTGGCCGGGCAGGGTATATGTAAATATGCTGCTACACTAGTATAAACCACACTCATGATATTCAAGTATGAACTAATACTCTTGCCTGATCTCTTCAGAGACGTAACCACACGTACACTTTAAATACTTAAGTAACCTATGCTGGACTAATCCACTAACAATACTAGTACTTCTAAAAACTACAACTGGACGTAGGCCTCCTTCCGTTTCCTAACTACTCTACCACGACCTACGCTTCTCCCCGTCTCTCAACCGACTGTCGTCTCTCGCTCCACAAAACTCACTCCCCATGCTCACTCATCCATGCCCCTCGTTTTTCGAAAGTCCCGCCTACATCCTCTAACCACCTATCTAGGCCTCTCAAAACTCCCAAGTGGAATATTTTTGGGCTCGGTCCCGCCTACAATTGCGTATGCGCAGTTTTTTTCAATCTTCCCACATATTTTTTCCGAAATAGCTCGTTATGTTAGTTTTTGTACCAAACCTTAATTATTTTCGGTCCATTGCTTCTACCAAACTTCTTAGAATTTGTAAAGATATCGCTCCTCAGCGACCTTTTTGGCATACGTTTGCAATAAAACAAAATAGGTACTTTATTATACTTTCCAAAACCCTCAATATTGTTTTATTATTTTGAATGAATAGAATATCTTTTTGCTGTTAATTAGGGTCTCTTCCTTAATGCGTTTCCAAAAGGGTCGCAAGCCATTGAAAGAAATGTTGTTTTGTAAGAGGCCATTATCTCTAGATGCTATTTTAAACGAATAGATATTTCATTTTTAATTGCGTTTCCCTGTCAATCCTAAAATTCAGATGGAAGTGTGTTTCTATAAGAACTCGGCCATGTGCCCAAGGCGTAATTTTTGAAATAAATATAATTTTTATGAAATTAATTCAATAGGAATGAAGGTGAACGGTCTAACCTGGTTCAGGCCATGGTACGGAGCGAGCGGGAATGGGAAGCCGTCTCCTCCTTCTGGGAAGCACTAATGCTCGCGAAGGCGGCGGCGGGACGCGTGAGGGAGACTCAACAACAGAGTCGCCCTCACGCTCTCAGCAGCAGCCGCCTCAGGAGACGCCTGGGACTTCCGGCGCCGCGATACGATCTCCGGCCACCGTAGACCCGGGCCTGCGGACGTCGAGTAATGGGTAGCTCGCCATCCGATCAGCACCAGCCCCGAGAGTCGACGGCGCGTAGTGTTCCACGCGTGCCTCAAAGAGTTGTCAGCAATAGAGACGGGGCCCGTCATGGCCGATGCCTGCCCGGGGGTTGAGGATATATTCGAAACAGAGTTACCTCGCCCCTGGGCACTCAGGGCAGGAAGGAACAGGGGTGAGTTTTAGTCAGTAAGAATCTGACACGCCCTCCCGCTCCACCCAGAGCGGGAGAAGTCATTGGATGATTGCCCAACCCACAAAAAAAAAAAGACACTCCCTCAGAGACAAATTTAAAGAGACAGGCTCAAGAAAAAAATAGGTGATTCGTTTAGATGACAATGTATACGTTTCTATAATAAACTTTCTTGCCAAATTCAAGAACTAAGCATAAATAAATTTAAATCATTTATTAAACGTAAGATAGGCCAGAAAGCTTTTTACACAAAAAAAACTTTTTACAAAAAAAAAATACAACCGACTTCCATAGATAATACTAAAAAATGCAAAATAACTTTAATTTCGGAAGTCGGTGTCAAATAACGAAGAAACCAAACTAGAAACACCAACTTCCGAAATTAAAGTTATTTTGCATTTTTTAGTATTATTTAGGGAAGTCGGTTGTATTGTAAAAAGTTTTTTATTTTTCACTTTTTAGTTGTTGTACCCCATTCTAAAACTAATTTAATAGTAAAGTTATGCCAGAATTGATAGCCCCAAAAATAGGGAATTTGAACATAGTTGGTGAAATTAGGGTGTATCAGGGTGAACTGTACAAATCTGTATACCCCTTCAGAGCGTATCAGCGTGATGTAATGTTGTGAAGTGGTGAAAACAATACACAGACATGCGATTGCAGCAAATCTGGAAGGTTTGCTACCATTTATTGAAGAGTTCCATTGTGTATTCCCAAAGTTCTTTATCAGATCTTCACAAAATTAAAATGGGACCACATGTGAAGCAACAGCTTTCAAATAAAAAAAAAATCTTTAATATCGGTTCACGTAGTATAAAGTTATGAAGTAACAAAAATAAAAAAAAATACAGTCGAAAGAACCTCCTCCTTTTTTTGAAGTCGGTTAAAAATACAGTCGAATTGAGAATCTCCTCATTTTTTTGAAGTCGTTTAATTAATGACTTCCCTGAGGACAAAAAGGCGTGGGATTGAGCTGCTTAAATGATATACATGAGCCATTGTTTTCATAATTATGTACTACTTATATGGAAACATTGATGATTTTTTTTTTATATTCGTTTTTGACATGAATACTTGTATAGTATTATAATATATATATATTTTTTTTATTGACATTTTATTATTACTATTTTGTTTGACATGAATATTTACTTAGTAAAGTATTATATTTTTATTTTTTTGATTACTTAATTATTGTAAATGTGAGGACTTTGTGGCTTATTATTTTCTCCTCCTTTTTACAGTAATTTTTAACGTTATCTGACAGTTTGAGTACTTTTGCGGCCTACCCAAATGTCCTTTCTTTGGTATTGTTCGTCAAGTCATTGGCTCCTTAGTGGTTTTTAAGTTGAGCTATTCGACTATTTACAAATGCTTGTCAGTGCAAATGTGACTGGACAGGTCCACTCAAATATGTGTGGTTCTTTCTTCAAAAGACCATTACAGACACTAAGCTGCATGGTCCTCATATAGAATAATGTGAATGCGAGAACTATGTATGTCGTTATATTCATGTAGATTTAATGATTGTCTTGCAGTTTGAGTATTTTTGCGGCCTACTCGAATGTCCTTACTTTGGTATTGTTCAACGGTTCGTTGAGCTCCTCAAAGTTCTGAGTTGAGCTTCACGATGACTGACAAATGCTTGCACTGTCTGGACAGTTTCACTCGAATTTGTGTGTTGCTTTCTTCAAAAAGCTCATCCCAGACATAAACGTACATGGGTCTCATATGATTGAACCAGTACATATTGTATGGATTTGAACATTTTTAAAAATTCAACCGACGAAAAAGAACTACAAAGCAAAAAAATAAATAAACCTTTTAAGTCTAGAGTATTGAGCTTATTTACCTACATAAAATATCAAATTTTATGTAAACTAATATTTAGTCGGCGCCAAACAACAATCTGATTATTAAATATCTAAATTTTATAGAAATGAAGAAGGCTAGATGTAGGTAATTAAATATTTTATTATGGGCAGAGAGGCAAATTATACTTTTCGGTCTTCTTTGGTCTACGGTGCTAAAGCTTTTTCGGAATCCAGCTTGTTCGGGAGACTGAAAGTTCACAAAATTGTTTAATTTTTGTGAAATCTGTTTTCTTTTTTTTATTTCATTGCTTTCCTACTGCTTTTCATATCTAATCATCGTTATCTATGAATGTAAGGGCATTAACAGTCAATTTTATTTCGGGCCTTATGCATAATCCACTTAATCCAAATATCTAATATTTACATTTTATTATTGTCATCTATCTGTCTTCCGATTAAAAGTTTTTCGAGATTAGATACTCTCATCAATCATAAAAGGCAGTTTGACCGGCGTCATTGTACAGTAGTGATTATCGCCATGAGGTCGCTCCTGCCGCTGTTCGCGTCGCTCCTGCTGGGCGCCTGGTGCGCACGCGCCGACCGCTACCACCCGGCGGACCCCGCCGGCCGCGCCACCGCCGTCAACCGCGCCGAGACTGACTCCGCCTTCTGGACTAGCGAGGCGCAGGCAGCCATCGACGAGCGCCTAAAGCGCACCGAGAGCGTCAAGAAGGCGCGCAACGTGGTCATGTTCTTGGGCGACGGCATGTCCGTGCCCACGCTGGCCGCCGCGCGCACGTTACTCGGCCAGCGACGAGGCGCCACCGGCGAGGAGGCCAAGATGCACTTTGAGACTTTTCCGACCGTTGGGATGGCTAAGGTAAAATAAAGATTTAACGTACGTATTCGTTCTCTTGGACGGAGTGCTAGAAAGTTTAAAGGGAATCGTTTTGGTCTAGGTATTAGCATTTCAATGAGGATACCTTAAAGTATTATAACATATGAGACTATTAAAACTTCCGCCTTAAAAAATACTACAAAGTCTACTAAAAATGGTCACTTTAGTTTCGCAAGTCATTGTCTTTAGTTTTTAACCAATTTAGAAACCACGAGGCAAATTCACTTGATATCTTTTTGCATTTGACCGAGAAGAAACCCGCTATGTGGTCGCATATAAATTTTATTTACTTAGCTTGGCAACATTTTGAGTAACCTACAATAATAACAAGTTTTCAATCCACTTACTCGAAAACCAGCCCTCTTATAACTAACCCAATTAAAAAAAAGAAGCTCAGAATGCTGTGTATTTATTTCCTATAATAATATTATTTTTATTGTTTATTTTTGCAAGTGTAATCTTTATTTTCTATGCTATGCTACGGTTTTTTATTCAATGAGAAAAAAATGAGAAAAATGAAAATTTCAAAATAACTTTAATTTCGGAAGTCGGTGTCAAAAAACGATGAAACAAAACCAGAAACACCGATTTCCGATATTAAAGTTATTTTGCACTTTTTTGTTTTTTTTTTTGGAAGTCTGTTCTATTTTTTGTAAAAAGTTTTTTATCGTTTTCTGTCATCCTCAAAGTACCTACAGTACTTAAGGTGGATGCTCCAGGGTACCCCGCGAAATTCAAACATTGTTTCGTTTTTTGGAATTTGCAGGTCAGTGTCAGGTTGTATCTAAGTCAAAATTTGATTTGCGGGCGTAGCAAGTATGTATTTATAGAAGTATAATCATTAGAATCTTCAATACAACTCTCTCAGTTATAATTCATTCCAAATGTAAGTATTTTATGAAATCATGACATTTGGCATAAATTCTAACTGAGAGAGATGTATTAATGATTGGATATATTATATCCAATCATCAATACATCTCTCTATAGGGAAGGTGCACGAACAAATCAACACCAGAGTCACAGTGTGGTTAAAAAAAGAAACTTCTCAGGCCTGTCATCGTGTTGCCGTCAATGTTTACATTTATATAAATTGTTTTTACTTTGATAAAAATTATTAAATATGTGTTCCTGTCGATTAATAATGATCGTCAGCGTGGCCAGAATATGACAAAAGGCCAAAAACTCTTTGAGTCCGGGCATGTGTTAGAAGTAGAAGAAACAGTTAGGAATAATGAAAATGCAGTGATAACTGGAAAAATTGTAGCTCAAACGAAGATTTCTAACGTTTATGATGTCAAAATAATTGTAAGGTTTTTTCTGAACCTGGTGAGGGTCGCGGGTAGCCGATCCGATGGATGCGTGTCTAAGTATATTATCATTTATGTCCATGTCGCCTTTTTTTCAGCTTGATGGCAATATAAATATTACTCCCGCTCCACCCAGAGCGGGAGTCGTCAAAAGTATTTACTTCTACGAATTGAGCTCGTTGCATTCGACGTTGAAGTCTTTCAAATCTATGTATTTTGTAACCAGATTTTCCGGATTATTTTCTTCACCAGGGAAAATTGTGGGAACATAAGGCGGATGTAAAAGATTTTCTGATTTTCTTTTTCCAATAAAGTGAGCGCTGCATATTGTAGTATGTTTAGATGGGAGCCAGTTATTTTGTTGTTTTCTGAAACAAAATTATTTGAAGTTATGTTTACTTCCAGATTTGGTTGTATTAATTATTACTTTTACATTCAAAACTTAGCCATTTTTACAAATAGCCATAATAGTAATATATAAATATTGTTGAAACTCATACTTATATATGTTTTTTGACTATATTTATCCACTTTTGTCGTTTATCTAATAACCATGGAAAGTGAATACTATTCTTGGGAAACTAATAGAATTTAACACCATTTAACTTATTTTGATTTTTTTTAAGTGTTCGAGCATCCAGAAATGCAACAATACATAATTTTCACATAGTTACATGTTATTTTTCACTTTTTTGTGATTATTTTATATACGTGAATTGTCAATTTCAGTACAATATTCGAATTTGCGCCACCAGGTGGCAGAGCCATCGTCGTGCACGTTCCCTATATACATATCTCTATATAGATACCTTGGAGATTTCACCTTAATTAATGGTGATATTAAGTTTCGGAAGAGTGAAGTGTCCTAACACAGGAAGGGCACTTCAAATACTGTAACATAATAATGTAGTAGGTACAAACTTGTGAAAGAAAAATAAAAAACTTTTTCACTTTTTAGTTGTCTGACTTCTGGGGTACTAACATTCGGGCACTAAATATCAATGCTATGCCCAAATAGATAACCCTAATAACATGGAATTTGAACATTTGGAGACAACCAAAACGTCATCTGTGTATACATATTTTTTGTTTATGTTGATTTTCTCAAAAAGTGCTGAATAAATTTCTATAAAATTTATATGGGACCACCTCTGTAGTATGACCTAATAAACAAAAGAAGAATTATTAAATTCTATGTACAAATGGCGGAGATAATGGGTAAGAACAAAAACAGACAGACGAATTGAGAACCTCTTCCTTTTTTAAGTCGGTTAAAAATAAATTATTTGTAAATTAGTATCGTCGCCGTCGGCGTTCCGGCTGTAATAGAACCCAGGCTATTGGGTTTGGTTAGAGCACGTCGGATGATATGTACGCTGTAAGACACACTCTTCGGCTGGATGACAGACCTTTGTGTCCGACGCTGTTGACAACTTCGCCACAGTGGCAGTGATGAGGAGATGAAGAAGGAGCCCGAGACGTAGGCAAGCAGCGAGGTGAAAAGTAGTATCGTCGAACAAGGTGCTTATGTTCAACGAGGATATGCGTGAAGCCAGAAACTGACGTGTAGGATAAAGCGGAGGGAAACGCCCGGGTGTCCCCACTGTGAGGATCCCCAGAGGATACGGTGGAGCACACGGTGGAGATCTACCCCGCTTGGGCGGAGCCCCGCCGTGTCCTCGTACAGGCGATCGGCGGCAGCGACCTCTCGCGCCCGGCCCTAGTCCAGGCCATGGTACGGAGCGAGAGAGAATGGGACGCAGTCTCCTCCTTCTGCGAAGCAGTAATGCTCGCGAAGGAGGAGGTGGAACGGGTGAGGGAAAGGCAACAACAACAGATTCGCCCTTACTTACGTCCTCAGCAGCAGCCGCCGCAGGAGACGCCCTGGGCGGAGGACGTCGCGAGACGATCTCCGGCCACCGTAGACCCGGGCCTGCGGACGGCGAGTAGTGGGTAACTCACCGTCCGATCAGCACCAGGTTCGAGAGTCGACGGCGCGTAGTATTCCACGCGCGCCTCAAAGAGTTGTCAGCAAACACGACGGGGCCCGTCATGGCCGATGCCTGCCCAGGGGTTGAGGATAAATTCGAAAGAGTTACCTCGCTTCTGGGCACTCAGGGCAGGGAAGGAACAGGGGTGGGATTCCGACATCTTCCGCTCCACCCTAGAGTGGAAGACGTCATTACATGATTTCCTACCCCACAAAAAAGAAAAGCCAGATACCGACTCCAACTCACCCACAGTTAGAAGTCGCGCTAGCTCAGCAGCAGTATCAGATGAGGCAATAAGACTGTCCTGAACTACTCTGCAGAGCGGCTCATCCCAACGTCTGTGGAATGATGGGTAATTGGCTGGAATTGAATTCGGGCAAGCGAGTCTCCAGGCATCTTCTCAGTGCCGTGAACCGAGGATATGAAATCCGGTAAACAATAGTAAATAATTTTGCGGACGTCGAGGCCTTTGAAACGGATGAATTTTCTTCGTATTATTTTTTCGCAACTTTTTCAAAAATTTTGTTAATACGCGTGGGTCATGCCACTGTCAGCTCTATTACGTCGATTTCGTCTCAGCTGCAATGACAATTTTGGTCTAGGTACTGTAAGAACCCTAGCCCTCTTGTGGCTATGGGGCTCTTTCCTCAAGAAACACGTCGACGTTAACGGGGGCGTCGCGTAGCACTCCAACTCGTTGGCACGGTGCGAGTGGACTGTGTGGATGGGATCTATCTACGGGCGCTTGATTAATAGAACTGAGGGCGACTACAATTAACTATATTCATCAGAATATTTCAGAACACCATTTTAGCCCAAACGTTCGGGCTTGCGGATCCCTCTCCCTCTCTCTGACACAAACGTCAAGCCTAACCTTTCTTCTAATTTTATTTCAAACGCCTTTTCAAGAGTTTCTAGAAACTTCCAACCTGCCAGTCGGCAACATAAGGTTGCCAACATAAGGTTGTCACAGTACTTAAGTACATTACAATTTTCTTTTAAAACATACTTGTGTGTGTACGAGTATTTCAGACAAATCAGTTTTACTTTTCGTATTTGCACTCGTGTATGGTGGCCACCTATAACTATAATTTATACTAAAATTGAACTAGGTTTATATTATTTTGTACTCGTTTAGATAGTTAAAAAAAACAACGATGTGTGTGACGTCATTAAACCTGAAATAAGTGCAAGTTTTAGAATAAGTGTGGGAAGTTATGTTTTACGCCAAACCCTAATAACATGGAACAAGGATAGAAACAAGAGCAAAAAGAGTCTCCCCCGTTCCTCGACAACATATCCCCTGAGAAGGTAAAAGTTTTGGTTATATTTCAGACATACTGCGTGAACGCTCAAATCGCTGACTCTGCGTGCACTGCTACCGCGTATTTGTGTGGAGTTAAAACTAATTCTGGTGTGATCGGAGTAAACGCGAAAGTGAGCCGCAACGACTGCGAGGCGTCCACCGACACGGACACGCACCTGCGCTCCATCGCCGAGTGGGCGCTGGAGGACGGCCGCGATGCTGGTGAGCTGACACGTTAACGATACGCATTCATTACTTTCATCTACACACTCCACAGAGTTACAGCTAGTCTGCAGGGAAATACAGCCCAATGTTGAATGAAAAGATTGTCATTAATCGTGAATAATATAAATGTCTCAGTGCTTGTGCAGTATGACATCTCTTATGATATGTTGCATGTAACACAGGTGTCGTTACTACGACGCGTATCACACATGCGTCTCCGGCGGGCGTGTTTGCCAAAGTGGCCAACCGTACGTGGGAGCATAACGCGCAGGTGGAGGAGCACGGCTACAGCACCGAGCGCTGCCCCGACATCGCGCTGCAACTCGTGCACCAGCACCCCGGCAACAAGCTCAAGGTCCGTATTGCACTATCACGAGTAGCTTCACAAGAGCACTCAGAGTGGCAAGAAGTATTATTCTGAAATATGGTGTAGGTGCAACTAAAAAATTATAAATTAGTTACATTCAAAATAAAATAGCAAGCACAGGACAACGATTGACAGAATGACTTTACACAGATATATTTTCTTGTACACTGGACCGCAAAAATTCCGGGTCGCTTATAAAAAGTGTGCTATTTTAAATACAAATTATAAAAATGAATTCATGAAACAGAAGTTTATTTTAGATGATTGATTAATACATTAAATTAAATACAAAATACACGTTTTGTACACTATTTAATTTTTTAATTTTAATAAAATTCTAAAAAATACAAAAAAAATATCAGACAACTAAACCTCGCAATTTATCTTAAAATAGAAAACTTTTTTTGTCGTTTTTATACTTTGTATTTCCTTTTCGAGCCCATATCACTTCAATAAGACGATGTGGCATGCTCTTAACCAAACTTTTAATAATTGTTTTTCTATTTTTGACCATTCTTCCAATAACTATACGTAACTGGAGAACGTTATCTAACGCATCTCTCAAGCTCGTCCCATGCATGTTCTATGGAATTTAAAGTCTAAACTGCGAGCCGATCACTCCATGAAAGTAATCCCGACGTTTTGAATATACACATTGGCGAAATGAGCACTATGTTGCTGTGACCAGTATACTCATTTAAATATATAATTATTTAATAAATCTGCGTATCTGAGAGCAGTCAGAGATCCGTTTTCAGTCCTCCACTCAGTACATACCATTATTGATCCTCCACCGAATCTTCAAAACACGCTTGATAATACCATTATTCTAGTCGTCTAAATACTCTTCGTCTCCCATAGTGTGTAAATAAACAAATCTAGACAAATCGGGAAACATAACCCTGGAACAATCTTCATCAGTCCGTCGGACGTATTCTCGAGCAAACCGAAACCTGGCAACTCGATGTTTACGAGACGCGAGCTTAGTCTCGCGTCTCGTAAAGAGATTCAATACGTACGGACGTATGTGTTTACTGAATATAAAGAAATAAACAATTAAGACTAATAAATGTAATTATTTGCGCCGTCCGTATAAAAGTAAAGTGTGTTGTGTGTGACTTGTAGGTTTTTACTGACTTTCAAGACTGTAGTCCCTGGATCACACCCGGTCTCGTTCTTCGTATAAGACATAGAGACAAACTGCATCTGAAATTGAAACTCGCACCTGATAATGAAATACTTTCTGATATATTTAAAAGGTATCGAAATTTCTGTAATAATCTTTTAAAAAACTAAAAAATCAGTATGATAAAAATGAATTGCAGAGGGCGGGGCAATAAAATATAGTAAACTTGTGTGGAAATTTAAAATACATTTAGATCAATTAATCCCGAACTTTTGTTTTCGATCCAATGAATTAAGTAAACATTTTTTTTTGCTAAAATTGGTAAAAACTTAGCGGAAAAACTTTAAATTTTAGTAATTTTCCCCGTCAAAACCCGACTACAGCATCCTCTTCACTAAATTTATTAGACACAAACGTTTTCAAAGTAGTAAGCATAATAAAAAAAAAAAATAAAAAAAAATAAAAATATTTAATTTCAGACCTTGATCCATATGATGTTAGTAATACATTCTACTTAAAAGCTATGTTAGTAACAGACACAATACAGATATTAATTCATATATTTGTTGCGCTCACCTGACGCACCGGGCACATGCACATGTGCATGTACCCAATGCGTCATGATGGCGCAACACGGCTTATCACTAATGACCCTCAGTATGTCGTTGACGCTCCCACGCACTCTGCGCATCATTGATGCCGTCCTTTTCCTAAGGATGGCGTAAAAGCCATCAGTGTGTGCTTCGGAAAACATTCCTGACGCACTGCAGTAACGTGGAAGCCCCAACAACACACTGAAGGCATTATTATACTGAACTCTTAGGGCGTTGTATGTCTTTTGCGTATATCGAACCCACGGTGCACGTGTACAAAGACTGGCAGAAAGCCTTAAAAAGAGTTATTTTTACTGCCATTGTACACCGTGCAAATTTGCGGCCCAACATATTGCATCGGACAGCCAACGCCCTCCGTTTTCTCTCCATATCAGCATCGTCTTTCATGTCCTCATTAACTATATGCCCTAGGTACTTAAATTCCAGCACCCTTTCAAGGGCCACACCTTTTAACATTACTAGTGGGATGTGTGCTGGCTTTTTACGCTTTACCCTGAACACAAGTAGTTTACTCTTATTTACATTATAAACAAGTCCATGCACTTTCGCATAAGCCTCGCAGACCACCAATAACTTCCTGAGTGCGCTAATTGACGGACTCAGCAGCACCATGTCGTCCGCATAACTAATACTATTGACACACAGACCGTCAATAGAATAGCCAACCTGTGTGCTACTGAGTTCGACAATCAGCTGGTTTACATAGAGGTTGAAAAGATGTGGCGAAGTCAAACCGCCCTGTCTCACCCCACATTCCAACCTGTACTCCTCAAATAACTCATTGGGCCATCTAACTTGATTGGTTTGGTGGCCATACCAATACTGAAACATATTTGTTATGGCGTCGGGCACTCCAGCTTCGCGCATCTTGCACCACAATATGTCATGCCTAACCAGGTCAAACGCCCTGGAAAGGTCTAAAACGCCGCATATCCCGGCGTACTTCTCTCCGTGTAGTATCTGACAGTATGCTTGAGAGACAAGATAGCACATTCAGTCGATAACTGCGGCCTAAAACTGAATTGAGCATCGTGTATCTTTTTCTGGTTACTAAGTTGCCTCTCAAACACACCGTCCAGGACCTTTAGCCGTAATAGTCGCGAGTGAGATCGGTCTGTAGTTACCCTTATCACTGACGTCACCAGTTTTATTTTTCAATATTGGTACGACCACCGTTCTCATCAACCCAGTGGGTAGGTAGGAGTGTCGGATACAGAACATAAACAATAAGGCTAGCAGCCTTGGGAGATGAGGTCCGGCATGCTCAAAATGCTCAACGCTAAGGCTGTCATGCCCCGGTGATTTGCCCCGTCTCATATTTTTGATTATTAAGCTAATCTGCTTAGCCGTAATGCGAGCAGGCACCTCTAACACAACAGCCCGAGCATCCGCACGATCAACATCCGGATTTGAAGGTAGTTGTAAGTTGAACTGTTCCTTAAACAAGTTTGCGATCTCTCCGGGCGTGCTTACACCATCGACACTAACCGGAACGCCAGGCCTGGGGTTTAATTTTTTGGTGTGTTTCCAAAACCCGCGAAAGTCTTTCTTTTCGTGTCTTGCTTGAAGCCAATATATCCATCTTAATTTGGTCCTGCTTATTTTGACAAAACTTAAGTTTATGTTTGAAAAACTTGCGGGACTCAACCATATCATTATAAATACATGCTGTGTATGGTGTCCCATAATAAACGGGTTAAAGGATGTTTGTGTTACTGGGTGGGACAACATACCTAATAATATACTTAAACTGCTTAAAAAAGTTGTGGTTACATGTGTATTCAAGTCTGGAGACAAAAACTGTGTGAATAACTACAGACTACAGACCTATTTCAGTGTTAACAGCCCTCTCAAAATATTTAGAAAAAATCATTAACAGTAGATTGATAAAATATCTCGAAGATACTCGTAACATACCACTATCAGATAGTCAATTTGGTTTTAGGACCAAAAATCAACTAGCCAAGCTGTACTCAAATTGACTAATTATATTACTACTGTTACGAGCTGAGTATGGGATAAATTAATTAATTTTACACCAATTAATTAACTAAATATCCTTTATTAACTCAAAAACTTATTTACACAAACACTGAATCGTTTATAATCACTATTTTCTTTGTAATCACTTGTATTCGTTTCCGTTCGCATCCGCAGTCGAAAACAGACTGACCCACTCGCCCGCCTCCCGGCCTATTTATACAGTCATGGAAGTTTCTAGAACATTGTCGAACTATCCTATACTGGAATATTCTAGAAACATCTATGAACTTCTACACAGTACCACAATGGAATGTTCTCGAACGTAGTGGAAACTTCTGGAAACTTCGACTACATTTTCGAACGTTCCAGTGAAATACGTTCGACGTAACACTGCCCCCTCCTTAGACATGCTCGTCCCGTAGTATCGCGCCAAACGGTCTACATGACAATCTTAGGCGCACCTCGTGGACCCTTCTGTATTCGGTAGGTGACATCGTTGATCCTGGTCACGATTCGGTATGGTCCATCCCATTTTGCTTGCAATTTAGGAGACTTCCTTTTGCTGCGCGCTGGGTTATGCAACCACACCAGTGAACCCTCGTCAAAACCACTATTGTTTGCCTTCCGGTCGTATCGGGTCTTCATCTTATCAGACATTTGTTGGCCGGATTGTCTGCTATATAGATCTCATATAGATCATTCAACTTGTTACGCAAGTCATTCGCATAATCAGTTACACTGCGTGGGGCATCAGGGGGGGTTCCGGTGATTAAATCTGCAGGCAACCGTAATTCCCTTCCAAAGTTCGCGAAGGCTGGTGTCACAGTCGTACTTTCGTGAACTGCACTACGGTAGGACAGAAGAAATGGCTGTATGTGCTTGTCCCAATCCCTTTGCCTGCTTTCCACAACTGTTGCCAGATGTCTCTCCAATGTTTGGTTGAAACGTTCTACCATTCCATCAGATTGCGAATGGTAAGAAGTGGTTCTGGTCTTGTGAGTACCCATCAGTCGACAAGTCTCCTGGAAAACTTGTGACTCAAAATTCCTCCCTTGGTCGCTGTGAATTTCCAAGGGTACTCCAAAACGACAGAAGACTTCCTGAACCAATTTATCTGCGACTGTTGTTGCTTTTTGGTTGGGAATGGTGAAGACTTCTGCCCACTTTGTGAAGTAATCCATGACTACCATAAAGTACTTGTTTCCGTTTTCACTTTCCGGAAATGGTCTTGCAACGTCTAGTGCTATCCGTTCCCAGGGGGCTCCCACGTTGTATACTTTTAAAGTACCTCTGCTGCGTGTCTGAGGTCCTTTCACAACCGCACAACTGGTCCATTTGCGACACCAGTCCTCAACATCCTCTCGACAATGGATCTAGTAAAATCGCTCTCGTATCTTCCGTAGAGTTTTTTTTACCCCATATGTCCTCCTGAACATCCATCATGGTAGAGCCGTAAAACATCCGCTACTTTGGCTTTAGGGACAACAACTTGTAGATGACAGTTGTCTCCTCGAGCGTTTTCCCATTTACGGCACAAGACTTCATCCTGGATAACCAAGCTGTTCCATTGTGCCCAATAACTTTTCGTGATTGAACTCAACGCCGCAACATCACTCCACTTGGGTTTAGGAGCACCAGCTTTAATCCAGTCGAAGATCGGTTTAAGGTCCGGGTCATTTTGCTGAGCAAGCTGTAGGATTTCCTTCCATTCATTGCTGACATCCACTCTTAGCATCCTCACTCCGCTCATTCCGGGGTCGGACCTCGTCCGCATAGCGCGCGCACACTATCACAAAGTTGTCCTTCTTGGAGGCCACGGTGCTGGCAACACCATCCACGCCTGCACTCACTTCAATCTTCACTTGCTCCTGTTTTATGCACTTGTCGGATGCCGCACCGACCTTGACGACATCACTGGAACTTATACTTTCAGGGGCCTCCGCCACGGTCGTGCGCCATGTCGCACCACTCGCGGTCCTCCACCGAACTGGCCGAGCCACCCTTCCTTGCTGGGATTGATCTTCTCTTAGCGTGCTTCGATTTGGACAGCTTGACCCCTTTCTCCACAAGTGTAACACCTAGGGCTATACCCTTGAAAGATTGCGTACAGGTGATGCCACAACCTCCCTGAGGTGTGTTCGATGGTCTTGCCTCACTGCCTCTACTTCCAAGGCATGGGCCAAGGCATCTTTCAGTGTCTCATGATGCCCAAGTCTTACGGCGGCTCTTACTTCCAAGTCACGTATTCCGTCAATGAACGCTTGTACCAGATTGCCATTGATGAGTGCAGGGGTGGATTGGTATGCTTTTCGAACCAACTTTTCAACTTCCAAGGCCCACTGTTGTAGGCTCTCGGTACTACGTTGAACACGATCTCTTAACTTAGCGCGAAATACGTGCTCCAAGTGCGCGTCTCCATATCTGGACTCTAAGGCTTCCAGCAGCTGCTCATAGGTCACATCCTTGCCAAGAGCCTCAATTATGGTTAGGGCCTGGTCTCGGAGGCCTAAAGTGAGCGCGGTAATAGCTTGCTCTTTGGTCCACCCATTCACCTTCATGACGGCCTCAAATTGAATTTTGGAGGCCGACCATGAAGATGTTCCGTCGAATGGCGGCACCTTAAATCCACGTGCCGAAGGTGCAGCAACCACTGAAGGCACAACCCCGTCTCCAACCCTAAGTTCACCCCGGCAATCTGAACTTCAGCTTCTGAGATGCGATTCTCATGCTGGTGAACCTGCTCCTTCATCACCTTGAACTCTTTGCCAAGTGTTGAGTGAAGGTCTTTAATGAGGAGCATCTACTCTTCTTGGCGGCGGGCCTGTAACTCTTCTTCGCGGCGGGCCTGCTCTTCTTGGCGGCGGACCTGTTCTTCTTGGCGGCGGGCCTGCTCCTCTTTATCTTGTTGAAGCTTCTCTTCCATTCGACGGGCCTGTTCTTCTTGGCGGCGGGCCTGCTCCTTTTTATCTTGATGAAGCTTCTCCTCCAACCGACGGACCTGCTCTTCTTGACGGCGAGCCTGTTCCTGCAACAGCGCCATTAGCGCAGATAAGTCTGGCACCGCTGGTGCTGAAGAAACTCCACATGGGACAGCGACTGGCTCTGTCGTAGGCTGAACACCACCACGGCGTCTGTATCGGAGAATCTCCAAACCGCCTCTGATCCATGTCTTGCTGCCGTTGACTCCTTGTACGAATACCGTCCGTGTCGTCTTTTGGTAAAATTGGCATAATTTATCCCTCACTTTTTACACCAATTTGTTACGAGCTGGGTATGGGATAAATTATTTTACACCAATTAATTAACTAAATATCCTTTATTAACTCAAAAACTTATTTATACAAACACTGAATTGCTTATAATCACTATTCTCTTCGTAATCGCTTGTATTCGCTTCCGTTCGCATCCGTAGTCGAAAACAGACTGACCCACTCGCCCGCCGTCCGGCCTATTTATACAGTCATGGATGTTTATGTAACATTGTCGAACTATCCTATACTGGAATATTCTAGAAACATCTATGAACTTCTACACAGTACCACAATGGAATGTTCTCAAACGTAGTGGAAACTTCTGGAAACTTCGACTACATTCTCGAACGTTCCAGTGAAATACGTTCGACGTAACACTACCTATCTAGATAATGATTATGATTAAACTATAGATCATTCTTCAGTTTTGATGTCCCCCCTGTTGTAATTCAAAAACTCTGCCATTTTGTGTTTTATCTTAGATATTACATGTTAGTGTCAATATAATATTTATGTTTAACAACATTGTAATTCATGTTTTATGCAAATAAATGATTTATTATTATTATTTAATGGTATGCAGACCATTAGGATCTTTCTAAACCTTGCCAAGGCCTTCGGCACAATTTCTTCATCTTTACTTTTGCAGAAACTTGAAACACTTGGGATAAGAGGAGTGCAACTTCTATTATTTTCTGATTATCTCAGCGAACGTCATCAATGTGTAAAAATTGAACAGTATATAAGTTCTGAACTGAAAAAGAGTTGATTTGGAATCCCACAAGATTTTCTCAAAATTGTTAATAGATTAGGTATTTTATATCCATGTAACTTTAATTTTTACTGTCAAATTCAACACACGGGACGCCTCCCAAGAGGAGCCACGCGAGGAGTGCCAGCATGGGCAAAGCCAGCCCGGATGCTGGAGGTCCCCGGTGCCTGCAGCGGCCCAGCCGCTGACACCCTGGCCGAAAGGATCAGGGCGTTGCTGCTGGACGAGGCCCGGGTGTCCAGGCCCGCGAAATGCGCTGACATCCGCATTATGGGCCTGGACGACTCCATGACGGAGGGTGAGGTGGTGGCCGCTATTGCCAGGACTGGAGGGTGCCTGCTGAGCAGGTGAGGGCGGGCACCATTCATCCTGACACCGCGGGGCTGCAAACCATTACGGTGAGCTGCCCCGTGTCAGCGCCCAGAACCATCACCGTGGAGGACCGAAGACTTTTGGTGGGCTGGGTTTCAGCGCAGGTTAAGCTGCTGGAACCCAGGCCGCCGCGTCGCTGTCATGTGGGCGACCATGTGGCGGCTAAGTGCACCTCGGAGGTGGACCGCAGTGACCACTGCTTCCGCTGTAGTCAGCCCAGTCACAAGGCCGGCTCGTGCAACGCCGCGCCGCACTGCATTGTATGTGCGGTAGCAGGCAAGCCGGCCGACTACCGGGCTGGGAGCAGTCACTGCGCTCCACCCACCAAGGCAAGCGGTAGGGCCAAGTCCTCCCCCACCGCCGTCACCACCGCAGCAGCCGCCGCCACCGCTTCCGCCGCTGCCACCCCCACAGCTGTCGTCACCACCGCAAACACCGCGGCGGCGGGACCCTCACAGGGGGCTCGGGAGGAGGCTGTAATGGAATGCCAATAACGGCCCTGTTACGCCTCCTCCAGGTGAATATCAACTACTGCGCCGCTGCTCAGGACCTACTGTTCCAGAGCGCGGCGGAGTGGTCGATTAACATCGCCGTGGTCGCTGAGCCGCACTTTGTCCCACCCAGGGATGACTGGGTGAAGAACCTGAACGGCTAAGTGACCCTCATCTCGTGGGCCACTGCCGATACCCCATCCCTCGAGGACATCAGGAGGGACAGGGTTGCGTGGCAGCACGGTTCGCGGAGATAGCCGTGGTAGGTGTTTATTTCTCGCCGATCCGAACTCTAGCCGAGTTCCACAACTCCCTCGCGGAGTTGAGAGACGTCGTCGTCGGGTACCGTTCCCTCCCTGTGCTCGTCCTCGGGGACTTCAATGCCAAGAACTTGGCTTGGGGTTCCCGGTACACGGACGCACGGGGCAGGATGGTGGAGGACTGGGCTCTGGAGGCAGACCTGGTCGTCCAAAACCGGGGTTCTGTCCCCACGTGTGTGCGAATGCGGGGTGAATTGGTGGTAGACATCACATTCGCCAGTCCCGCTCTGTCACCGCGTGTCGTCGACTGGCGCGTCAAGGAGGGGGTGGAGACTTACTCCAATCACCGGTATATCCGGTTTGACGTCTCCGCCCAGACCTTGACCGTGCCGGTCTGACAGACCCCGAGTTGTCCGCGTTGGTCGCTGAAGCAGCTAGACCGGAAGCTACTCCTGGAAGCCTCGACCGTGCAGGCCTGGGTGTCATCACCGGACAGGCCTACCGACATTAACGACGAGGCTGAAGTGGTTCCAGGAGGCCATGTCCGAGATTTGTAACGTGGCAATGCCCCGGGTCCAGCCTTGTGCTCGGTGACAGGTGTACTGGTGGTCACCGGGGCTTACGGTTCTGCGCCAAGCGTGCATAGCCACACGACGCCGTGACACCAGGCACCGCAGGCTCCGTAAGCGCCCGCTGGATACGGAAGCCATCGAGGCGAAGCTGTACGAGGGGTACAGAGAGGTGAGGACCACCCTCCGAGCTGACATCAGGCGGGCCAAGAAATTGGCCCGCGAGGAGTTGCTGGGGACTCTGAACAGAGATCCGTGGGTGCACCCATACAAAGTGGTGCGGGAAAAACTCCGCCCATGGGCGCCCCTGCTGACGCAGAGTCTTCGGCCTGAGCTCGTGGAGGGCGTGGTGAGCGCTCTGTTCCCTTCGCAAGGCGAATACACTCACCCGCCTATGGCTCCGCCTTCTGTGGGCCTGACGCGGACCAACCCGACGACGAAGATGCTCCCGAGGTGACCGAGGTAGAGCTGAAAGCGGCGGTGCGCAGGCTGAATGCCAAAAGCACTTCCCCAGGACCCAATGGCTTTCATGGGAAAGTCTGGGTCCTGGCCTTGCAAGAGGCTCTCGGGCCTCGACTGAGAGGGTTCCTAAGAGAATGCATGGAGAGAGGCCAGTTTCCGCTTCGTTAGAAGACGGAGAAGCTGGTCCTGATCAAGAAGCTGGGGCGCCCCGCGGACTCTCCGTCCGCTTACCGGCCCATTGTGCTGCTCGACGAGGTGGGCAAGCTCTTCGAAAGAGTAATTGCAGACCGCCTCGTCGGGCAGATGGTGCGAGTGGGGCCGGATCTGGCGGAGAGCCAGTACGGCTTCCGCAGGGGGCGCTCCACGGTGGACGCAATCATGCGCGTACGAGATCTCACGACGGGGGATGCAGTGGTCTGGGGTAGGGTCGTCTTGGCGGTGTCTCTGGACATCGCCAATGCCTTCAACACCCTGCCCTGGAGTTGCATAGTGGAGGCACTCCGGTATCACCAGGTGCCGCCCTACCTCCGTCACGTGGTCGAGGCATATTTGACGGACAGGGACGTCATCTACCCCAGTCACTAGGGAGAATGGAACCGGCGAGAGATATCGTACGGTGTTATACAGGGATCGGTTCTGGGACCGCCTCTGTGGAACATCGGATACGACTGGGTGCTGCGCGCCGACCTCCCTAGCGGCGTCAGTGTAGTTTGCTACGCTGACAACACGCTGGTCCTGGCGCAGGGGAGGTCGTACCAGGCGGCGGCCGACTTGATGTCACGCGGAGTTGCGACAGTTGTTGAGAGGATCTGGCGACTGGGACTCGAGGTGGCATTGCACAAGTCCGAGGCCATGTGTTTTCATGGTCCTCGGAACGCGCCATCGTCGGGTTCCCGGATAACGGTAGGAGAGGTTGACATCGGCGTCGAGAGGACGGTGAGGTACCTGGGTCTCGTCCTCGACAGCCGGTGGAACTTCGTTGAGCATTTCCGACGTTTCGCTCCCAGACTGGAGCGGGCCAGTGCTGCTTTGAAGCGGCTCCTGCCCAATCTGGAGGGTCCAAACGCCTCCTGCCGGAGGCTCTACGCGGGGATCGTGCGGTCCATGGCCCTTTACGGGGCACCGGTGTAAGCATGTTCCCTCAGGCAGCGACCAGCTCGCCGGTTGAACGCGTCCCAAAGGGTCATGGCCATTCGGCTCATCCACGGATACGCACGGTCTCCTGTGAGGCGGCGAGCCTTCTTGCCGGACTGTCGCCGTGGGATCTGGAGGCCAGGGTCCTCGCGCTGCTCTGGGAGTGGCGCGAGGAGGCTAAACGCCGGGGCGAAACTCTGCTGCCGCGACACCTCGCGGCTCGGCGGACGGAGCTCTGGCAGGATCTCATGGCGACATGGAGACAGCGACTGTCGCAACCCAGCGCTGGGCACGCAACCATTGCGGCGGTAGTGCCCCTCGCCGTGTCCTCGTGGAGGCGATAGGTAGCGGCGACCTTTCGCGTCCGGCCCTGGTTCAGGCCATGGTACATAGCGAGAGGGAATGGGAGGCAGTCTCCACCTTCTGCGAAGCAGTTAAGAACGTGGAGGCGGGACGCGTGAGGGAAGCTCAACGGAGTGGACCTCACGGCCCCGGCCGCTACCACCGCAGGAGAGGTACTGGGCGTACTGGGCGTAGGACGTCACGATATGATCTCCGGCCACCGTAGACCCGGGCTTGCGGACGGCGAGTAGTCGGTAGCTCGCCGTCCGATCAGCACCAGGCCCGTGAGTCGATGGCGCATAGTGTTCCATGCGTGCCTCAAAGAGATTAGTGTCAGCCACCATTGACGGGACCCATCGTGGCCGGTGCCTGCATGCCTAGGGGTAGCGGATATATTCTGAAAATGAGTTACCGCACCCCTGGGCGAGTGCCTGTTCCTTCCCTGCCTGAGTAGGCAGGGAAGGAACAGGGCTGAGTTTTAGTCAGTAAAAGTCTGACACAAGAGAGCGGGAGAAGTCATTGGATGACTTCCCACCCCCACGAAAAAAAAAGGAGCGCTGTCCGAAATTAGACGCATTATTAATTTATTACACATAAAAAAACAGGTTCATTCTCCTGCCCTTATCCCAATTTATTTGGGGTCGGCGCAACATGTCTTTTTCTTCCATACTCCTCTATTAGTCGTCATCTCTGTAGTCACCCCCTTTTTACCCATATCCTCTTTCACACAGTCCAACCATCTTTTCTTTGGCCTTCCCCTACTCTTATAGCCATCCACATAAAAAAACAGGTATTAAAATAAAACACTTAGTAATTTAATGATCTTTCAAATGGTAAAAGTTTCATAAGAATACACTTTATAGTTTTTGCGTGATTCTCATTTTTTTATCCACGTTAGACATAACTTTAGAAATTAAGTACACTAGGCTATAAAAATATAATTTCAAATATTCTCAGATCAAGTTATGACGACAATTGTCTAGAGTAACATATAGTTCTTTTCAAAGAAATAAGGCTAGTCGTTGAGACGTATAACTGCGCCTTAACAAAGCGCCAAATCGTGATAGGAGTTTATCAAAACACTTGAATTTTTTTTTTTTTAACTTTGATTTTCTTTCAAAGTTTTAGTTTAAATATAAATATGATGCCTAAGCATTCTATATTGTAACGGTTGTTTAGCTGGCAATATGCTGACGACAGTCGTAATTAAGAGCCGAAGCCCACTCTAGCCCCCGAACCTAACCTATCTATGTTGGGGTGCCCTATTTTCCCGGATCATATAATCCTGCTGACCAAATATTAATTTTTCTCTAACCAAAATAATAATTTGCTACTGACCAAATTAAAAATAATACCATTTAATTACTTTCCTTAATGTAGTCATCTTATTGAGCTCGTAATATAAAAACGTTATCTGTTTAGGTCATTTTAGGTGGCGGTAGACGTAATTTTTTGCCAGACGATATTCGAGATGAAGAAGGATCCCGAGGCAGACGGACAGACAACCGTCACTTAATCAATGAATGGATACAAGACAAAGTAGATCGTGAAGTAACCCATGAATATGTATGGAACCGTGACCAGCTAATGCAAGCCAACAACAACCTGCTCGACTACCTTTTGGGCTTGTTCGAGAGTAGCCATATGCAATATCACCTGGAATCGAATGTAGCAACAGAACCCACACTGGCAGAGATGACTGAGGTGGCGATTCGCTCGTTAAGTAGAAACGAAAAGGGATTCTTCCTGTTCGTGGAGGGAGGCCGCATCGACCACGCACACCACGACAATCTAGTGCATCTATCGCTTGACGAGACGCTAGAGATGGACGCTGCCGTGGCGCGCGCTGTGGAGATGCTGTCCGAGGACGACTCGCTTATCGTGGTGACGGCGGACCACGCGCACGTCATGGCCTTCAATGGGTACTCGCCACGTGGCAACAACATCCTGGGTACCTCCCGAGACGTGGATGAGGACGACATGCCTTACATGACGCTGTCGTACACCAACGGGCCTGGATTCCGCTCGCACGTGAACGACATTCGACCCAACGTTACTGCTGAGGACGGGTTCGCTGACGGTAAGCATTCTTAACTGGCCACATAAAACAAAAAGCATTTAGATGCTTAAGTGATACACATGTCTAAATGAAAATTTATTTTGCAGGTGCACTAGATTGGGAGTCTCACGTAGACGTCCCACTGGATTCCGAGACGCACGGTGGCGACGACGTGGCGGTGTTCGCGCGCGGGCCGCACCACTCCTTGTTCACGGGGCTGTACGAGCAGAGCCAGCTGCCACACCTCATGGCCTACGCCGCATGCATCGGGCCCGGCCGACATGCCTGCAGCAGTGCGAATGCCGTGGGTGCTCCTTTCGCATTCTTCACAATCTTTGTTCTTCTCACTTCTCTTGTTATACAATGATCTTTGTTTAATGATAATAATTTAAAGTAATATAGTGATTTCTGATCAATTATTAGCAGTAATGTACCCTTAATATAAAAAATACGTTTAGGTATCGTGTTCTAATGCTGTATATATTATTATGTAATATTTTATTGTATAAGTAATAAAGATACTGTTGGATATATTTTGTAAACTATTTCTGAACTGCTGTTTGACACAGAGTACATCAGCTGTATATTTGTATTTGCAATAATTATAGTAAAGATATTTAAAACACATCATGTAAATACTCTTCATTTAATAATTATTATACTCATAGGAATCAGAAGTAGACATTAAAAAAACATACCAAAATTTGATCTTTAATTCTTTTAATAAACAATATGAAAACATCATTCAATTAGTGGTAATCTATGTAGTCTAAACTAGATTGACCTACTCAACCCATTTCCTCATCATCTCTCAATCAAATCAAATTCAAACTTCATCGATCACGTTTCTCATATCGGTCACCTATTTTCATACATCACTCTTAAAGTTATAACAGAAGCTCTTAAAATGACAAACCAAGCTAATACATTTTTCTTCGTAGCTTCTGAGCTCCCAGCTGAATAGGCTGAGCTGATGAGAACGGGTAAGTATTATATGATATAATTACAAAATCTTTAATATTTAGGTACAAGATATAATAACTGAATCTCTAATTTTATTTTATATAATGATCAGATAATATACTTAATAAACGATTGATACAATTTTAAAGTAACTAATTTTTATAAGCATAACATACATTGAATATAAAATCCTTTGATATACCACCCAAAAGACAAAAAATCTATTTAGTCTAATATGATAAAACAGTTGATTGTGAACATATGTGGTTTTTATTCCACTGTAAGAAACATGAAAACCAACATACACCATACATGCAGCAAGCATGCAAACAAGCATACACCATGCATGCAGCATGCACGCAAGCAAGTATGCAGCATGCAAACAAGCATGTAGTAAGAAAGCAAGCCAGCAGAATGCAAGCAAGCCCAACATGCAGCAGACATAGTTTCTGTCACAGCTCCGGCGCTGCGGGGCTCTGGCGGCCCCCCCATGCGAATTTATCGTCGCAGATGTGTTTCACGGTCACCACCACCGCTGCTGAGGGTGGCCGGCAAGCTTGCGGGCCGCCGCGCCCCTCCGCGCCTACGCAGTTTGAAATAACACTCTAGGAGTAGGGCAGGCAAGACTACGTGGAGTCGGTTTTGCAGCGATTCGTTTCTGTCACGCCGCTCCCGCAGCACGCTCGCTTCACTCGTTCGCCTTCGATGGTCACTGTTCTAACCAAACCTAACCCAAATGATACACTAACATAGAGGGGACCTGGCACTCCACTCCGCTCCCACCTTAACCTTCTAACCTATTATATCATATTACAACCCATCCGAGACGGATCACATAGTATAACCCATCCGAGTCGGATTGCTTTGAAGGTGTTAACCATAAAGCCATCTTTATCTTTTTTATTGATACCATTGTCAATATTATATTTTTAGGAATCAGAAGCGAAAATATTTAAAAAAAAACAACACGGTACACAAAACCTTAAATACGTTTATTTATTTTGATACACGTTTTCAAATTATTACAACCGTTATTCACAAACAAGGAATCAAATTATAACCGCTAAATAGACATAAATCACCACTGCTATAACTAATAGAATTAATGTCTAACTACCTGGTTTTCACAATCGAATATGACAACAATAGAAAATATAAAACTTACAGCCCTTTGAGCGATGTTGCCGCCACGAGTGCCACCCGAAAAGTGACCGAAACATGGCGCGCGCGCTCCTTTTATACTAGAGACGAAATCGTCACAAGTTTCTTCCTAACACGGCTTCTCCTGACACCAAGTCGTCCTCGACTTGAATGTTCTGCGATTCGTCATCAACAGGATCATTTTGCTGCGTCACAGCTCCTACTTCTACATCAAGATCAGGCATGGAAAGTCCTACCGCCACAGGTTCGTTATTTTCGGATTGATCTAAACCGCTGTCGGCATTATCAGTTTCATCATCTGAAAGTTTACACAACGATTATCATATGAAAAACTGGTACTATGAAACTCAAGATAATAATTCAGTGTGACAAGAGTATAGGATGGTTAGCGTCCCAGCCAGCCTATACTATTGCCGAATACTTTACCACAGCGACTAACGCTGTCTAGGCGACAAACGCCAACGTTGGCCTTTGAGGAGGGACACACCCACATGTTGGGCGACACACGCCTTTGAGGAGGGAACACACCCACATGTTGGGCGACACACGCCTTTGAGGAGGGAACACACCCACATGTTGGGCGACACACGCCTTTGAGGAGGAAACACACCCACATGTTGGGCGACACACGCCTTTGAGGAGGAACATGTCACATTCACATGTTAGGCGACACACGCCGTTCAGGGGAACGCATCCCAGCACTGATCTATTATGGAAACCAGGCATGATAACAGTGGTTGCAAGTATACTCACTCTCAAAAAAGACGGCACACGTCTCTGGGCACCATTCTCCTTTCCATGGTACCATGTATTGGGAGGCCGCTTGGGTAGTTTTCCCGCGACCCCCACTGAGCAGTTTAAGTTCATACCGACCCTTAGGCAGAACTTTAGTTACTTTGTAAGGCCCTCGCATTCCAGGGTCTAGTTTCCCCGTTGATTGTGAGTACTTTATCACAAAAGCGAGATCGTCGACCTTGTATTCACGTGGCGGGCGTCTGGACCGGTTAACTGAGGCATCCTGCTCATCTTGGTTTTTCTGCAGTAGTTCACTGGCACGGCTTCGACGTACCTCCCGCAAAGCTTCTCTGTTAGTGTCTGGAGTATCTGAGGCTAGATCCCGCACCAGCGAGCGTATGACTGGGGTGGAGGCGTCAGTGCCGATCATTAAATTGATCGGTGACGTTTGAGTAGTCTTTTGTTTGCTAATATTCAGCACTAATTGTAGCTTCCAAAGCGTAGTTGACCACAATGCTTTCTTGTGTCCAACTTCAATGCGAAGCATGTTGAGTACGGTTCTTATATAGCGCTCTACTTGACCGTTTGAGCTATGCATTTCAGGGGTGATATAATGTAGGTCAGAACCAAGTTCAGAGATCCACTGAACAAAGTCCGTTGATTCGAAAATTCTACCCCTGTCAGTGACTAGCATTTTAGGAACGCCAAATAGAGAAACGGCCTGGGATATTACTCGTTTTAATTCGCCGGTATCCTGGCGGTAAATTGGATAAAGGAGGCAAAATTTTGTAAAGGCGTCGACCAATACTAGGACAAATTTGTAGCCCTCCGATTCGGGTAATGGTCCCAGGGCATCGACGTGTATGGTATCGAATGGTGTATTAGGTTTTGGCCATGATGAAATATTCTGTAGTGGGGCTCGGGGAACTCGCTTTTTAGAAATACAGACTAAACAATGCGAAATGTATTTAGCAACAAATTGACGAAGGCCGGGAAACCAAAAATGTTTTAGAATAAGGTGCAAGGTTTTATCTGCACCAATATGCTCATGCTCGTCATGAAAGATCCGTAGTAAGCTCAGTCGATGGCCCTTGGGTATGAAGCAGAGAAAACGTGGTTCTTCGCCGACTACTGTGTATTTGTAATACAACAGATCGTTTCTCATGCAGTAGCGATTAGGATCGAGCTGCCCTTCAGAGAGTTTTTGTATTAAATCTCTTGTTTCATGATCCGCAGCTTGTGCTATTTGTGCCCAGTTACGAGGTTTCGATATTTGATTAACCGAGATAACAGGGTTTCGACTGAGATAATCGGCATGTGGTAGCATAGCTCCTTTTCGATATTCAATGGAAAAGTGGAAATCTTGTAGATAAATCCACCAACGGGCGACGCGAGGGAGCAGATCTTTCTTGCGTTCAGTGGATTTGAGAGCATTGCAGTCTGTGACGACCTTGAACTGCAGGCCCACCAAATAATGGCGGAAATGCTGCAAAGCCTTCACGACCGCTAATGTCTCCAACTCATAGCTATGATATTTGCTCTCTGCTCCTTGCGTGACTTTGCTAAAGTATGCCACCACATGCCTACCACCATCAGCGTGCGTCTGCAGGAGTACGGCTCCATAGCCAGCGGAACTTGCGTCTGTGTGCACTTCGGTGGGGAGTTCAGGCTTAAATATTGTAAGGACAGGCTCGCTAGTTAAGCAGCGTATCAAGTCTTGACGGACCTGTTCCTGCTCTTCACCCCAACGAAACTCAACCCCCTTTCTGGTTAAATGTGCGACGCACGCGGTCTTTGTTGCATACCCTTTAATGTACTTGCGAAAATATCCAGCAAGTCCTAGTAATTGACGAACTTGTCTGACGTTCCCGGGTACCGGTGAGTTTTTTAAAGCCTCTATTTTACGCGGGCTCGGCCGCACCTGACCAAAGCTTACTACTCTACCTAAGTACTCGACTTCCGTTGTTAAGAAAGAACATTTCTTCAAATTTATTGAGAAGCCTGCTTTAGTCAGTGTTTGTAAAACACTTCTGAGTAGAGAGATACCATCTTCTACTGTATTACTCAGAAGGAGCACATCATCAATATAGACTAAAGCGTCTCCAGCGTCAATAAATTGACGAAGGGTTTTATTGATAATCCGCTGGTAAACGATCGGAGAGTTCGTCAAACCATATGGCATTTTCAGGTATTCATAGTGCCCTTCTGGTGTGACGAACCCTGTCACGTGTATAGAGCCTTCTTTAATTCGAATTTGGTGGAATCCTGTTGCCATATCTAAGCTAGTGAAGAAGGTGATACGTCCTAACCGATCGATGTGGTCGTCTATTAAAGGCAGAGGATATCTCTCCTTCTCAGTAACACGGTTAAGTGCTCTATAGTCAACACACATTCGGTCAGTCCCGTCTTTCTTCTTTACAAGAATTATGGGGCTGGCGTACTCCGATCGTGATTCTCTGATTATACCTTTGTCTAGCAAATCGTTAATTATTTCGCGAACTTTAAGTTTTTCGTTATAAGAGAGTTTGTATGGTCGATATACAATAGGGGAAGTGCTAGTGAGGTTAATTTCCATTTCACCAGTGGTGACAGTACTGGTTGCGGTACCAGAGATGAGAAAGTCCGAGAAACTATGAACCACGGACATCAAAGAATCGCGCGAAGCACCTTGTAACGGGGTGTTAACTAAAGTTTTATCAAAGTTTTGAACCACATTAACTTGGATGTGAGTATCATCAGTTCGCGTGATGTACTGTCTATCTTTTGTACGAACGTACATGACGCCATCACGGTTAAGGACGTCAGTTCCAATTACGATTGAAGTATTCATGCATGAACTTGGTACTATAACTAAATCTGTCTCTATGGAAATGTCGCTAAGCTCTATGGTTACCGTCACAAAAGACGAAACTATAATTTCCCGTTCACTTATACCCTTTAAGACACAGTGTGTCGGTTTCACTTGGCAAGAAAGGTGCTTTACAACATCTGAAGAAATCAGCGATACGTTTAGAGCTCCGCTATCTATGAGTACGTCCATAGGAATGCCTTGAACTACGGCTGTAATGATGTCTCTTTTATTGCTTGCGTGATCTGCGCATAAATTAACACTTCGCTGATTTCTAGACTCCGATCGATTCTTTGCAAAGCACGTTTCCTCAGTGTGTCCTGTTTTCTTGCAAAATGAACACTGTGTTCCGGCCTTAGCAGTGTTTTTATCTTGTGTACCAGACTTGGCAACAGAAGTACTAGATGGTTCTGTACGGGGCTTTTTAGGGCAGTTACGACCTAAATGTCCGCGCCGACTGCATATGTAGCCCTTGATTCCGCGGTCCGAGGTTGAGTTCGGAGGCGTGTGTTTCTTAGTCAATCCGCCACGAGATTCTGGCTTGGCGCGATTCGGTTTTACATAAATTGAAAGAAACGAGACTAAATCTTCGGTTGCCAAGTTTGCATTTGCCGCGGCTGCCCTTATTTGTGGGCTATCGATACCGCGTATAACAATGAGGGTTCGCAATTCATCGGTGAGACCCTTAACGATTCGTAAACGTAACAATGTACGCCGGGCGTACTCTGCGTATGTAGTGAATTTGTCGGATGTCGTGTTCATCGTTTCAAATAGAATATTTGCATAATCTAACTTCCGAGGGCAAAGGGGTTTAAATTCAAGCTTAAAGTTTGACCAACAGCGGTCATTGGTGACCCATTCATTTAGCCAAACTTTAGCATCGCCTTTGAGGCAGGAAGCTACTCGCGATAAACACTCGTAGTCGCCCCAACCATTCGCGGTTACTGCACGGTCTACTTCATCACACCACACATCGATGTCATTTATGTTTGGATCGAAGTTAGAAACATAGTAACTATGTGACCTCGTAGGCTGCAAAGATCTAATAGCTTCCGCAAGCATGGTTACAGTCGATGAGTTCTCTGAACCGCGAGCAGTTGGTTCGTTTGTAAAAGTGGTTATTGAAATGCCCTCGGAATTGTCTGCACGTACTCGTTGCGGAACATCGCTCAAGTCTACGGGGCTACGAGGACGTGAAATGATTTCACGAACCGGATTTTCAAGACTAGCTACAGTATGATTATTGCTTTGTGGAGCTTCCAAAACATTAGACGCGGCAATCACATTTGTACTGGCGCGTTCGATAGCACTAAGCCTCGTCATGATGTTGCCCAAGGTGTTTTGTAATGAGCTGTCATCATTTGACGCAATAGGTGGGTACCTAGTTCGCGAGGGGGTTCTGCGCGAGTGTGTCAACATTGATCTGGACCTAGAACGTTGGTAGTCACGAGCATCACGGCGACGATAATAAGAACTATCCTTTGAATTATCGCGTTCACGACGACGCCGACGGCTCTGCCGTGATCTATGACGTGAGCTACGCACGGTTTCACTACTAGTAGATCTACCTCGCGGACCGTCTCGCGAACGGTTATGAGAACGGTGGCGGTCATGCCTTTTAGGCATATCGTATCACAAAATTTAAACGAAAACACGGAATAAAATGACAACACTAAAATAAAAAAGTAAACTTTGAGGGTAGAAAAACAATTATAATTTTGTTCCTTGTGTGCTTTCGCTTTAGTGGGCTTTTAAGTTCTTTATCCCACTTCTGATTTTAGGAATCAGAAGCGGAAATATTTAAAAAAAAACAACACGGTACACAAAACCTTAAATACATTTATTTATTTTGATACACGTTTTCAAATTATTACAACCGTTATTCACAAACAAGGAATCAAATTATAACCGCTAAATAGACATAAATCACCACTGCTATAACTAATAGAATTAATGTCTAACTACCTGGTTTTCACAATCGAATATGACAACAATAGAAAATATAAAACTTACAGCCCTTTGAGCGATGTTGCCGCCACGAGTGCCACCCGAAAAGTGACCGAAACATGGCGCGCGCGCTCCTTTTATACTAGAGACGAAATCGTCACAAGTTTCTTCCTAACAATATATTTTAAACGATAGGCTTAGCCACTGTAACGTCCTGGACACTATGGTGATCCAAAAAAAAGTCCTCAGGAACGCCACGATAACCAACGCGGCCCACCCTGTTTTTTGCTTTAAACCATTTTTTTACTGTAGGGCGATGCTAGTGTGTTCTTACTTTATTGTTTATGGTACTCGACAAAATTCCGCGTCTTTTTGTTCTTGGGCACCCCGCACTATGACATAGAGATTTTTTTTTATAAATTGTTGAAATGTCGTCCGTCAACAGTCAGTTGACACTGACTGTTGACGGACGACAACAGTTAAGTCGACTGTTAAGTCAATTTATGTCATATTTGTGATTTAATTGGAATTTTCGTATGTACGTATTCTATTATTTTCATCATTCGTACGTATGAGTTCGAAATGGCCGTGTATTTGTGATAAAAGATGTAACAACCAAATCTTTGTTAGTCAAAAGTTTGATTTTTTTTGAATCTTTATAACGTAATTAGTTGTCATAACAGTTGTGCATGCTTAATAGAGTTTTAAAAATTAATTAAATGCGAGTTCAAAATTTATTATTAAAATGTAAGAGGCTTTGTTCGAGTTTCAATCGAACACTCAGCGAAAATGCATAATTGCATCGAACGCAAGTATGCACATTCGCTCGTTGACCAAAATGTGGGGCAGTTCGCGTTTAGATCTCATCAGAGACACCACGTTCTCAACACCATTTTACCATTACCATTTTACCAATAAGTTAGTGATATAGTTAACCATTTTTACCATTTCTTGTAACTAAGTGTTATAGTAATTCAATACAGCTATTTCCCTTAAAATACGAGACTTTACTTTAACTTTTACCACATACCATAATTACCCTATCAATACGAGAAAGGAGTGTTAGGTCACCATAGTACCGAGCACTAATTTCTACATGGTCCTTCGAGCATTAAATTACCAGTGACTACCAAGTGATACAGTGCCACGCGAACCAGAAGATCGCTGCAATTTGGAGAACCTTGGATTGCAGAGACGGTCGGTTGGAGCAAATAAGGTCAGATCAAACCAATTATTTATACTAACCATTACCATATATTATCGAATCAACTTCAAATATGGATTCCGACTCACTATTCATCAACCAAACGGAGCTCTATGAAATCTTGGACAAGTTTTTATCCAATATAAAGAAAGATGGATCCGAGAGGAAGACCATCGATAATTACAAGCGCAAGGCTAATATGTTGGAAGCATACTGGCACGATTATCAAGAGATCCATAAGAAAATGTGTGAGTTTGCGGATTTTGAGCACATTTACTTCAAAAAGGGTTGTTTCGATACCGTCCAGGAAGTTTATTTGAAAATCAAGGAGATTATTGATAAAACCCTGAGGCAGTTAGGCACATCCCAGCTGAAAGAGGTACAACCATTACCAGGTATTCGGGCTAGGCAACAGAGAAGCGCGGACCATCTACGGCCAGAACCAGAAGATGAGGCGGCGCAGCCACAACCAGGTACGTCGTCTCGTTATGAGGAATCATCGCGGCTAGAAAGTTCTCTCTGTACGGAGAGAGGGTCCAGTAAGCTGAACGGGTTAGTGAAGAAGCAGAATATCAATTTCAAAGCATTCTTGAGAACCGTGAGTAATATACAAGTAGATCAGTTCGAGAACCAATGGCAATTCGAGAACGCTCTAAAATCACTGGATAGCCGATGGGGTGAGATTGACAAACTTCATTGGGAAATTGAAGGTGAGGATGGAGGAGATGATATTACGTACCAAATGGAATTCTGCAAGCACGAGGAAAAGTACAGTGAGTTGACAAACGACATCAACAAAAAGATGTGGGCAGTGAAGCACCGTGAGAAGTCTGCTCCAAAGATGGACATCCCCGTGTTCAATGGGGCTTACAACCAGTGGGTTCCGTTCAAAGACTTGTTTAGCGAAGCGATTGATAAAAATCCGTCGATGTCTAATGCGCAAAAAATGCAGTTTTTAAAGAGTAAGGTGGTTGGAGAAGCAGAGCGTCTGATTCACCATTTACAGATCAGCTCTGACAATTATCAGGTATGTTGGGAGATTTTAAACCACAGGTATGGAAACAAGAAATTAATTTTCACGTCCCATATTAACATTTTACTTGGACTTCCCAACATACAACAGCAATCGCTGGCCGCGATTAAGAAGCAGCATGACGTAACCAAGGAGACGTTACACGCTATTCAGAATCTGGGGATAAATATAACAACTTGGGATCCGCTTTTAGTGCATCTACTAGCGCAAAAGCTTGATAACGATACCTTCACCGAATACATAGAATCAGTCAAGAACCCTAGAGAGCTACCGGATCTGCAGGAGTTCCTGGAATTCCTGGAGATGAAGTTTACGGCACTAGAAGCGTCTCGCCGCAAGCAAGAACCAGCCAACCAAAATACCATGCAACATCAACCATATAACAACAACCAAAACCAGAAGAAAAGTTTCCACCGAAGTAACCATCAGTCAAGCAGCAAAGACAATTCAAAGACTAATATGAATGCATTACATGTGTCGCGGTCAGTAACCTGTGCATTGTGCAATTCTGAACACGGGTTGTGGCGTTGCCCTGATTTTTTACAAATGACGCACGAGCAAAAGATAAACAAAGTTGAGCAATTAAATTACTGCCAAAACTGTCTATGCAGTCATAATAATAAACCATGTCAATCGAACAAACGATGTCGTAAATGCAAAGCCACACATAACACTTTGCTTCACGAAGCATTGTCAAGTCAAAGTCCAACTGCGTCAGCAGAAGAAACCACCAACGCTATTGCAACCAAAAAGAGCACATCTAGGTCATCTCACGTGTCTTGGGATGACATGTCTGAAATACTTTTAGCCACCGCTATTGTGAAAGTAAAGGGAGCTGATGGAACTCAGCACAAAATGAGAGCTTTAGTTGACCAGGGATCTCAACTGTCATTAATCAATGAAAACGCAGCCCAGATCTTAGGATTGAAGAGGGCTCATTTCAAAGGTCAAATTTTCGGAGTCGGTGAAAAAGAAAGTAGCACGAAGGGAATGTTGCATGTAACACTACAGTCTACAAATAGTGAATTTACTTGTGATACGAACGTCATTGTTATGAATAATTTGATCAAGCGACTCCCAAATAAAACGTTTACCAAACCAACAACGTGGAACCATATCCATGGGATACAATTGGCCGATCCGGAGTTCCACATAAGTAGACCTGTAGATATGCTTCTAGGTGCAGATGTTTACAGCAAAATAATGTTAGGAGGAATCTTGAGAGGCGATAAGGACCAGCAACCAATCGCTCAACAAACTCAACTGGGATGGCTACTCTGTGGATCCATGGAACCACACTACCAATGTAACGTAGTTCTCAACAGTACAGAAGATCTACTCAAATATTGGGAGAATGAAGACATAAACCAAAAGATAGAGATGTCCAACGATGACCATGAGTGCTTACAGTTTTTTATTAAAACCAATAAGAGGCTTGAGGACGGAAGGTACGAAGTCCGACTACCAATTAAGCCGGAACACAAAGAAAAGTTGGGTGCGACCAAACCACAAGCATTAGCTCAATTTAGAAACTTAGAGAAGAAATTTGAGAGGAACTGCGAATTGAAAAAAGAGTACAAAAAATTCATGGACGAATATTTTGCATTAAACCACATGATACCATGTAACATTAACCAGCCTAACATTAACGCCTCAGCAAAGTCATCATTAGGGTACAGTCTAAATGACATCATGTACAGGGGTCCGAACATACAGAAGGATCTTCAAGAACTTATCCTGAAATGGAGACAATTTCAATTTGCATAATACTTCCGACATCGAGAAGATGTACAGAATGATCCGAGTACACCAAGAAGATCAAGCCTACCAAAAGGTACTATGGCGAGAATCAAATAACCATCCTATACAAACATTTCAACTCGTCACGCTTACATATGGAACCAAACCAGCAGGATTCTTAGCGATGATGTGCTTGAAACAATTAGCGTCTGATGAAAGGCAGAAATTTCCTGACGCAGCAAAGGAATTGGAGGACAGTTTCTATATGGATGATTTTTGCGGAGGGCGCCATTCAATTGAATCCGCAAATAAGCTAAAATCCGATCTCATAAAATTATGCCGATTGGGAGGATTTAATCTTAGAAAATGGACCTCCAACAAACCAGAGCTATTAACTGATTTAGAGAGAGAGCAATGCGACCAGTCAACTTACGAATTCAAACAGAACGATTCTACCAAAACATTGGGTCTCTGTTGGAACCCACAGAGAGATAATTTTACCTTCAACTCGAAAATAGAACCCGAATCACCTGCAATTATTACCAAAAGAGCTCTACTTTCGGACATTTCCAAGCTGTTCGATCCGTTAGGGTGGTTAACCCCCCTGAGCACTACCATGAAATTACTATTTCAAAATGTCTGGCTGTCTAACTTAAAATGGGATGACCGCCTACCAGAGGCAATGAACTCAGAATGGACTAAATTGAAACAAGAATTTAGGGACATAAGCAGCATGAAAATCAACAGATGGCTAGGAATGGGAGAAAAGCAAAATTTAGAGCTGCACGGATTCTGCGACGCCTCAAACAAGGCATACGCGTGTGTGATCTACTGCAAGGTAGTAAAGAAAGAAGGGACAACCATAACATTAGTTGCGGGAAAGGCCAGGTTGGCACCTATAAGCAAAGTCTTATCTATACCGAGACTAGAGTTAATGGGCGCTCATCTCTTAGCTCAGCTAATGCAAAAAGTTCAAAGCTGCTTATCAGATTACCCTACGGATGTCTACTCTTGGACTGATTCAACTGCAGTACTGGGGTGGATACAAGGTGATCCAGCCAGGTGGAAACCATTCGTAGCAAATCGGGTAACAGCAATCACCAAAACCATACCATCAACACATTGGCAATATGTGAAGACGACTGATAATCCAGCTGACTGCGCAAGTCGTGGTTTAACCGTCAAGCAACTCAAAGACCATAAGTTATGGTGGCAAGGGCCGTCATGGCTGCCGTCATACACAAACCAAGAAAACCACAAAACCGTATATGAGACGAATTTAGAAGTAAAACCGTCTATGTTAAAACAAGCCAACGCGTTGGTCAATGAACAACCAGAAGAATCGCTGACTACCAAAATTATTAAACAGTTAATAACCAAACATAGCTCCATTGCAAAAATCATACGAATTTTTGCGTGGATACTGCGATTACCAACCTTGAAAAAGCAAGTACGCCGACCCTACCTCGAATTACACGAGCTTCGTCGCGCTAAACAGCTGATAATCAAAAACGTCCAGCAGGCGGAATTTGCAGTCGACCTAGTTTCAATAAATAAACACGGGAGAGTGCCCTCGAAAAGTAAGATTTTGAATTTGAATCCAACCATAGATGAACGCGGAATTTTGCGCGTGGGTGGAAGATTGGAAAACGCCCACATGAGTGATGAGATGAAGCATCCCATCATCTTACCACACGATCATCCGCTTACCACACTACTCATCGATCAAGCTCATAAATTAACTTTCCATGGCGGAGCGCGTCTAACGTTAGCAAACCTTCGACAGCAGTATTGGATTATCGGAGGATATATGGCCACTAAAAAGTTTATAAGGAAATGTGTCATATGCAGTAAACAGAATCCCGTACGGCAGCACCAGCTCATGGGAGATTTACCAGAACCAAGAGTGAACCCAGAACATGCGTTTTATCACTGTGGCATAGATTACACAGGTTTCGTAGAGGTCAAAGCTAATAAAGGACGAGGAATCAAAACTACAAAGGGATACGTAGCAGTATTTGTATGTATGGTAACGAAAGCAGTTCATCTAGAACTCGTGTCAGACCTGAGCAGCTCCGCCTTTTTGGCAGCGCTAACCAGAATGGCAGCCAGAAAAGGGGCACCACGACATATGTACAGTGACAACGGCACTAACTTCGTGGGAGCAAACAGGATGATACAGGAAGAATACAACCAGCTTCGCGAAGTATTCAGTGGCAGCTTCATAACCGAGATAACGGAAATGGGTATAGAATGGCACTTCAACGTACCTAGTTGGCCTAATGCCGGCGGTCTTTGGGAGCGAGCAGTACGCAGTCTAAAACATCATCTCAAGAGGGTCATCGGTCAACAGAGACTAACCTTCGAGGAGTACACCACATTGTTAGCCAGAATAGAAGCGTGCCTCAACTCTCGACCTCTTTGCGCGATATCCGAAGATCCTGATGATGTAAACTTCCTTACACCAGCGCATTTCTTATCAGGAAGACCAGGAACAACAGTCATAGAAACAGAGCAAGATGCTAGAACCAGATGGCATCTAACCAACAAATTATTCCAAGATATTTGGAAACGATGGAAGACTGAATACTTGACACAACTCTCATCTAGATGTAAATGGATGGAACCACAGAAAGACATCGGAATTGGAGATCTAGTGGTGATTCATGATGAAAATCTACCTCCAGGAAAATGGGCTCTAGGACGTGTCGTCGACACACATCCAGGAAAAGATGGTCTAACCAGAGCGGTTTCACTAAAAACAAAAAACGGGGTCATGAAACGCCCTATTGTGAAACTCTCAGTTTTGCCCGTTAACCAAAATAACGCAACGACATCAAAACCAACTACCAAATTAACAGAAAGAAAAAGAAAACCGAGACCAAAAATCGCAACTGTAGTTAATGTTTTACTGAGTTTTTTCATGCTAATTTTCCCTTCTTACGGTTTAGACAACGTCAAACCATTTCCAAGCAACCAAACGCTGTATTTTGACCCTATTTCAAAAATACAATTAATCAGAGATAAATGGACATTAGTCATGTACTACGACATGGGACCCTATTGGACAGGCATAAAAACCTATAATAAATTAGCAAATTATCAAGAACAATTATGCGCCACCATTGAAACACAAAGCCATTGTAATACAATCGTGCAGCAAGCCCGGCACGATTACCAGGAACTCGAATACTACAATGAACTTTTGTTAACACAGCATTTTGATGTCCACGCTAGACGGCGACGCGCCACAGGGAATACGGGTCGACGCCGACGAGGCCTTATCAACGGTATCGGGTATCTAGCAAATGACTTGTTTGGAGTTTTGGACTCGCGTTTCGCAGACCAATATGAAAAGGACATTGAAACCATACATCGCAATGAAAAACACCTTTCTAATTTATGGAAAAACCAAACTTCCATAATTGAAGCCGAGTTCAACCTCATGAAGAGGATGGAGATCACTGTAAACAAACAGCACAAGTTAATAAACAAGAAGCTTATGGACTTGCAAGAAAATGCGAGCACTCTCCAACGTCAAATTCAAAATATTTCATATGTCAATGACTTCACTTTGTCAGCAATGTCCGGAAACAGCTTGCTACAAGGATTAAGACGACTCCAAGACACGTTACTCGATGCATTAACAGACATCTACCACGGTCAAATTAGCATACATTTACTGCCACCAACGCAACTTAAACGTGAGCTCCAAACCATATATGGCCAAATGCCAAGCGACCTCACACTACCAATCACTAATTTAGACACTGACCTTCAGTATCTTTACAAACTACTGAAAGTCAAAGCCAGAGCGACGCAAAAATTTGTTATAATTGAGGTAACTTTTCCATTAGTATCCAGAGAAAGTTTCAAACTGTACAAAATAATACCAGTACCGCATCAAACAAACACCATTAAGACCTCAATAATACCAGTCTCCGAATATGTGGCAGTCAACCTAAAGAAAGATTCCTTCTTTAGCATGTCCACACAGGAACTAACGGCATGTCTGCACCATGGACCAACTTACATGTGTCAGCTGCTAAAACCAATTACAGACCTGCAAAATGACGACAGCTTTTGCGACAAGAATTTGGAAACCAATAAATGTAAAGTAGAAAAAACCAACTGCACCAACGTATGGCTAGAATTACATTTGACTTCTCAACACTTTTATTTTTGTTGTGACACCTACACAATAAAGGTAATATGCGGCGATCATGTAACAGTTCGTCAGCTGAGCCAAGCCGGGGTCATTGGAATAGGTCAAGAGTGCGTCATCAAAGGAAAGGACTTCTCATTATATTCGATACGTCATCAGTCCAACCAAATGAACATTTCTCCAACCATTTTCATGCCTGAATTTGATCAGATTAATCACTTGATTAACATAAAAATCCCTGACGAAACGCACACTGATGACGGAAACCTAACTATTTCCATGACCAGCCTGGGAGAGGCAATAGAAAAGCTGAAGAAAAGCGATTCGGAAATAGAGGATTTATCACCCCATGACATACATCAATACGTAATCTGTTACGTGTTGATGTCGATCGCACTATGCGTAGCAGCAGTCTGGATGTGGCGGACTGGACGATGTCACCTGTGCCGGAAGCCTGCCGCTGGGCACCGTGGCGAGGGATCCCGCCGACATCAGACCATGGTAACCCCGTCGCCTCCGAGCCCTCGACGCCGCAGCGTGAGTCGCTGTCAACAGAAGTCAGCAGTGACTCCGCTGACACCGAAACCAAACAGAAGACGCGAATCACATTACAGTGAAGTGCTCAGTGCTAGAGATCTAAAGGATAAAAGTGAAATCGGTTTTAGTTTACACAATTATGCCAAACGCTGGCCTAGCGCCAACTACAGTGCAATTAAAAGGGACAAAAGTACGGACACAGGCAATCAAAATATTGCTTTTACTGTGGAAGACTCAATAGTGTAACTTAAGATCGCTGTTTTTGTCTTTAATAATTATTTATGTAAACCATTATGAATTTATTATTTGCTTTTACTATGCTTTATCAATGTTTTATACTTACCAGCGCAGATGTTTAAGTAGTTTAATGTTTTTGTACACACCATATCATGTAGTTTTAGCTATCATCCCGCATTTCTTCTCGCTCTCGGGAATATGTTCGAGTTTCAATCGAACACTCAGCGAAAATGCATAATTGCATCGAACGCAAGTATGCACATTCGCTCGTTGACCAAAATGTGGGGCAGTTCGCGTTTAGATCTCATCAGAGACACCACGTTCTCAACACCATTTTACCATTACCATTTTACCAATAAGTTAGTGATATAGTTAACCATTTTTACCATTTCTTGTAACTAAGTGTTATAGTAATTCAATACAGCTATTTCCCTTAAAATACGAGACTTTACTTTAACTTTTACCACATACCATAATTACCCTATCAATACGAGAAAGGAGTGTTAGGTCACCATAGTACCGAGCACTAATTTCTACAGGCTTAAGAACTAAGATAGAGGGCCTTTATACCGCTGCTTTGGATTTTAAGATATAATAATCAGCACTGAAAGTTGGCTTAATGATACGGTGTTTGACCATGAAATTTGAGATAACCGATACGAAGTGTTTAAGCGCGATAGGTCGTCTACTGTGTCCTCGACCACAAAAAAGGATGGCGGCGGGGTGTTTGTTGCAACTCTGGATAAGTATGAGGTCTCACGGAGATTGAATTGGGAGTCCCATTGTGAGGCATTGTGTATAACAATCAGGTGTGAAAGCGGCCTAAATATTAATATCTGTGCGGTTTATATCCCAACCTTAATCGAACAGGATTATATGAATGAATTACTTCGAAACTTTACAGAAGTAATTATTAAAAAGAGCAAAGTAAATTCTGTCAACTTAATAATAGGTGACTTTAATATGGATAGTATCTCATGGCAATATAATGTAGAATCAGGTCTTTTGGTCCCCAAAGGATCAAGCAGTAATCAGGAAAACATTTTCATAGACATGCTAGCCTTTAATGATGTTCATCAATGTAACACGATACTCAACGTTTCAAATCGAACTCTAGATCTGGTTTTATACAGTGGTAATAACACAGTGCTGGTATCTCAGGCTTCAAATCCATTCGTAAAGATTGATCCTTATCATCCTGCAAAAAAAATCTTTAAATCTTTTGATACGTTGTATAAGAGATTTCTCTCTTATACAACGTATCATACCAAACCTCTAATGCATAATAAAGTCCCGTACTTAAACTTCTACCTCTGTAATTATGAAGTAGTTAACGCCAAACTTGCTGAAATTTATGGGCTGATGAATAAAATTCTGTAACTAATATTAACGAAATGTTGCAAAAGTTTTACGATACTCTCATGCCAATTATAAAACAGCATACTCCGATTATAAAACCAGGAAATGAAAGCTATCCTGTCTGGTATAGTCGGGCTCTACTTAGATTCATTAAAGAGAAAGCTAAATATCACAATTTATACAAAAAGTACGGAAACCCCGGAGATAAAACCACTTTTGAATGTTTGAGAACGCGTTGCAGTAAGTTGAAACAAGAATGTTGTGCAAACTTTAAAAAGAATATAGCAAAGCATCTGCGCGCCAATCCTAAATATGTTTGGAGTTACTTAAATAACAAACGGTTATGTAACTCTTACATTCCCAATAAAATGACTTTGGGTAACACTAGGTTTGCCAGGGGTGGTCAAAAAATTTGTGATTTGTTTTCGTATAACTTCCAGTCTATGTATGGAATACATAGTAATATTCAATCTTTAACGCCAGTTATACCTACTGCCTGTAACAATCACACTTTCGGCCACTGTAAACTTGAAGAAAAAGAAGTTTTAGATTATTTAACTTCCCTGGACTGTGATAAAGGTCCAGGGCTTGATTCAGTCCCTCCTCTCTTCCTTAGAAAGTGGGCAACAAACTTGTCTGATCCCCTGACTACAATTTTTAACAACTCTTTGTCGCAGGGCGTTTTCCCTGATCAGTTAAAAAGTGCACAGATCACGCCTATCTTTAAATCTGATAGTGTTGATGACGTTGCGAATTACAGACCAGTGTCAATGCTTTCCATGTATGGTCAAATTCGTGAATCACTTGTTCAGAGAAGACTGTTTTATCACTTTAATAATATGCTGGATGATAACCAGCATGGCTTTCGCCCCAAAAAGTCGACACTGTCGAACCTCGTTGAGTATGTCTCTTACATATCATCTGCATTAGATGACGGTAGTAAAGTTCATGCTATATACACTGACTTTAGAAGGGCCTTCGATTTAGTAGATCACGACTTACTTATTGCTAAATTGGAAAGTATGGGGAGTTCACGGGTCGTTGTTGCGTTGGTGCGAATCGTACTTAAGGAATCGCTCACAGCTTGTGTATCTTAAGGGTTTTAAGTCCAAACAGTATATCATACCATCAGGGGTGCCTCAGGGGTCACATTTGGGGCCTTTATTTTTTTTAGTTTTTATAAATGACTTGGGCAGCAAAATTGACGCTGAGTATAAACTTTTTGCCGCTGATCTGAAACTATACTGAACTATATATAACAAATCCGACGTAATTCAGCTGCAGCAAGATTTAGATAACGTATACATACAATTGGTGTAAAAAACAATATTTCTTTAAATAAAAAAATGTGACCATTAAATTTAGCAGAAAAAGAGAAACATCTCAAACTTTTTACTCAATTAATAACAGCCCGCTTCAAGAGGTTGATACAATTAGGGATCTTAGAGTTTTATTAGAAAGCAGTTTAAGTTTTAGAAGTCATTACGACCAATTATTAGTGGGGCGTCAAAATTGACAGGTTTCATGGTCAGGGAATTGAAAATATTCAGAAAATCAAACCTGACTATTTCCATTTATAACAACGTTATTCGCAGTATTCTGGAATATTGTAGCATGGTATGGAACCCGTTTTATCAGCCTGTGAACTGTGATCGGACAGAGCGCGTTCGGAGAAAGTTTTTGTATCACCTATGTTACTCGGATAACAAATGTCATAGTCTAAGCTCGTACAACTCTAAGTTGGGTCATTATAAAATGACATCTTTAAGTGTACGCAGAAAATCTGTAGATTTCATGTTTTTGTTCAAGTTAATAAATGGCCTAATTGATGTGTTTTTAATTTTTAGGTGGGGTGGGAAATCATCCAATGACTGGAGGGCGTGTCAGACTCTTACTGACTAAAACCCACACCTGTTCCTTCCCTGCCTGGGTGCCCAGGGGTGCGGTGGCTCATTTTCAGAGTTTATCCGCTACCCCTAGGCATGCAGGCACCGGCCTTGATGGGCCCCGTCAGTGGTAATTGATGCTCCTGAGCTTTTAGAAAAAGTAAATATTAGTATCATTCGTAGTGGTAGCCGCTTAATTAACAGAAGAACTTTCGTCCAGCCTCAAAGTCGAACAAATATAAAAAAGGCAGAGGCAAAAAGTTTTATGTCATCCATGTAAAGGAGGTGAGATATAATCTGACCACCTCTCTTGATCCGATAGCCTAGCCCTGAATTCTCCAGCAGTGTGCTTAGAGGATTCAAGGCTAGGCAAAACCGAAGCGGACTCAAACTGTCACCCTGGAATTTACCCCGCTCGATCCTTATCGGTTCGCTATTTCTTTGACTTTGTTGACATCTTGGATATCCAAGGACCGTCCTCCATTGCCCCATACATGACATCAGGAAGGTGCGTAGTGTTGCATCAACTTCATACAATTCCAGCACCCTAATGACCCATGCATGAGGAACTGAGTCATAGGCCTTCTTATAGTCTATCCAACATGTCTACAGATCCTTTCGGGAACGCCGAACCTGTTGACTAATGGTCATATCTATGAACAGAAGCTCCTTAATACCGCAGAATCCATTCCTACATCCATATTGAGAGGCAGACATGATACAGTTACTATCTATATGTGTGTTAATCTTAGCTCTCAAAATGGATATAAGAACCTTATAGACCGTCGGTAAGCACGTGATCAGTCTATAATTTTTAGGTTCCGCAGTACTACCTGATTTATGAAGCAGGTGGGTTATTCCTGTAGTTAGAAATTGGGGCAGTGACCCTGACTCTAAGGCAGACTGGATCTGAAATCCCAAGCAGGAATGCGACCTTGTAAACCATTTTATCCAGAAGTTGTGCAGCCCGTCCGGCCCTGGAGATTTCCAGTTAAGTAATGGACGGACTGCACGAGCTACATTTTGGGGGCTGATGATAATTGCCCCCATTTCTGGTATTGACTGGTGCTCAACATCCCGAATCTAATCGCCCTCGGTATGACAGACAGGCACCGACCAACAGAACCGACCAACAGGACCGACCGACAGATGCTGCGCCAGAACGAGTATATGGCGTCATCATCCGGCAGGCGCGTATTAGTCAAACCTTGGTCCGGTTGATCCCAATCCCTATACACCCACCTTTAATTAGTTCAGAATGTGCGATTCTAGGCGTACCGTTCCACTCGCCGCTTATACCTGCAAATACGGTTTGCTCATGCATATACTTTCTGCTTCAGGAAGTAGATGCGCTCTGTAACACGGGACAGATAGTCTCGGCGACTGATATCAGCCCTCGTTTGCGTTCAGGATCCACTGTGTGGTAATCTTTGCCCACTGCTCCTCTGACATTCGGCAGATGTGACCAGCCCAGTTCCACTTTAACCTCGCAGCTGTGTGGCTAAAGTCCGTTAATTGTGTTTTAGAACGAAGTATAGAGTTTCTAATTCGGTCTGTGAGTTTGACACCCAGTATACTGATTCCATAGTGCGTTGGCAGACTCCAAGTGCAGACTTTTGACGATTGGTAAAAGACCACGTTTGCGCCCCATAGGTGAGGGTGGGAAGAATGTACATGTCCATAAGCTTTCGTTTAAGAGAAAGAGAGAGAGAGAGAGGTCCCTTCATTAAGTGCTTTATCGACCAATAGTTCTTCCAGGGATTTTCGGTGCGTCGCGCGATCTCTTTGACTTGTCTTACCTGGAAGAAGACTATTTGACCGAGATAAATGTATTCATGAACATATTCAATCCTCACACCCCCAATGTCTATGCGGCGCTCGATGTTGTTCGTCCTCAGTTTTGTTTTAGTCATATTCATCGAAAGTCCAACCCGGAGACTGGCATTGCTCAGTTGCTCGAGCATGAGGCCTAACTCAGCTGCTGAGGAGGAAAAGAGTATAATATCGTCGGCGAAACGTAGATTAGTTAATTGCTTTCCGCCGACGACAATTCCTTTGTCTTCCCAGTGTGGATGTAATTCTTGAAAGATTTCTTCGAGAGTGGCAGTGAAGAGCTTGGGAGATAGCGGGTCGCCTTGTTTGACTCCTCTTTGAATAGGAAAGGGTGGTCCGGTGGTATAAGTGCGTATGGCTGCTGTGCTATTGTGGTAATTTTTATGTATCAGATGTGCATAAGTGAGTTGTATCTCATGTTTTTTTAGTGAAGAAAATATAGAGTCGTGGGCTAGACTATAGAAAGCCTTTGAGTAATCCACGAACGCGAGATATAGGGGCAGATTAAACTCTTGGTGTTTTTCAATCACCTGATCCTGAAATCCAGCCTGTTCGGGAGGTTGGTGGCGGTCCAGCGTGTCCGATATGCGGTTTCCTAATGTTTTAATAAATATTTTGTACAGATGAGAAACTAAGCTAATTGGTCGACAATGCCCGATATCTGATTTATCTCCTTTCTTGTGAAGCAAGATTATATTTGAGAGACAAAAGTTCCTGAGAAAGGCGCCTGTGTTAAGAATAGTGTTGAAAAGGTTACAGATATGTGGTGATAATGTTGGTTATCCAATTTGTCACGCCATGTAAAATACTGTCTGGATAGTCAGAATCCAGTCTAACCCAACAAATTTGGAAAAGCCCCGATACACAGATAAAAGGAATGGTTTTTGTTGCTGCTCTATCTTCAAAATAAAAACTGGTTCTTATTTAAGATTTTCAATATAATTATATAATAAAAATTGGCACCAATAACAATGTCGACAAAAAAAAATGCATCTAGTAATATTATTTTCTATAGTCAGATCTTATTTTATAGAATTAATGGTTATCTAAGAGCAATTAAAGTGAAAAGCGCAGTAGCGGTAAGCAGTAGTGTGAGAGGATAAGTGTACGTGGAACTGCTGCAAGCGTGCTCTCCGGGCCCGATGCAGGCGGCGTAGGCCATGAGGTGCGGCAGCTGGCTCTGCTCGTACAGCCCCGTGAACATGGAGTGGTGCGGCCCACGCGCGAACACCGCCACGTCGTCGCCACCGTGCGTCTCCGACTCCAGCGGTACGTCCACGTGAGACTCCCAATCTAATGCACCTACAAAATGTTTTTTTAATTAGACACATACGTGCATCATAATGCTTTTTGTTTTATGTAACCCTGTTAAGAATACTTACCGTCAGCGAAACCATCCTCAGCAGTAACGTTGGGTCGAATGCCGTTCACGTGCGAGCGGAATCCAGGCCCGTTGGTGTAAGACAGCGTCATGTAAGGCATGCCGTCCTTGTCCACATCCCTTGAGGTACCCAGGATGTCGTTGCCACGTTGCGAGTACCCGTTGAAGGACATGACGTGCGCGTGGTCCGCCGTCACCACGATGAGCGAGTCGTCCTCGGACAGCATCTCCGCGGCGCGCGCCACGGCCGCGTCCATCTCCAGCGTCTCATCGAGCGCCAGCTCCACCAGGTTGTCGTGGTGCGCGTGGTCGATGCGGCCTCCCTCCACGAACAGGAAGAATCCCTTCTCGTTCCGACTCAACGAGCGAATTGCCACCTCAGTTAGCTCAGTTAGTGTGGGCTCGGTTGTGAGATTAGCCTGCTTGTGGTACTGTAAGTGATTATTCTCGAACAATCCTAATAGATAGTCAGGGGGTGATAGCAACAACTCCTTCAACTGCTCTCGGTTCCAGATGTAGCGGTGATCGATGTTTTGGGAAGACTTGTCATTCTGCCACTCTTCAATTAAATTTCGGCCATCAGTTCTGAGCCCAGGTGAACCTTCTTCATCAATGCTCGTGGTAGGGATAAATTCCCGCCTGCCGCCTCCTAAGATGATCTGCCAAAAACGTGCGTACATATTGAATAAAAAAAATATTTAGATGTATTACAATAACACAAAATGAATTTACTAGCTGTAGCGTAATTAGTACGAGTCGGATGGGCGCAATCGTAATTAATACGAGTCGGATGGGCGCAATCGTAATTAGTACGAGTCGGTTGGGCGCAATCGCAACCAGGCTTGCATATGTCAATTCAACAATCAGTTAGAGTTTCAATGAGGTTTTCAAACTTATAATAATATATTGACAGTCGAATTATTGTAAATTCAAATTCTGACGTATGTAGTCTTCTCGTAACGTATTTATTACTTTGGTAAAAAAAAACCAGCCAAGTGCATGTCGGACTACGCACATTTAAGGTGCCGTACCAAATGAGGGAAGTATCAAAGAAAAAATCTGATTTATCAATATATTGGTAATTTTAAGTAATAAAATATATGTAATAACTGATTGTTGAAAGGACAAAAGTAAGCGATATTTCACCAAAAATTAAAACACTGAAATGGAACTGGGCTGGTCACATTATAAGAACGAATAAAGAAAAATGGACGAAACATCTTATGGAATGGTATCCGAGGAATGAGAAAAGGCAAAAAGGACGTCCAATCAAAAGATGGGAAGATGACTTTCCAATAGGATGGAGAAGACTAGTTCGTGACAGAGTTGAGTGGAAGAAACTGGGGCAGGCCTATGTCGAAGGACAACCTGATCAAAAAACGGGTTGCTTAAAATTACAATGTTAACCTGTGAAGCCCCGCGACTCAAATGAAGAAAATGTCGTGAGGAAAGTCTTGTGTATGGATGTGGATGGCCATAAGAGTAGGGGAAGGCCAAAGAAACGATGGTTGGACTGTGTGAAAGACGATATGGGTAAAAAAGGGGTGACTATAGAGATGACGACTAATAGTATGAAAGAAAAAGACATGTTGCGCCGACCCAAAATAAATTGGGATAAGGGCAGGAGAATGATGATGAAAATATACGTAATAATAAATATTATCATAAAACAATGGGAAGCTAAAAAGTTCTTCGGAACAATATTTTGTGACGGACGACGGACAGACAGACGGACACGTGAGAGACAGCAATAGGGCTCCGTTTGGACACGTCGCGTACGGAACCCTAAAAACTAAACAGACACAATAACGTAAGGAACGCAGTACGGGCCGAGCAGAACGTGAGCACTAACTTTGAGCTGGCTGCCGGGGCGCATGTGCACGAGCTGGTGCGCTATGTCAGGGCAGCGCTCGGTGTCGCCGCCGTCGAGCCGCACTTGCGCGTCGTTCTCCCAGTGCCGGTTGGCAGCCTTGGCGAACACGCCGGCGGGCGACGCGTGCGTGATGCGTGTCGTCGTCACGATGCCTGGCGAATAAGCATTTATCGTTATACATAATATTCGTCTCTCGAAACACCATCATTTTTACCGAAGCGGAACCGAAACCTATACCTACGTGGTAACAAAAATACGTAAGGATAAACATTAACCAAGCATTAACCATTCAAGTTCATAGATCAATGAGAAGTAAAAGATCTTCGGAACAAAATTTTGTTACAGACAGACGGACAGAGCCCTATTGCTGTCACCCACGTCCGACACGTGGGTGACAGCAATAGGGCTCCGTTTAGACCCTTCAGGTACGGAATCTTGAAAACCACCGTATGAGTAAATTCAAAATGTAGTCTTGTAATGAAAAATCAGGCAAAGGCAAGTGACAAGCGGGCAAACAATTGCCCTCGTGTATCAAACGTTTCACGGTCCTCGGTTTGGTCGGAGGTTCTGGTTTTATGGAAAATAACTAAAAAAGAGTTTTATTTTTCCAAAATTTTCATGTTTACTACCCGTTTTACATTATTAAAAACACTTTAACCGCGGCTTCGCTCCCGTGACATACCCCGCGGGACCTGTTATAATAAAAGTAGCATATGTTACTTCCTGTTAATTTAGCTTTCTATTGCTGAAAAAATGGTTTACGAGACCGACGTCTCGTTGTTTCGGAGCTTATTCGTTACATACAAAAATACAAATCCATCCTCTTATAATATTATTAGTATAAGTATAGAAATAAAAACTCCTAAGTATTTTTTTTCTAAGGCATTAGTGTTTTTTACGAAATTTTCTAAGTAGGTACATTTCATGTATGTTGTGCGTTCACCTTTCAAGTTCTTTATATTATTTATTTATTTAATTAATGAAATTACAATAAAAAGGTGTAACTTATTTTTAAACTCGCCTAACTTTTACGTTTGATGGCGAGAGGCGCTCCTTTACATAAAAATGAACCACCTTATGTACTTAACTACTACTTATAATAATATATTATACTGTTATGGTTTCACAATGTATTTAATCCTGCTTGCAATCCTATACAATGTTTTTTTTTTAATTTTGTCTTAAGTGTTCCTTTACTAGTTTTTACATTTTCTCTTAGTAAATCTATTTTGTTAAACAATTTAGGTACCAAATAATTAGATGTTCTCTTACCATAATAATTTGTTATCTGTGGTTGAACCAGTTTGTTCTCTCTAACCCTACGTGTGTTGGAGGCAAAAATCCTCGCGCACCTGTATGAGTGGCGCGAGGAGGCTAAACGCCGGGGCGAAACTGCGCTGCCGCGACAACTCGCTGCTCGGCAGACAGAGCTCCAGCAGGATCTCATGGTGACATGGAGAGAGCGACTGTCGCAACCCAGCGCTGAGCACGCCACCATCGAGGCGGTAGTGCCCCTCTTTGAGGAGTTTCTGGAGAGGCGCCATGGCGCCCTCACCTTCCGCCTGACACAGGTGCTCACCAGACATGGCTGTTTCGGGAGGTACCTGTGTCGGATCAAGGCGGAGGTGACCCCTGCGTGTTTCCACTGCGAGGATCGCCCAGTGGACACTTTGGAGCATACGGTGGACGTTTGCCCCGCTTGGGCAGAGCACCGCCGTGTTCTCGTGGATGCGATAGGCGGCAGCGACCTGTCGCGCCGTGCCCTGGTTCAGGCCATGGTACGGAGCGAGAGGGAATGGGGGGCCGTCTCCTCCTTCTGCGAAGCAGTAATGCTAGCGAAGAGGGAGGCGGCACACGCTAGGGAGACTCAACAGAGGCAGAGTCGCCCTAGCGCCCTCAGCAGCAGCCGCCGCAGGAGACGCCAGGGGCTGCGAGACGATCTCCGGCCACCGTAGACCCGGGCCTGCGGACGGCGAGTAGTGGGTAACTCGCTGTCCGATCAGCACCAGGCCCGAGAGTCGACGGCGCGTAGTGTTCCACGCGCGCCTCAAAGAGTTGTCAGCAAAGGACGGGGCCTGCCACGGCCAGTGCCTGCCCGGGGGTGGAGGATAAATTCGAAAGAGTCAGTCGGCACGTAGGGCAGGGAGGAACAGGGGTGGGTTTTAGTCAGTAAGAGTCTGACACGCCCTTCCGCTCCACCCTAGAGCGGAAGAAGTCATGAGATGATTTCCCACCCCCCAAAAAAAGAAAAAAAAAACCCTATACCCTCTGAGTATTCTATTCTATTCTATTCCTACGTGTGTTGTACTTGTTTTAATTTATATTCATCATTAACATTATATTCATCAACATTAACTTTATATTCATCATTGTAATAATATTCGAGACCGACCAAATATTATACTTTTTTATCTATGGGTATAATTTTACAGATGGGAAATAACTTATCATACTCTTTGTTGCACTTATCTTTAACATTTTTACTAAATAAAAACTTTATCAGTCTTATTTGTATGTCCTTAATATCTTTTAAATATGTACTAAAGGTGCGCCCGTAAACAAGGAGTCCATAACTTATTAGCGAGTCGGCAAGTGCGTAATAAACCATTATATTTCCTATAGGGCCATACACCAATCCAGTAGGCACACCCAAATCGACATCCGCCTGTTTCCCAACCACACGGGAGATAATTGTGCTTATTTTTCTATTAGTGAGGTAGTTTTTAAACCAATTATTCGTGGGACCGCTTATACCACATTCGTCCATTGCCTGTAATAAGATCTCATGGTCTAAAGTGTCATACACTTTTTTATAATCAATGAATAGTTCTATAATTTGTTTACCAGAATCTAAGCAGCCATTAACTTAATCTGAAAATCCTAACAATGCGGAGACAGTGTTGCGCCCTCTCCGGAAACCGTGCTGAGTGTCATATAATATGTTGTGTTTTTCTAAGAACGCGCTAATCTGTCCCACAATAATTTTTTCGATTATTTTATCTATAACAATCTTTTTGGGGGCCGAGTCACCCGCGTCCGTAGGAGTATACCCATTGAGTCCCTACACGTGGTCCCCGGGTGGTGCTAATCAGGTGACAAACTGGTGGTAGGTTTCGACCGATGGCTTGCGACCACCCACTGGGCAAAGACGTACCGCCAAGCGGCCTGGCCGTGTTCCGGTACGATGCTCAGTGTAGCCAATCCAGAGGAGTTGGGTCGAAATAGTTGTTCCATTGCAGGCAGACCAACCGGGCTCGCGCTGATATGAATGTATCGGGAGACTAGTCGCGGAGGGTAGCGGGATCCGAGGCACGGTGCGCCGCTGGCCGACCGCAGTTAGTTGGGGGCCCAAGTAGTGTACTAGCCACACACGAAAGGCTGCCCCGCCAACTGACGAAAAATCCCGGAATGCACCATCGTGCTGGTTGGCGACCAGATGAGAGGGCCCGATGGACATTCCCGGGGGGGCTCGGGCGTCCCCGCAGTCTCCAGACTAGTCCCCCAATGATACCGTCCTGTCAGTGCGTGCCTGAAGGTAGTCAGCATGGAACCTCATTTCACTTCCTTCTCCTCTCCTTCCTTCCTTCACTCTTTTATTAATGAAAAAAGGAACTAAAAAGAAAAAAGCTGTACAGCGGCAGCACTCCCTCTCACATAAAGTGCACCTCTCTAACATTCGAGGTCTGCACTCAAATCTCGCCGCAGTCCACCACCACCTAGAGACTGAGAAACCAGCTCTCTTATTCCTTTCGGAGACGCAGATCGGATGTCCGTCTGACGTGGCGTACCTATCTTACCCAGGGTTTACCCTGGAGCACAATTTTAAGCCACGCGCTGGTATATGCATGTACGCCCGGGACGACATCTGCTATCGGCGTCTCCGTAACCTTGAGGACTCCAGGTTCTCAACTCTTTGGGTCCTAGTGGACACAGGCCTAGATAAAATTGTCTACGCCTGTGTCTACCGTTCGCACAGCGGTGATCTGGAGACAACTGGGCTCACACAACACCTGAGTAAAGCGGCGGATGTGGCTCAGCAACGGTACCCTTCTGCCCAATTGGTGTTACTGGGGGACTTCAACGCCCACCATCAGGAGTGGCTCTTCCCATACCAGTACACAGACCATGCTGGACAAGAGACGTATAAGCTAGCGCTGGCGTTAAATCTTACCCAGCTGGTCCAGGGGGCAACGAGGGTGCCGGATGTTGATTCGCACACAGCCAATTGCTTGGACCTTCTGCTGACAACAGATCCAGACCGTTACTCAGTGTCGATTTCTTCACCATTAGGTACTTCCGACCACTGTCTGGTGAAATCTGTATCCGTCTACTCCCCGCCCGATCCTAGCCCTAGAGGCACCAGGCGGGTTTGGCGATACAGGTCAGCAGATTGGGATGGCATGCGATCTTTCTTCGCATGTTATCCTTGGGGGCCCACTTGCTTTTCTTCGACTGATGTTTCGTCGTGCGCGGACGCCGTGACGGATGTGTTGCGGCGGGGAATGGAGTACTACATTCCATTCTCTGACGTAACAATGTCTGGCGGGGCTCGACCATGGTTTGGTGCCGAGTGCAATCGCGCTGATGCGCTTAAACACGCGGCCTACCTAGCATGGGTCGACGCTCGGACGCGTAAAGCGAGTGACGTGAGTCAGAAGAAGAGAGCCTTCAACAGGGCTGCCAAGTTCTGCAAGAAGGTGTTGCGGAAGGCTCGGTTTGACCACATTGGCCGAATTGGGAACAAACTTGCTTCTTACCCAGCTGGTAGTAAGGCGTTTTGGTCCCTGGCTAAGTCGGTTGAATCGAACTTCTGCCGCCCCTCACTACCTCCACTGCTGAAACCCGACGGGTCGCTGGCCCACTCCGCTGAGGAGAAAGCAAGCTTGTTTGCCTCTCTGTTTGCGGAATCTTCGCGTCTAGATCCTGGTGGCGCGAGGCCCCCTGGTACTCTTGGTGGATGCGAGTCGATTATGTCAGACATTCGCATTCATCAGAAGGATGTCCGGAGGGTACTGCGTAACCTGGACGTGAACAAGGCTAGTGGTCCCGACGGGATACCGGCAATTGTACTGAGGACTTGTGCGCCTGAGTTGTCTCCGATCTTGACACGCCTATATCGCCTTTCGTTTGAGACTGGAAAAGTGCCGATGGCTTGGAAGCAAGCTAACGTGCAACCCGTACCCAAGAAGGGTAGTCGAGCTGACCCAGCAAATTATAGGCCCATCTCGGTAACTTCCGTTCTCTGTAAGAGTATGGAACGTATACTGAATGGTAAGCTCCTAGCATACCTAGAAGCTAACGATATCCTAAGTGACCGACAATACGGCTTCCGCCGAAATCGGTCAACAGGAGATCTTCTAGCGTATGCCATTCACATCTGGAGTGAGGCCATCGACAAACAAGGGGAAGCCCTTGCGGTCTCCCTTGATATCTCGAAGGCCTTCGACCGGGTCTGGCACGACAGCTTAATTGGCAAGCTTCCTTCCTTCGGTCTGCCCGCTGGATTGTGTGATTGGATAGCAGATTTCCTGAGGGATCGGTCTATCCGAGTAGTCATAGATGGCTGCTCGTCCGGACTGCTGGCTATTAATGCCGGTGTTCCTCAGGGGTCGGTGCTCTCGGCAACATTGTTTTTGCTGCATATTAACGATCTGCTAAAACCCGGTACCTTTGGGTATGCAGACGACAGCACTGTTGCCGAGAGATACGTGCCGGACGCACGAGTTAGTGGGTCTCAGGTCCGGTCTCTCCGAGAGGATATGGTTGGGCGCTTGAACTTGTCCTTGCAGGCTGTCTCAGAATGGGGCGATGCCAATCTGGTTAAGTTCAATGCTGCTAAGACCCAGGCGTGTCTTTTTTCTGCTAAAAGGAGCCAATTTCACCCGGCTCCATGTTTCCGAGGTGTAACCGTGCCGATAACCGACCGACTTGATCTTCTTGGTGTTACTTTAACATCTACCCTCAATTTTGGTCCCTTCATAGAGGCTAAGGCTCAAGTGGCTGCCAAAAAGTTGGGGGTCCTCGCAAAGGTGAGACGATACTTCACGCCGGAACAACTGCTCCAACTCTATCAAGCGCAAGTCCGATCGTGTATGGAGTACTGCTCTCATCTTTGGGACGGATCTGCAAGATACCAGCTTGATGCCCTTGAGTCAATTGAGAAACGAGCCAAGCGGATCATCGGCAATGATAGACTCGTTGAGTCAAAACTCCAAAGTCTTGAACATAGACGCCGAGTTGCTAGCCTGTCGGTTTTCTATCGATTACATTTTGGGGAGTGTGCGACGGAATTGCATGATCTGATTCCGCCAAGCCCGTTTCATCTAAGGACCACAAGACGTACGGCGAAGTGCCATCGGTTCATGGTGGACATCCCATCCATACGCACAAAGCGTTTTGAGAAAACATTCATTGCACGTACAGCTAGAGAGTGGAATTCTCTACCGGAGTCTGTGTTTCCTGTAAGATACAACCTGGGAGTCTTTAAGTCAAGAGTGAATAGGTTACTTCTAGGCAAGCGTGCTCCATCTTCGACCACATCATCGCTTAACATCAGGTGAGATAGTGGTCAAACGCGAGCCTATCAAACATAAAAAAAAAAAAAAAAAAAAAAAAAAATAACAGATAATATTGCGATAGGCCTTTAATTACCATATTCTAAATGACTTCCTGATTGTGGTAATTGTATAATTGCATTGTTTTAACTGGTCAGGATAAATATCGCTAGAAAAGGACATATTCACCAATGCAGCTATAACAGGACTTATTTGCTTACGCAAGTATATAATGTCTTGCACCCGTATTCCATCTGAACCGGGTGCTTTCTCACAGGACAGTGTTCTAATGACCTTTTCTACATCTGACGATGTAACCATATTATATTTATAGCTTACGCCACTTGGTTTTACATATTTATTTATATCTAAAAACTTCAAGTTACATACATGTTTAATTCCCTTTATTTCCTCCGTAAAAGTTTTAGAAAAGTTTGTATAAATCTGTTTTAAACAGGCTGTTTTTCCTAAATGCCTTAAAATGACATCGTCCAAGCTAGTTTTTTTTCGACTCAACCATATGTTTATATTTGTCCATATTTTCCTAAAATCTCCATTACATTTTACAATTTGTTCCTGTCTATATTTATTTTTTGGCAAATTTGTTAATTTATTCACTTTAATTCTAAATTTTGTATAGTCTAATCGCTTGTTCATATTCTTTGGATCCGCTTTACAAACTCTAAATAAATAATCCCTTCTCAATAACATTGTATATAAATATCTATCTATCCATGGCTGTCTTATTACTTTCTTCTTAACCGTGCTAATTTTAATTGTACTTTCCTTGTAAATGCGATCAAATACACTACACATCGTCTGATACAATAATAACGGACACGTTATTGTTATTAACAGGGCCCATTCGTATTCATCCAGCTTTTGTTTAACAATTTTTTCACTTAACACTTCGCGCATACCATTGATATTGGCACTCACAGATTGGTTTTTACTTCCACCCGCACATAAGTTCAACATTAATCCGATTGCATGATGATCGGTGATGCGTGACTCAAGCATATAAGCACACGCATCATGCTCGCTCCGTCCCGCTCGCACCCAGATATGATCCAAGCACGATATCTCAAGCCGGCCGCCCGCGATCGCCTCGCGCGTTACCTCTTCGCTTGGTATTGCACACATCAGGCCGCATTCACACAGGGCGTTTTTGTACCTTGTTACAGTAGGATTAACCGTGTTGCTTAATACGTTTATATTGGTGTCGCCAATCACTATAACATTGTCAGATGCTGGTACGGATTTTACTAGCGTCTCTAATTGTCGAATAAATATCAGTTTATTTTTGGCAGGTGGTCTATATATCGCGATTACATGTGTTTTCCCCGTGCTTCAGTTGCCCATGAAGTGTTTCTACTGCTCCTGTGTTTACTATTTTGGCTTCAAAATTCAATACATTCTTAGCGTATATTAATATTCCTCCTCCTCTGCTCTTTTCTCTATTATGTATAAATGTTTTATATCCTACTATTTGATAAATCCGAAGAGATCTTATGTTCATATGTAATATGTGGGTATTCCATAGATTTTGGGATTGGTCATTATTTAGAGCTATTATATCATAATATGGTTTAAAATTAAATTTACCGGAGAAGCTATTTAGACGATCGAATGTTGCTGTTTGTAATCACCTTGTGTGTACTCACCGCGTCATGTACGCGTGTTTATTTACATTCATCGATTTTATTTAAATCTTCCTCCGATCTAATGTTATACTCGTAGATCCTTTTTTCGTCACTATTCTTTTTGACCAGGATACTATAATTCTGCACCCAAACATATTGAAAACCTTTTGGCTTAAGCTTATTTCTTACAGTCCATAGAAACTGTCGTTTGTATTTTGGTAAATCTTCGTTAATGTATATTCGCTTTTCACTGCCATTATCATAAACTTTATTATTCGTTATTTTTGTTTCCTTCTTTACAAGCATCCAGCTGCTGCGAGCAGATTTAGACCGAAGCGTGACCAACACAGTCTTGGGCTTTACGTCATCTGGTTTTTGCTGGCCTACCCTCTGTGCATCTTGAATTTCATTTGGCTCTAGATTTAGTTTCTGTGCCAATTATTGAACTACTAATATAGTATTTTCGTTTTCATGCTTCTCTAATCCGTGAATTTCAATGTTTTTTTCTGTATCTTTTATTTCTAACTCCTGTACCCGTTCTTCTAATGCCTTGTTAAATTTCTCCAAATAAACATTTTTTTGTTCTAATGCCTTTATTTTCTTCTGAGCTTCTTCTTTAAAAACAAATAGTGTCTGATACATGTCACCATAGAATTCAACGCTGTTAATAAGGTCTTCAATTTTCTTTTCCATTTTATAAATCACCGCTAACTTTTTATTTACCTCAGCCAAAACGTTCTCTCCAGACTCTTCTGTAGGGTTTAATGTGATTTTCATAGCAACCGCGGACTGTTTAGGACTGCTTTTATTTGTCTGGCAGTCGTCGCAGAGAGTATTGCTTAAGAACTTTTTAGTTGCACACTTTTTATGGTAAACATTTTCACATTCACCCTTACATCTCACTATATCATCTTTAGCCAAAGATAGAAACAGTTTGCATTTCTTACATTGCACCATTTTTACTTTCACTTAGTTCTTTATTTGCGAAATTAATAATTGGTCACTGTTTACGCACTTAAGGCGCAGTTATATGACTTTTAATGGTTTTTAATTATATATCACGTCTAAACAACTTGTCTTATTTCTTTAAAAAAAATATATGTTACTCTAGATAATTTCCGTCGTAATTTGATCTCAGAATATTTAATTATGTTTTTACAACATAGTGTAATTAATTTGTAAAGTTATGTCTAACTCGGTTAAAAAATTGAGAATCACGCAAAAACTATAAAGCGTATTTTTATGAAACATCCATTTTAAAGATCATTTCATTATTTATAATTTAGTCTCAGTGTTTTAGTTTAATACTTGTTGTTTTATGTGTTATAAATTAATACTGCGTCTAATTTCGGACAGCCCTCCTTGATGGGCGAGTCCTATTACTGGGTGGACATACGACGCGTTACGTGAGCTCAGCGCAGAACACGCAATCTAACCACTCAAGGTCGTTGGCAGCTAATATCGCCTTAAATCGATACACACAACCGTGCGTTGAGTGCGCGCACACGAAATTGTATGATATTACTACCCTCGCGAATATTTTCAGATTTTTTTACCCAACAGTTTAGCTTTTAGTGGGGAGATGGGACGCTCGACTCGAACAATAAATATAACTTTAAAGTTAAATATTTCACAAACGAATCACTGATTTGAAAAAAAATTCTTGACAACACCTCAATGATTTTGAAGTACCTATCCAATGATATACCACAATATAGAAAAGATGAGAGAAAAATAAATCATTCCCACTTTCAAGTACGAAGCGACCATAAAAAAAAAACATTTTCAAAATTAATTGTTTAGTTTTCTTGCCGTGATTAATATTAAAACCCATGCAAAATTGCAGCTTTCTAGGCTGTGCCTCGGACGGATTGACGGACAGACCGAAATTATAAGGATTCCTTCTCCTTGTTAGGACTACGGAACTCTAAATATAGTAAATGTGTTGAAAAATCATCAAATAAAGAAAATAATAGGTATCCAAAACCGTAATTTTGGAGAGCGACAATTAAAAGTAAAGCAGGAACAAAGTCAACGACTCCTATTAAACATGAGTTCGTGAGTGCTTATTATTTTTGAAGTCTGTAACCTCACAAAATTCTCCGAGGGTGACCATAGTGCACTCACATCATACATAATATTATATTAGGTATATTGGAGTACAAATTTTGACTTCAGTATGTTATCTGACGTAGGAATCGAATCCGCCATTATTATTATGGTCATAGACAGCCAGTTTTTAATTGCCTACAGTTTAAAAATGTTAGTTTTGATCGGGTCGATAATGTGGCCGCTTTTTGGCTGAAACCAAAACTCCCACCAGTTTTTTTTGGAAACCAGTTCTTTCGGCCGCATCTGGCTGGAACAAAAAATGAACCTTCGGTCGAACACTAACAAGAAATGATGATTGTATGAATACAAACCGGCGTCACGGCCGTCTGCTAGCGCCCACTCGGCGATGGACTGCAGGTGGTGCGCGCGCTCGGTGGAGGCGGCGCAGTCCCAGCGCGGCACGGCGGCGCTCAGCCCAAGCGTGCCCTGGTTGGCCTTTGCGCCGCACAGGTATGCGGTGGCCGAACACGCGGAATCCGCTACTTGCGCGTTTACGCAATATGTCTGCAGGAGCATAGTGCAAAGTTATGAGATATTCATAAAATGTGACAAGTCTTGAGATGTGTCACCTCCTTTCCTGCCCAACGTGCACAATCACCTGCGACTTGAAGGATTTAAACGAAGTCAATAACAAAGCTATCCAGGTGGCTACATACTGGTCGGATAAAATTTGAGTCAAAATCGACACGAAAAGAAGAAGAAGATTTCCTGAATACTTGCCTTTACCAACCCCGAAGTAGGAAAAGTCTCAAAGTGCATTTTGGCCTCCTCGCCGGTGGCGCCTCGTCGCTGGCCAAGCAGCGTGCGCGCGGCGGCCAGCGTGGGCACGGACATGCCGTCGCCCAGGAACATGACCACGTTGCGCGCGCTGGAGCCGCGGGGGCGCGCCAGGCGGGCGCGGATGGCGGCCTGCGCCTCGTCGCGCCAGTGCTGCGCGCCGGCCTCCGCGGAGACTGCGCGGGGAGCGCGGGCGGCGGGCGGTGCGCCGGCGGGGTGGTAGCGGTCTGCGGGCGGCACGCCGGCGGCCGCGGCGCTCGCCAGGAGCGTCACCAGCGTTAGCTCGGGCAGAAACATGATGAGCGTGAATCGTTCGAGTAGTCGAGTACAACTGCTACCCCATTGAACTGCTTATATCAACTTAATAGCCAATTATCTAATCTTAGGCTATTGTCGTTATAATAACATGCATGCCAAACATGAAGTACACTTTTTGTTTCCCTGTCATATTCGTGGCAAATGATAACATTAGGTATCGTCATGTGCTTACATTGTACCTACGTATTAATGGTCTGATTGACGACGGTGGATGCTGATTTGGTGGCTGGCACTTATCATCAAGTTGGTTGAATACTGAAAAGTTAATAGTTACAATTGCGTCCGCACCAGTGATGTTACGAGGCGAACCTGGCCCTGGGCCTGCAGTCTTGTTATTGTTAGCCAAACTTACGTTAGTTACCGATTGCTAAATTACTAACCGTTAAAAAACTCCTTCATTTGAGAGGAAACATTTTAGATCATACCTGAAAAAATTATTGATTTCCTTGAAATATGTAAAGAAATGGCGTAAATTTTAGCTTGCAAGCACTATTTTCATGAAAACTTAAAATTTATTTAAATTTTAGTGAATAACTTTTACCGCTTGTAACAATTCTAACTTGTCAAAATATTAAAGGACATCAAAGTTTTCCTCTCGTCTCAAGTCTCGACATATATAGTTAACGATCGCGTAACGAACGAATTCGTTCACTAAGAAATTAATGTTACTAGGAGGCAAAACTTTTATGTCCTTTAATATTTCGATAAGTTAATTTAATTGTTACAAGCGGTAAAGCTATTCATTAAAATTTAAATAAATTTGCCTAGGCAAAGTTAGAATAAAAAATTTATCATAAATTTAATCAAATCAAATATCTAGACTTGGACATTGGTGCGGATTCTGTTTTGTACGAACTAAACTTAATTTAAGCTATTCCTATCTTTTTCTCTATAATAAAACAAGAAAAAGACGGACGTAAATTAGAGCTGTCAAATTTAGTTAAACTAATATTTCCATACAAATTAAGTGTACACGTAAAAACATGTCGATTAAAAACACGGTGATGCGCAAGGCGTAAACTAGTTTGACATCTCTAACTTAGTTTATAGTTAGAGCCGTCCTTTTCTCGCACTGCCTTTTAGTAAAAGACAGCGATTCTCTAATTTTAGTTTAGTTATTATTAAGAGAATCGGCATCAATGCCGGATTAAACAGATTGCCGGTAACATTGGTTTATATACTAACTAGTCATCAATTCATCATCGTAGCGTAGTGAGATTACTAAAGATTATTGGACGTGTGTCACGATATTCTTTATCGGGATGATATGAGTGTGATGTGCCGCGACATGTCGCTCTCGCAGGAGGCTGGCACTGGAGGCGCACTGCACGGCTGCGCGCACTCCTGCACGACATGTCGCGCGCCGCACACGCCCGCGCCGCCGCGCTGCTGCTGCTGCTGCTGCTGGCGCTGGCGCAGCCCTCGCACGGTACTGCGCTGCTAACTTCCAAGTATTGATGGCAATCTTTGCTAACAAACATTGATTGTTATAATTTGTCATCAGAGCGAGATGTGTACCACAAGTTGTTACGAGGCGTGTCGGCTTCCGAGACTAGTGTTCCTGAGGTGGAACTGGACCCGCAGTATTGGGCGACGGAGGCGCAGGTTGCCATCGAGGCGCGCCTAGCGCAGCGCGAGAGCAAGCAGCGAGCGCGCAACGTGGTCATGTTCCTGGGCGACGGCATGTCTGTGCCCACTCTGGCCGCCGCGCGCACGCTGCTCGGCCAGCGTCGAGGCGCCACCGGCGAGGAGGCACAGCTCGCTTTTGAAAAGTTTCCTACCGTTGGTCTTGCTAAGGTTAATATTAATATCAATGATGGAATAGTGCACTTTTGATCGCGTTTTGCTCACAGTCATGATTCTCAGTCTTATACAGGTCGTCAGGAAAATCTGCAGAAATATAATAATTAATGCACTTTGGAAATTTAAAATTTGTTTGCATTGCGTGCCGCAGACGTACTGCGTGGACGCACAGGTGGCGGACTCGGCGTGCTCGGCCACGGCGTACCTGTGCGGCGCCAAGGCCAACATCGCCACCATCGGCGTGAGCGGCCGCGTGCCGCGCGCGCACTGCTCCGCCGCGACCGAGCCGCAGCACCACGTGCACTCCATCGCCGAGTGGGCGCTCAGCGACGGCCGAGACGCGGGTACGCAACATTTCTTGCTTGACGCGATCACTTGTCACTTGTCGCTGCTACCTTCTACCTGACGGGCACATGAGTCGCTGTTGCAGGCATCGTGACGACGACGCGCGTTACGCACGCGTCTCCGGCGGGTGCGTACGCGCACACCGCTGAGCGCGACTGGGAGAGCGACGCGGACGTAGCGAGCGACTGCGGATACGCTAGTGATGTGCAGCACGACATCGCACTGCAGCTCGTGCACTCGCACCCCGGGGACCAATTCAAGGTACGTTACCACATACCACAGGAATAAAAATTCATCACTCATTTGTTTACTACCTTAATTTGTGTCCTACACTTGGGGAGAGGCCTTCCCTTTTTACTTTCAAACGTCCTTGTTTTGGCACATTTGGCAAGCAAACGTGATCGGATCGTCACACGGTCGCAGCGGTCAACCTCGACGACGACGTCGTCCATTAAGTGACGATCTTCGTTCAACTGTTCGGGTGCATTCATGCGACGTGGGCAGTTGGCCAGGTCACGCCCACTTCATACTTGTGCTATGCAGCGTAGGGTGGTGTTTGAAACGCGATCTGTAATTAATCTTGAGTTTGATCATTTTTGTTCAGGTGTTGGGACGGCCATAATGCACTTTGCACATGTCCATGAGTTTTCTTTAGATTGTTATCGGAAGACTTTCCTTCATGTATTTTATAGACCCTGAACATATTGATTTATAGATCTTGGAGCATTAATTTCACCGATTGTAGTGCGGTAAACAATACTACACAGTTATAATAAAATTTGCCTCCAATTTAATATTGGGATTGGCGGTGTATGATGAATGATGTCAACAAAAAAACCTGGCCTTTCTTTTCTCTTTTTTAACTTTTTCCCACTGAATCACAAACGTAAGTTGGCAATATTATCCAACATATTCCGCAATTAAACGCATCGAATGTTTGAAATATTCAATTTCACCACAACTTTATTCAAGAAAACCTGAGGAAATTATCAGAAAAAAAATTAACCCCCCATACAAATTTTGATAAGCTGATGATAACTTTGTATGGAAAGTCCAATTTTTTTTTTGGAATTTCCTTTTTTTTCTTAGAGAAAGTTGTTCATTTCCATGGGCAGAACCGGTTCTTAAAATATGACCACACCTTTCCGTTATATCCTGTAATGTCTATATTATAGTTATTATTGTAATAAATAGGATATTGAACTTTTTATTCAGGTAATTTTAGGAGGTGGGCGTCGAGAGTTTTTGCCCAATTCTACTATTGATGAAGAAGGTACAAGAGGCAGAAGAATAGATGGTAGAAATCTGATCGAAGAGTGGCAAGAGAACAAACAAGCTCGCAACATTAGCTACCAGTACGTGTGGAACCGCGAGCAGCTGATGGACGCCGCGGCAGAGCTGCCTGACTATCTGCTGGGGCTGTTCGAGGGCAGTCACATGCAGTACCACATGCAAGCGGACGCTCACACTGAGCCCACGCTGGCAGAACTCACGGAGGTTGCCATTCGCTCGTTGAGCCGAAATGAGAAGGGCTTCTTCCTATTCGTGGAAGGCGGACGCATTGACCACGCCCACCACGACAACCTCGTGCAACTGTCGCTGGACGAGGCCATCCAGCTAAGCGAGGCGGTGACGCGCGCCGCCACGCTGCTGAGCGAAGAGGACTCGCTGCTGTTGGTGACGTCGGACCACGCGCACGTCATGAGCATCAGTGGCTACTCGCAGCGCGGCCGCGACATCATCGGGCCATCCGAAGACGCGGGCGCTGACGGCGTGCCCTACATGACGCTGTCGTACGCCAATGGGCCCGGCTACCGGCCGCACACCGCCGGCCGCGAGGACCTCACTCAGCACGACTACCGTGAGTGTTACACTGGTGTACGCTGATATTATTTTTATTCTTTCTTCAAATGTGTCATCCGATTTCCAGATGACGTGAGCTTTGCATTTCCGTCGAGCGTCCCGCTGGAGTCGGAGACGCACGGCGGCGACGATGTGGCGGTGTTCGCACGCGGGCCGCACCACTCCATGTTCACGGGGCTGTACGAGCAGAGCCAGCTGCCGCACCTCATGGCCTACGCCGCCTGCATCGGGCCCGGCCGACACGCCTGCCAACACTAATGACTGTAACTTAATACTTCTATCCTTACATTATCATTTCATTAAATATTTACATTTTCTTTCGTGACTGAACACTTATTTAAAAATTGGTGTTTTTTTAACCGACTTCAAAAAAAGGAGAAGGTTCTCAATTCGACTGTATTTTTATTTTTTATTTTTTTATGTGTGTTACCTCATAACTCTTTACTCCGTGAACCGATTTTGAAGATTTTTTTTTTATTTGAAAGCTGTTGCTTCACATGTGGCCCCATTTTAGTTTGGTGAAGATCTGATAAAGAACTTCGGAGATACACCATGGCACTCTTCAATAAATGATAGCAAACCTTCCAGAATTGCTGCAATCGCATGTCTGTGTATTGTTTTCACCACTTCACAACATTACATCACGCTGATACGCTCTGAAGGGGTATACAGATTTCTACAGTTCACCCTGATACACCCTAATTTCACCAACTATGTTCAAATTCCCTATTTTTGGGGTTATACATTCGGGCATAACTTTAATAAATTTAATAATTTTAGTTTCGGAAGTCGGTGTCAAATAACGAAGAAGTAAAATACAAACACCGACTTCCGAAATTAAAGTTATTTTTTCATTTTTAGTATGTTTGTTTTTTGGAAGTCGGTTGTTTTTTTTTGTAAAAAAGTTTTTTATTTTTCACTTTTTAGTTGTTGTACCCCATTCTACAACTAAATTAATAGTAAAAAATAACTTTAATTTCGGAAGTCGGTGTCAAATAACGAAGAAGTAAAATACAAACACCGACTTCCGAAATTAAAGTTATTTTTTCATTTTTAGTATGTTTGTTTTTTGGAAGTCGGTTGTTTTTTTTTGTAAAAAAGTTTTTTATTTTTCACTTTTTAGTTGTTGTACCCCATTCTACAACTAAATTAATAGTAAAAAATAACTTTAATTTCGGAAGTCGGTGTCAAATAACGAAGAAGTAAAATACAAACACCGACTTCCGAAATTAAAGTTATTTTTTCAGTTTTAGTGTTTTTTTTTTTGGAAGTCGGTGGTTTTTTTTTGGAAAAAAGTTTTTTTCTAACACATATTCTATGAAAAACTTCTACTTTTTATGGTTTCGTAGTCATAAAAAGGTCAAGAAATCCTTATAGTTTTGGTCTGTCCGTCTGTACGTCCGAGGCATAGCTAAGAGACTGTTAGTACTAGAATGCTGCAATTTTGCATGGATATATATTCTGTATATTAATCACGCGGTGATAACGAAATAATAAAAATAATAATAATATTGAAAGAATTTTTTTTTTATGGTATACATAAACGTTAAGTGGGCATGATTTATTTTTTCGCCTATCCTAGTCTGTGGGGTGTCGTTAGATAGGGGTTTCAAAATCATTGCGGGCTTAGACAGACTATTTTTCGATTCAGTGATTCGTTTGCGAAATATTAATCTGTAAAGTGAAATTTTTTGTTCCAATCGAGTGTGTGCGTTTCCCCCCAAAAATCTAAACTATGAGCTTGAAAAATCTAAATAAATTCGTGGAGGCAGTTAATATAATGTATATCACGAAATTTGAAGGAAAACTATCACGTTACTCTGTTAGTTTAAGAATAATAGTCGCCCAACTTACAAAATGTACGTACTTGTTAAATTTCGTACAAAATACAAAATTCTTCTAAGGTGAAGCTGTTACTTATTTATTATTAAAAACGTGTAGTAAACATGTAAAATAAATGCGAATTCAATTAATATGTTCATAGTAATAAACATAAAGCCCCCCTTCTAATTGCGCTTGTTATAACGGGAGGCTACGGAACCCTACAATGCGCGTGACCCGACTCGCACTTGGCCGGTTTTTGATGAGTAGTACAAATTACAATTGTACTTACTTGTAATCGTATTTACAGATAGTAAATTAACTTTTTTCTACGGTTTTGCTTCTGTGCCATTTCGAAGAGAACCGTACATCTCTCGTACATCTCTCCGGGATGAAAGGTAACGTGACATTTTCGAAATACGAGTAGTATAATTTCTATCAGTGCAAGCGTTTCCGTGATCAGATCAGAAATTCTTATCAGTGCAAGCGTTTCCGTGATCGGATCAGAATTTGATGGATGAGAATTTCTAGCTATAACCTTGAACCAACTTATACACACGCAAGTAAAACAATTTTACCTCTTTATGAAATTGAAGATGGGTAAGATTAAGATGAAATGACAGTAAACAGAAGATTCCGAAATGAATTAATAATAATAATAAATATCTTTATTTCCCAAAAATTGTACTTCAAGTTTACAATGTTTGGATTTATTGTAGAGAACATTTACATTAAGCATTTGGATGCTGCAGAAATCTAAACACAATAGATTAAACTCTGTCTCTTAAATTAGGATGTGCTGTATCTTAAGAGACAGCGTTTCGGAATGAGGTTTCAATTGATATGTGTATGAGTGGACTGTGTCAATTTACCTACGAAGAGAAGGGAAAAAAGTTTTAGTTTAAATTATGTAAGTACTCGTATGAGTATGTGAGAGTGCGAGGGGTGAGGGTGAATGAATGTGATTGTAGGTGTGTAGGAGTTTGTGTGTGAGTGTGGATAAGTACCTACTTACCTATCACCTGATGTGGTGTGGGTGTGTAAGTGAGAATTACAGGAATTCCACCAAGGAGTTTCACATTACGATACAAAAATATGGGCCGTCACAAGACGCCCGGCAGATGTGAAACATCTATTTTGTGTTGTTGTATGTTTTTTTGTGTTGTAGTTGTTTGTTTTCAGTGGTTGTTGTTGTTATTATTATTGGTAGTGTTGTTGGTTTTTGTTGTTGTTTGTTGCTTGCTGTTGTTGTTTTTTGATGTTAGTTTTTAGTTGTTGTTGTGTTACTTTTTTTGCATAGATGTTTCTAGTGACAAGGGAGTCGAGAGCGGTGGCGTAGTGGGGCATCATGCCGCACGACGGCGTCATGCCGTTTTTCGTCAAGACAATTCGAGTCGGTTTTACTGCCAAGCTGCGCCAATAGATGTTTCACATCAAAAACAAAAGTTTGTTTTAATACCTATTGTAGGTACTGTTTTCTCGCAAATGTGTTGAAAAACGATGTATGACACACCGTGTGCGGAAATCGGTATTTACAAACTCGTGACTATGGTAAGCCCTCAACTTCGTCGCGGGATTACATTCGTCTACTCGTTTGTAAAAAAAAACTAACTTACCGCACTAGTATCATAAATAACTATTATGGCATCATCGTGTATGTAAATATATATGTTCCTATATTCCTGCCACTGACTGTAACGGTACGTTATATGATAAATAACTATTCATGATACTAGTGCGGTAAGTTGGTTTTTACAAACGAGTAGACGAATGTAAGCCCGAGTCGAAGTCGAGGGCAACGTTTTTCAACACATTTGCAAGAAAACAGTACCTACAATAAATAGGTGATGAAACTAAAACTTCTGTTTTTGATGTGGAACATTTATTGGCGCGGCTTGGCAGTAAAACCGACTCGAATGTCGGGACGGCATGACGACGTCGTGCCACAAAGCCCCCACTACGCTACCGCTCTCGACTCCCTTCTCCCTAGAAACATCTATGCGAAAAAAGTAACACAACAACAACCAACAACAACAACTAACAACCAACATCAACAAACAACGACAACAATTAACAACAACCACAACCAACAACAACACACAACAACTACCAACAACAATTACATCCAACAACAACAACCACAACTAACAACAATAACAACAACAACCAACAACAACAACAATCACCACAACCAACAACAACACCAACAACAAACAACAACAACTAAACACGTAAAATGTTTCGCATCTGCCGGGCGTCCCGTGACGGCAAATTTTTTTTTTTCGTAATTTGAAACTCCTTGGTGGTTTCTTATATGTTTTTTTATAGAAATTAAAAAGAAACCGTAAAGGATACGCACGATTTTACCGCACGCTATACAACGGAGCGTGCGGTAAAATAGGTACTTAGGTGAGAGTACCTATTTTACCGCACGTTTCATTATAGGGTGCGTAAATATTAACTTTCGAACAATGTATACAGGCTTATGTAAATGTGTTTTTTGAGCAAATGTTTTGATACCTTTTTTTTTTTAAAAAAAAAACGTTGGCCCACACTAGGAATTACTCATGTATCGTGGATGCATTCACAAACATTTAAATTCACATACACAAGACACCCAGACCCGGTACTATCTATAGGCCATGCAAATATTTGTTCCGTGCGGGGATCGAACCCGCGACACGCAGCGCAGCAGCCGAACGCTCAACCACGACGCCAACTGTGCCGTCAAAGTGAAAGTGAGAGTTTATTTATTATGTACTTTTACCTATACTTACCTCATAATGAGAACAGAACAACAAACATTTAACCATGGGCGGCCTTATCGCACAGGGCAATCTCTTACACCACAACCTTTGGATCCATGTCCATGTCTTTGTTATGTTGTTGTTATTGTTGTAACTGCAAGTGAAGTGGTGTCGGCGTGTGGCGCGATTAGCGAGTACAGAGTGTGGGACAGCGGGGACTGAACGGAATCAAATAAAAGCCGCGATCGACGACTGCCGAAAGTACACAAACTTTGCCAATTACACAAATTGCTCGTCGCTCATTACGGCGAGCCCCCGCGGCCGCTCCCCCCCCCCCCCCTTCTCACCCGCACTCGCCCGCGACGCATCAGTATTCATTAAAAGCGCAATTAGCGGAGTGCATAGCCCCTCGCGAAGGCGCGCCGCTTCTCTCAAAGTGAAACATTACGAAAATGTCATTCGTCAAAATTTCCCCGAAGACTGTCGGTCCGGGCTCGCTGCTCGCCGCTCTCCCCCGCCCGCCCGCGCCCCTCTCGCCCCCGGGCCGAGTCCCGGCGGAGGGAGGGCGCCAGGGCGCGCGGCAGTGGCGAGCGTCCGCCCTGGCAGCACGCGCGCGGCGCTCCCGACCCGCGCGTCTCGTCGCCACAAACTTTCGCGCGAACTTGTTTAGTGTCGAGTGCTCGTCCCGGTCCCGTCACAGTGCGACGCGAGGTACGAGTTTGGCTTTCGCTGATTGGAAGAAGTGCAACTTTGTTACAGTGATAGTGTACGTCCAAGACGTTACGTGATAGTGAGTTTAGGAACAATCCAGTCGGATAATTGTGACAGGTAATACACACTTACCTATTGAAAAATCATGTTTGAAAGATGCTTGTTTGTATCATGAGTGATAAATTACATGAAGTACGTACTGCAATCCTCCATATTATCCTCATTAAATGTTGCCAATCTACAGTCAACACTATCGTTTACAAGCGCGCGCTTTTCCAGTTGTTGGCGCCCACCGTGGGACATCGCATTAGTGTTTGTTTACTTGATTTGTTTGATTCATCACTTACTTATTGGCTGGTGAAGGGTACAGAGACTATTCTAGGGTACATTTATAAAACATACGATAGTGTAAACGGATTTTTCTAAAGCTTATTAAAGGTACCTACTTTACTTTACTACTTTTCTTTTCAATCTAAAAAAAAAATATAACTAAAGACAACACAAATACTATAAGTATCTACTATAAAGTACAACTAGGTTATTATTAAAGTTCAAAAGAAAATCAATAATAAAAGTATTTGGTATGACATTAGCCGGTAGCTGAACATGAGAGTGTGCGAGTGGCACGCATGCCAGCGACAGTAGGTCACGCGTCGCCAGCACACGCAGCAGCGCGCTGTGTCTGCCTGGCGTGGTGTCGCGGTGAACAAGAACAGTACCTACCTTTGACCCAATATATGAGATGAACTTTCTCTTTCGGAAACGCAAGGTACCATCCGTTCGAACTTTAGTAGTTTCCAGCCAAAAGTTAGCTTGGAGCTTCCTCGGCGGGTAATTATGTCATTATCAGAGCATTATCTGAATCGCGTCAACGCTCTGTATAAAACTTGGATTTTCTTCAGTACTTTTTCCAAAGATATAAGTTATTGCACATTGCTGATGAATGAGGTTGCAGAGTTGCATGCCAACTGCCTGAGCTCCCTTAACTAAAATGCCTATGTTTGCCAGACGGAAAAGAAAAATAATGTGAAGAATCCTTGGTCACACTAAATGACCAAACTGCTAAACAAGGTAGCCAAGGAATCAAAGCTTCCCAGCAAAGCTTGTTAGTTCTCAGAGCCACCACCTCGACTGGCGGCGCTGCGTCGTTCCGTGTCATATTTGTGTATATTCCTTATTGCCTGAGAAGAAACCTTCGGACTTGAGTGTTTCAAAAGACTAGTGATGTACTAATCTAAGAATATTGTCTCAAATACTTTGTTGATGTCACTGCTTCACCATTGTTGAATGGTATGCGGTAATTGTAGAATAAAAGTAAGAATACAGTTATTTTCTCAGATAGGAATTTATATAAACGTCTTCAATTTATAAAAAAACTGTAGCAAGAACAATACAATTAACAACAAACAGTGTTTCAACAAGCAAGAGTGACGGACGCATTCAACGACTGTATCAGTAACAATGTTCAGTGAACAGTTTCAAAGAGTCTGTCTGGTGGTACACTGGTGGAAACTGGACACTGATGTGAGGATCCTTCGAAATATCGTCGTCATTCATGAAACTTTCCGGTGCTGAGATCGGTGACCTTTCGATGGAATTATATCTAAAGAAGGATTATACAACATTATGTTTTTGCTGGGTGTAGTCAGACAGCTATTATCTATTCTGTGAGGCAGTTTGTAATTCCATCGACAACATGGTCGTGTTCAGAATAACTTGACGCGTCCTTAGGCTGATTGGGATCGTTAGTTAACAATCATTCAAGAGTCAAGTACGTCTCACTCAAACTTATAACTGTATGGTATGTGTTGAAGTTCCATGTTATTGGTTTTTAGTTCTGGGGTATAACAACTAAAAAGTGAAAAATAAAAAACTTCTTTACAAAAAAAAAAACAACTGACTTCCAAAAAAAAAATACACTAAAATTTAATAAATAACTTTAATTTTGGAAGTCGGTCGGTGTCAAATAACGAAGAAGTAAAATACAAACACCGACTTCCGAAATTAAATTATTTTTTTTAATTTTTAGTGTATTTTTTTTTTGGAAGTCGGTTTGTAAAAAAGTTTTTTATAATGGATCACCATTTTCATGTTATTGAAAGAGGAGCTTTTTAGGGTTCCGTAGTCCTAACAAGGACAAGACAAGGAACCCTTATAGTTTCGGTCTGTCCGTCCGGGGCATAGCTTAGAGACGGTTAGTATTAGAAAGCTGCAATTTTGTATGACTATAATATTATACAGGGTGTAAGGTACATGAACGCACATACGTGTACTAGTGATTCAGTACATGATTCTGGACCCCCTGGCGTTGGAATTTTTCGTCGGCCTTTTCCTAATTTTAGAAAAAAAAAATTTTTTTTTCACTTTAAACTGTATAAAATCGTTATACCTATATATATAATATATTATCGTTGTACCCCAAAGACATTTTAAATGAAAAAATTTAATTAATTATTTTTTCATTTAAAATGTCTGGGGTAGATAGGTACTCGTATAACGATTTTATACAGTTTAAAGTGAATTTTTTTTTTTTAATGAAAAAATAATTAATTAAATTTTTTCATTTAAAATGTCTTTGGGGTAGATAGGTATAACGATTTTATACAGTTTAAAGAGAAAAAAAAATTTTTTTTTTTCAAAAATTAGGAAAAAACCGACGAAAAATCCCAACGCTAGGGGGTCCAGAATCATGTACTGAATCACTAGTACATGTATGTGCGTTCATATACCTTACACCTTGTATATTAATTACTTACGACAAGAAAACGAAATAATAAATCCCTGAAAAATATTTTTCAATTTTTTGGTACCTATAAAAACATGTAAAGTGGGTATAATTGGGATAGATCTTTCACAATGATTGTGGAACTGTGCAGACTATTTTTCGATTCAGTGATTCGTTTGCGGAAGATTAAAAACTTTAAAGTGATATTTTTTGTGATTGTGCCTAATAGTACCTACACTCTTTCGGAGGAGATTGTGGTTAAAGTAATAACAGCCGTACGGGTCGATCTATCAGGTTAAGCTACGCTTGCGGGAGTTGGTCCATGGATGGGTGACCATCTTTACATACCGAGACTCCTCCGTGTCTCGGAAAGCACGTTAAGCTGTTGGTCCCGACTGTCAATCGTAGAACTTTGGCTGTCGTTTCGGGTTGTCAGAAGCCCGAAAGTCCGACAACCAGTCTTACTAAGGGTATCGTATTTCCCGGTTACTGGGTTGTGGAGGTTAGATAGGCAGTCGCTCCATGTACAATACTGGTATTCAGCTGCATCCGGTTAGGTGGTAAGCCGACCTCAAGATAGTTGGTATAGGCTAGGCAGATTGACCATAATACACAAACGAACTTTGAATGAAAACTATCACAGCTAAGTTAACAACCAACGGCCAACTTATACAATATACCTACTTGGAAAATTTCTAACAAAAATACAAAATCATTAGAGAAAATACCGGCCAAGAGCGAGTCGGACTCGCGCGCGAAGGGTTCCGAACAAATCATATTTTTTTTTCAAAATTTTAGGCCTAATGGTTTCGGAGTTAAAGGGGGAATGTTCTTTTCATCTACTGTGTTAAATAATTTAAAAAAGAAATATTTCGAAATTATAAAAAAAAAATAGTTTGAAAAACTTTAACTTTCCGACTTCAAAAAAGGAGTTTCTGTATTCGACCCGTATGTATATATGTATGCTTGTTTGTCCACGATTTTCTCGAAAACTCCTAATCTGAATTGGATGCGGTTTTCGTTTTTCAAATGCATATTTTTCAAGGAAGGTTGTGGTATATAATACATTAGGATCTGATGAAGATCTTCGGAGATAGGCATTGGAACTCTTCAATAACTAACTGTGGGTCGGTTTTCTGCAGGTCCAGAAAACCTCAAATCCAATAGAGTTCGACAGCAAACATTACAAAACGGGAGATGATCATATTTGTTGGGACCTGAATAATTTAGCAACGTGAACTCTTCTCTCGCTGACCAAATTTTATGAAATTGATCAAAATAATAATTATAGTATACGTATATCTAGTTAAAAATGATAACGCGCAAGAGGTTTCTCGGGGATTTAATATATTTTAGACTAGCTTCTGTCTGCGGCTTCGTCTTGAAAGTTGGAAATTGTCGCAAAGGAACGTACTCTCGGGGTAAAAGGTTATCCCGAGTGTACGTAACAAGACCCAATCTATCTCTTTATCAAAGTTCATCAAAATTAGTTCAGTTATTTAGGTGTGAAAACGTAACTAACAAAGAAGTTTCTTTCGCGATTATAATATTAGTATGGACTTGGACAGTCTGGGAGACTTTACAAGAGAGTATCTGTTGCTTGTGGTCTGAGGGCCGCCAACCCCAGCGACACAGTACACAGCATGCGGCTGCTAGTCGTACACTTGACACGCCCACCACGGCTTGACAAAATAACTTTATGATATACAAGGCGAGCAATTACGGAAATATCTATTAGTTGTTAGGTAACAACTACCTAATTGATGTTTCCTGATTTTGTTAATACCTATCAGTACTTATCACGACTGTCGAGCTTATTTCGTCAAGATAATACACTAGTTTATAATGTCGTGCATATTAGTATGACATACTAATACCATTGAACCACGGAGTTAAGAAGCGAAATATTTGGAACCTTACTGCTTAGGAATAAATAATAAGTAATGACGTCATTAGTTTGATTGTAAGTTATGAGTACAAACACACATTGTGTGACTGGTACGGGCAGCGGCCCGCAGGCGGTAGAGGAGCAAGCGATGACAGCGACGTGACGTCACAACTGACGGAGGCTGGCTCTCGGTTCCAATCAGTCGTCTGATAGACCACTTTTTAATCGACTTCGAAAAAGGAGTAGGTTCTATGCTCGACTGTATGTATTTTTTTTTATGTATGTCCACCGATTTCTCCGTCAGTTGTGGACCGATTTTCAATTTCAACCGTAAAGTGCAAACACGGACTTCCGAAATTAAAGTTATTTTTGAATTTTTAGTGTATTTTCTTTTTGGAAGTCGGATATTTTTTTTTTTTTGTAAAAAAATTTTTTAAGGAACACTTGCATTCTTATCTTTCAGAAACACCTTTTATTTCCGTTGACTACTGATCAATTTAAAACGCTGATTGTTGCAGAACATGATGCGATCGCAACAGGAATGTGAACGTATCGTTGCTTTGCAAGAGTTGGCCTTCAGGTGTCAGGCTTATAACGCCTACTAAGAAGGTAGTGTCTTTTCGATCAATCAATATTTAATTTCATCAAACTAATGACTACAAATATTGTAGATTCAGCTTTAGAAATGCTAGTTTTATTTGTTTTCTTTGCAAAAGGTAGGATGAACACTTATGAAATAGAAACAAGTTTTAACCGAACTTCAATAAGGAGCAGGTTAACAATTCGTCGGAGGATTTTATTTTTTATGTATGTTCTCCGATTACTCGATGCTCCCATTTAAATTTGGTGAAGATTTGAATAACGACTTTGGAGATAGTCAATGGGACTCTTCAATAAATGAAGGTAAACTTTCCAGAATTGTTGCAGTCGCATGTCTATTTATTTTTAGACCACTTCATAACATAACATCACGCTGATACGCTCTGAAGGGGGTACACATACTAATTTGTACAGTTTACCCTGATACACCCTAATTTCACCAATTATGTTCAATTCTATCTATTCTATCAATTCGAATATAACTTTACTATTTAGTTTTAGCTAAGGTGTACAACAACAAAAAAGTGAAACAAAAACTATTTTACAAAAAATATCTACTACCGACTTCCAAAAAAAAAATACTTTTTTACAAAAAAATGGAACCGACTTCCAAAAAAAGTGTCTCTGGTGTTTCTAGTTTTGTGTCTTCGATTTATGACACCGATTTTCGAAATTAAAATTATTTGCACTTTTTTTGGAAGTCGGTTCCATTTTTTTATAAAAAAGTTTTTTATTTTTCACTTTTTAGTTGTGGTTCTCCATTAAATTGTGTTAACAACTTATACACATACGATCGCAGCAATTGCAGTTAATTTGCTGACAATTTTTGAAGAGTTCCGTTGTCTGTCTCCGAAACCGCTCATCAGATCTATATGAAATATAAATGGGACCATTTCGAAACAAACCCCTTTCGAACAAAAAAGAATTTTGCAAATCCGTCAATTTATGACGGAGTTATGCCCGAACATACATAAAAAAAATAAAAAAATACAAATAACCTCCTCCTTTTGGAAGTCAGTTAAAATGCAAAATGACAAGTCGATATCAAATAACGAAGAAACCAAACTAGAAACACTCTAAAACAATAGTTATTATTATCAGTTTGTAAAGATACCTTCAAGTTATTCATTAGTTTAGTTGCGTATTATGTTATTCATTTAAAACAATGGGGTTGACGACTAAAAAATTCTAATGTCCTTCACGTATTAACAAAAAATGTGGGATACGATTTTTTCTTTTGTCACTTCAACAAATAAACAACTTTACCGTGTTAAAGTGACACGTGAAAGTGACACAGTTAAACTAACCTTTTGTTTTTTTGTTGTTTAAGTTTTTTATTTTTCACTTTTTAGTTGTTTAAAACCCCAGAACTAAAAACTCCAATAACATGAAACGTGGAATTTAAACATACTCGTAAATGGAGGAAACCAAAACGACATCTATGTCTAAATATTTTTCGTTTATGTTCAGTTTTTCAAAAAGCACTAAAGCAATTTCGATAAAATTTATATGGGACTACCTCGGGAATACTCCCGATTTTGAAAATCGGTCCCTGTCAGAGAAAAAAAAACATACATACAGTCAAACATAGAACCACCTCCTTTGTCCAAGTCGGTTAAAAATGAAGACGATACAGTGGGTTGAAATTTCAGATGGCGTCACACTTAAATTAAAATTGTACCACTTTTTACTCAAAAGTGTCGTAACAAGCCCCCACTCCTGAACTTTGATAACTATAATTGAAATCAGTTTTATAATAAGTTAGTATTGCGCGCGGGGCCTGAGGGGTTTAAGAGGGAACAGGGCCTGCGAGGAATTGACAAAATAGGTATTTGAAGAAACAAATTGGCATCGTGCTCCCTCAAGCCTGCCCCTGTAGATTGCGATAGATCGACGTTTCGTATTCCCCTTTTTTCTTCTCCAAAACTGAGCCGATTCAATTATTTTTGGCACAAAATTTTTAAGAAAGAGTATGTCTAGTTCCCTAATAAATGTTTTATGTTAAAAATTCTCGAATTTGTCTGGTAGTCTTCTAAGAACGGCGGTAAAAATTGGGCCATTTTTTGTCATTTTTGGATGGTCATATTTTCTTTACTTATTAGTTGCTAAAAAAAAAAGGAAATGACAGGGTCGTTTCAACAGCAGACCTTGACTATATGAAAAAAAAATGATTGCTCTAGAGGCATTGAAGTCATTAGATGATTTCCCACCCCACAAAAATATAAAAATAAATGAAAGACATGGGAATACATTTGTACGGAGAATCGCAGCCCCTGTTCCCTTTAAGATTAGAAAAAACACTGAACATTGCTTCAGCTGCCTTCAAAGGGAAGAGCGCGACAGCCCCAACACAAGTACTACTGTTTTCTTTTTTTGGGGGTGGGCAATCACCCAATGACTTCTCCCGCTCTGGGTGGAGCGTGAGGGCGTGTCATACTCTTACTGACTAAAACCTACCCCTGTTTCATCCTTGCCTGAGTGCCCAGGGGATCAGTAACTCTGTTAAAAATTTATCCGCTTCCCCTTGCCATGCAGGCCCCCGTCAGTGGTGGCTGACATTTTCACTTCGAGGCGCGCTCTGTTGATCGGACAATGATAAATGATAAATGATTTTAAGTAGGTTTTAACAACACTTTTACACGTCAAGTTTTTTTTTTTTTTATCTAGATGAGGCCGGTGTTTCCTAGCTGACTACCCTGAGAAGAAACAACGAAACAAACTCAGAGGTCAAAGTCTCTTTTAAAGTGTTCAAATCCATACAATATGTACTGGTCAAATCATATGAGAACCATGTACGTTTATATCTGGGATGAGCTTTTGAGGAAAGCAACACACAAATTCGAGTGGACCTGTCCAGATAGTGCAAGCATTTGTCAGTTATCGTGAAGCTCAACTCAGAACTTTGAGGAGCTCAACGAACCGACGAACAATACCAAAGTAAGGACATTTGAGTAGGCCGCAAAAATACTCAAACTGCCAGACAATCATAAAATCAACACGAATATAACGACTTATACGGGATGTAACGGAAAGGTGTAGTTATATTTTAGCAACCGGTTCTGCCCATGGATATTGTACGCCCACCCTAACACACGTCCTGACGCAGGTGCTCACAGGACATGGCTGTTTCGGTAGGTACCAGTGTCGGATCAAGGCGGAGGTGACCCCCGGGTGTTTCCACTGCGAGGATCGCCCAGAGGACACGGTGGAGCATACGGTGGAGGTTTGCCCCGCTTGGGCAGAGCACCGCCGTGTCCTCGTGGATGCGATAGGCGGCAGCGACCTCTCGCGCCGTGCCTTGGTTCAGGCCATGGTACGGAGCGAGAGGGAATGGGAAGCCGTCTCCTCCTTCTGCGAAGCAGTAATGCTCGCGAAGAGGGAGGCGGCATACGTTAGGGAGACTCGACAACATCCGAGTCGCCCTAGCGCCCCCAGCCGCAGCCGCCGCAGGAGACGTCAGGGGGTTCGGACGCTGCGAGACGATTTCCGGCCACCGTAGACTCGGGCCTGCGGACGGCGAGTAGTGGGTAACTCGCCGTCCGATCAGCACCAGGCCCGAGAGTCGACGGCGCGTAGTGTTCCACGCGCGCCTCAAAGAGTTGTCAGCAAAAGGACGGGGCCTGCCACGGCCTATGCCTGCCCGGGGGTGGAGGATAAATTCGAAAGAGTTACCTCGCCGCTGGGCACTCAAGGCAGGGAGGAACAGGGGTGGGTTTTAGTCAGTAAGAGTCTGACACGCCCTTCCGCTCCACCCGAGAGCGGAATAAGTCATAGGATGATTTCCCACCCCCCCCAAAAAAAAAAAACCCTAACACACATCACGTACGGCCGCAGAAGTGTTAAGGGTGTGACTGTACATGAGAATACACGACAGGTTAGAGGACATACTCAGACCTACCAGCCTAATAGTCCCTAGGACCCTAAGACCTATAAGCCCTATAGCCCTAGCCTATCATATACCTAGTATGTAATAAATAAATATATAGATAAATTCGGGATGTTTGCACCATGCGACCTAAGTTTACAGACGGATAGTGGGCAGGAATTCCAGGTTCGGGAAGGGTACACTCACTGCCAATCCCGCAGACTAACGAGACTGATCAGAGATGGCTAAAGGTGTCTTGGCCACAGTGAGGGGTAATGAGACAAGAAAATAAAATTAAGATCTGATTTATTTACAATATGTTACAGCTTCTATACTACTTTTTCTTAACACACACTACTACACAAAATCTTAGTGTCCTATGGCATTATGACTATGACTCTCAGGAACAAGACCCTAGTTGGTACAGCTCGATGGTCTCGTATGGTCTGGTCTGACCTTGTTCAGGTTGTTGTGGCTGAGCGGGAACGCTGTGTGGTATGCCGTACGACTGTTGTGGTCGTTGCCTGTGTACTGGGCTGCTGACGATCGTTGGTTGCCTTACTGGTGGCGCTGTGTTTCTTCTTGCTGCAATGAAGGCTCGAAGTCGGTTCAACGCCTGTGGACCGAAGTAAATTATCATACCAGCTAAAGTTATAAATATAAGTGAAGTACTAATGCTGACTATATATTTATGAGACTAATTGTTTCCAAATCGTGTTATCTAGTTCAGTTTGTAAGTTTGTTTCTGATGTGACTAAATGGTCAAAGACTCCTTTTGACCTGTCTAACACTAATTCTTCTTTGGATATCTCTTTTATGTCTGTTGGTACAATCTGCGTATCAAGAGAGAAGTTCGTTGTTTTGGAATAAGAAGCTAGCACTGTCATCGTTGTTGTTCTTTTTGCAGCAAATATGTTTTTACGTGTTTTAATAACGCAATTGAATTGTCACTTCTTTTCTTTGATCGTCACACACAATCGATATGGTAACCGTTTTTGTTGAAATGAAGAGCCAAGTTTTTTGCATGTATAATTGCTTCCATACAACATCTGTCGGTAATTTGTAGGTAGTTGATGTGCATTTAGTTTTGGTGTAGTTCTCAGTTTTAAATAGTTGTTCAACTATGCAATTTTTATTTAATTGCATGTTCTTGACAGCCACAGGATAGCAGACGAACTCTGTTTGAGTACGAAGACAGTCTTGAAATTCTTCTTGACTTAATTCCAAGTAACGCTCGTTGTTGTAATCAAAACCCATGAATGTCTGCTGAATAGTCAAACACTCGTATGATCCATCTGTTTTCCTTTCTGGAATAGGCGTAATGTGTGTAAGAGTATATTTTGTTACATCATGTATTGGAAAGTACGCCTACACTCTTATGTGAGTTTTATTTACGTTCCTCTTCGTCTGTATTATTTAACCCTGAATGATTTGTAAGTTTGGTGGTAGTTTTTGATTAGCTACGTTTATTATGTTACTGATGTGTCTTGGTGTTAAAATTCTATATACGGTTGTTTTTTGTAAATAAATTTCAAGTAACCCTGTATAGTAGTCCATAATTTCATTTATATAATTACTAGCTTCCGCCCGCGGCTTCACCCGCGTGAAAAGTATGATTATAAATTTGAGTGCTATTTCCTGAGAGCAGTACGTTAAAAAAACACTGTAGAAATCAAAATCCAAAGTCAGTCATTCAAATTAGGTTGTGAGCAGGAACTTTTTGAACGTCGTTCTACATAAAGACAGACCCTTTATCACTTCTTAACTTCTTGTCCGTGACTCCATCTGCGTAGACATCCGGATTGAGTCCAGAGAAAAATCAAACATTTGTGAAAGATTAAAAGTTAGTACGGGCTAGGATCATGATAAATTAGAATTTCCTACATTAGCAGGGCTTACCAAAGTTGGACGGTGGTTTTTTGCGCTACGCCAAATATCTCTTTTCTATGGGCTATCTATTAAATATATATATACTATATTTTGTAAATCTATACCGCTAAAGATTCTGGCCCCAAAAATACTGATTCACGACTCTGTTCTCCTGGTAGTTTTAGAATCAAAACCTCTTATGATTCCAGCCCCGGAAACACTTTTTCGTGAATCCTGATCTCCTGATAGTTAATGAGTCTTTATGGCTCATGATTTCTCATGTTTCTGGTCTCCTGGTCATTTGTGAATCTGTACCTCTCATAATACCAAAAAAAAAAGCCTCAGAATATATTTTTTGACTAGCTTCCGCCCGTGGCTTCGCCCGCGTAAAAAGTGTAAATATTATAAGTTTGAGTGGTATCTATATCTCCTTTTTTTTATTTTTTTTTTATTTTTTTTATGGTGGTTTGCGAAGCTATACCGCTTCGAGTTGTAGCCCCAAAAATACCTTTTCATGAATCTGGTCCCCTGGTACTTTGCGAGACTTTACCGCTCATGATTCCAGCCCCGGAAACACTTCTCATGTTTCTGGCCTCCTGGTACTTTGTGAGCGTAAACCGCTCATTCAGCCTGACTTTGGATTTCAACTTCCACCTCAGCCTTCGCAAAGTTTTGTCATTTTCCGGGATAAAAAGTAGCCTATGTGTTAATCCAGGCTATGACCTACCTGTGTGCAAAATTCCATTGAAATCCCTTCAGCCGTTTTTGCGTTACCTTCAGCCAAACATACAAACATACAAACATACAAACAAACAAACAAACATACAAACTTTCGCATTTATAATATTAGTAGGATTTGCTAACTCATAAGCCTGCATCACTTGTATCTTAATATGATTGTTGTCAACAGTTTTATACCAAAACTTGTTTTTATTCATGAATGAAATTGCTTCATTAAGTTTGGTGTACACCTGCGATAGTTGATATCATTCTCTTTGTTTGATGATTGGCAGCGTCTATAAGCTTCTGCTGATTATTATTTATTGTGTCTATATCTCTGTATACTTCATCATTAACTCCAAACACTGATGTTAAAAGTTGTCCCAAGATGCCTCGTTTCTTCCTGGTGTTACGTATTTCTGTTAGGTATTCCTTTGTTGTCTCAAACTTAATTTTTTCTTCGTTTAAATGGTGATAAAATTCATTGCAATGTGTCTCGTATATGCAATTTTGAGTGTCCTTGCAAAGTTGTTGAAATTGTGATGTAATTTTTTCAATCTGATTTTGGTCTAGTTCCAAATTTCCTCTCTCATAATCTGTTTCTATTCTAAAAGTTCCTCGGTTAATTGTTGTGGTTCCTATTTTTTCAACGTATAGTCCTGGATTTATTCTTTTAATGTGTATGTGGGCGTACTCGACATAGTGCCAATTAACACAATAATTATTGTGTGTAATAATAATCTCTGTTGTGACGTAAGGAGCCTACGTGGGAAGTGAAAAATGACAACACGTATCTCGGTCAACATAAAAAAAAAATATTGTATAGAGAACCTTCCAACGCCCTTTGCGTTGGAAGGTTCATAGTCAGAGATTTCGTACTCCCTGGGAGATGGCACGGTAGTATCCTGGCTCAGCCTTGTGATGGATGACTCGGGGGAGCCACGTTGCGTTCGCCCCGGAGGTGTTGGCCGGCAGGTGGTAGCGCCGGCTCGCAGGGTCGACAGGAGCCAGGATGATCGGCCGGCAGGTGGTCGAGCCGGCTCGAAGACGGCTTGCAGAAACCACGCGGGTCAATAAGCACCCGGTGTGGAGCGAGCCGCCATGGTAAGTGGCCTAGTGGTGACAGCACGAGCCACTGCGGTAGGATGGTCGCGATGGAGGACGATGTAGGTGCGTGCTCAGAGCGTAGGGCTCCAAGTTCTCCCCCTCCATATTCAGGTTTGGACTTCTTTGATTTTTGCCAACGGCTATTTGCTTGGACTTATAGTGTCATCTTTTATTAGTACGACAGTTCGAATTTTCGCATTTTCATGTGCTTGTTTCCATTTGTATCTTTGCTGAAGTTGGTGTAGGTATTCTTTTGTCCAGCTGTTCCAAAAAACTTTTTTCATTTTTTGAATCTGTTTCCATCTGTTTACTAAGTCAGTATTGATGTTTTCAATCGGATCTGGTTTTCCTACTGCTTCTGGGCCAATTCGAAAATGGCTTGGAGTTAATATTGTGCTGTCATTAACATCCTCGGTTTGCGTACACAACGGTCTTGTATTCAAACACGCTTCAATTTGGTGGAGAATGGTTGTCATTTCCTCATACTTTAGTGTCGAATCTCCGAACCCATTTTTTGAGAGTTTGTGTCTGCTTTGTATCTTATGCACCTCACATATTTGTTAATTATACTCTTCACTTTCCTTTTTCCGCTAATGACCCAGTATGTTTGTCGTACGTAAGCTAACGTCAGAGTGTAACCTCCATGTAACGTTTTTAAATGTGCGTCTTGTATTATTAATGACGTTGCATGATGATTATATTATGGTAAGAGTATTGGATGTTTTTGATTGTGAGGCAATTCAGAGTTTTGTAACCTGCCTCCAACTCTTAGTAGTCCATTCTCGTCGATAAATGGGTCTAAAGTGGATAGTTTTTTATTTTTCTTTAATGGTTGTCCGCTTTGAATAGTTTTTAATTCATCTGCGAATTCCTCTTGTTGTATCTTCAAAAGTATTTGTTTCGTCGTCACTCTCAGTTCAATACTTGTAATTGATTTATTTGTTGTTTGTTTGTTCGCAAATCTGTAGCAGTAAGACAATACCCTTATCATTTTATTTAAACTGGAAAATTCCAGAGATCATTCTTCTCGATCTTGGTTGTAGTTATGTGACACGCTTTGATTTCCTCATTTGGCTGCGGCATATGTCTCGTGATAGGAATTTGATCTTTTCTTAGCCATTGTGGACCGTTCCACCATAAAGGAAAGTTGACAAGTTTTTCCGGTTCCAGACCTCTTGAGATGATATCAGCCGGGTTCTCAGCAGACATGACGTGATTCCATTTTGCGTTTGGTAGAAGTTGTTTAATTTGTGATACTCTATTGGCTACGAACGTTTGCCACCGTACTGGCTCTCCTCTTATCCAGCCTAATGTGATCATAGAATCTGTCCAACAAGATATCGTAATATTCTTGCAGTTGAGCGCTTCTTTAGCCTTATCCATCAAACCGGCTAGTAGCAGTGCAGCGCATAACTCAAGTCAAGGTAGGGTAGTTTTTTGTTTCTTTGGTGCCACTTCCGTTTTTGCTTGTAGTAATGTAATGTAGTAGATGTTGTTGGTTTTTACACGGCTATATACCACCGCTCCGTATGCTTTTTTGGAAGCGTCGCTGAAACCGTATAACTCAATTTCTGTGCTGTCTGTTATGTAACACCATCGTGGCATTTTAATTTTTTCTATGCTCTTCAACTGTTTTTGTAATTCAGTCCATTTTTTGTAGATTATATTGTCATCAAGAGGTTGATCCCATCCTATGCCATTTGTCCAGAGTTCTTGTATAAGCAAGTGTCCATATGGACGCCTAGATTTTTAGCGGTTTTCGAGTACAATATGGGCACCGAATCATACACTACCGGCGGGAGAGACTGGTGATCTAAAAGGCTGAGCATGTATCTGCCACCAATAATGAGCGCTTGCGACTTAGTTGGATTCAGTAAGAGTCCAAAGGATTTAGCCCACTTGCTGATATTTTCAAGGTCATCATTGATGGCATCCACAGCCCCAGCGAGTTCACCCACTTTAAAGTTACGGTATAACTGCAAGTCGTCTGCATAGAGATGATAGTTAGAAGTTAGGACCTTAGTGATAGCGTTTATAAAAACTGAGAAAAGAAGAGGAGAGAGAACGCCACCCTGAGGTACACCCGCAGCCAAATCACACCATTCAGAGGAACCCTCATCAGACCGAACAGACTGCGAGCGTCCCCGAAGATAAGATTTGAACCACTCAATTACCGGCGCAGAGACATTAAGGGAGGAAAGAATTCCTAAGAGGATGTCAAAGTCAACTGAGTTAAAGGCACTGCTGAAGTCCAGTAAAACCAACACTGTCAGACATTTGTTTTCCATAGCCAGTCTTATATCGTCAGTTATTTTGACCAGAGTTGTCACGGTGCTATGGCCAGGTCTGAAACCAGATTGGTAAGGACTCAGCAGGCCATTAGAGGACAGATAAAAAGACAGTTGCTTCTGAACAACGCTCTCGAGAACTTTGGAGAGGATTAGGAGAATGGATATTGGACGGAACTGGGATAGTGAGGAAGGATTTTGAACTTTAGGAAGCGGTAGGACGTGAGCCCTCTTCCACGCTGAAGGAAAGGAGTTATTGAAGAGGGAAAAAATTACAATGTGGGTGATGACAGGAACTATTTCACTCAAAATTGGTAGGAACATTTGGAGCTGTGGGCCATCGTCACCTACCGCCTTAGTGGAGATGGATTGGAAACATTTCTTAATATCTAGCTCAGCAATTGGGTGGAAAGTGAAAGAAGTATTTGCTGGCAAAGGAAGATTGGAAAGATCATTAAGAGTCGAAGATTTAACATCGTTATCGAGTATAATTGGTGACGTAGAAAAGTGCGCATTAAGTGCATTGAGGTCCATTTTATCAAGAGAACTCTTGCTAGAGGCTTTGCCAATACCAAGAGTCTTTAAAAATTGCCATACTTGTGTTGGATTGAAGGTATCAATTGAGTTGTGAATGTGGCGCCTTTTCGCATTCCTACACAAACGACTGCAGCGATTTCGCATCTTCTTATAAAGGTCCCAGTTTTCCTCAGTGGGCTGCTTCCTGTATAGACGCTTGGCCTTATCACGATTCGCCATCAGGTTTTTTACATCAGGGGAAAGCCATGGTGCAGGAAGGTGTTTGACTCTCACCTTTTTAAGGGGAGCATGAGCATCATACAAATCCAACATAGTCCTGCTGAAAACTGACACCATACAGTCCATATCCTCGCTGGTGAACACAGAAGACCAGTCAACCCCACCCGCATCAGCCCTCAAACGCTCCAAATAAACGTTTTTAAAACTACGAAGAAAGAGAAATTTAGCCTTACGTTTAGGAGGTCGAATTTTATAGGAAAGGTAAATGAGGTCATGGTAGGAAAAAGGAGCAGTAAGCTGTCCATGTGTGGCTACTTTGTTAGGGTCAGAAACTAGAATTAGATGTAAGAGAGAAGGAGTACAGTGAGGGGCCCTATGAGTAGCATTTAGCGGAAGTAATTGCATATTGACAGAAGAGGCAAGTGATTGGAGTTTACGGCTGCGTGAATTTCCCTTGAGCAAACAAGTATTGAAGTCTCCGAGAATAAGTGTATGATCATAGTGATGAAAGATTTTCTAATTTAGTGTCGAAGGAGGAAAAGTAGTCAATTTGGCAAGAGGGACTATAATAGACACCTAAAAGTAGTTTTGTATGATGAAACTGGAATGTCACATGCAGAGGGTCCAAATTCGTTTGTTTTAGAGTGGGTTAGATAATGTTGACAACAGACTGTAAATATGAAAACAATGGCTCATGTATATCATTGAAGCAGCTCAATCCCACGCCTTTTTGTCCTGAAGGTAGTCATTAATTGTGTAAAAAGCTTTCTGGCATAGCTCACGTTTATGAAATGATTTAAATTTATTTATGCTTAGTTTTTTTTAATTTGGCTTGGAAGTTTATTATAGAAACGTAAACAATGGCATCTAAACGAACCACCTATTTTCTTCTTGAGCCTGGTTTTAAGTACAATAAATTTGTGTTTGTTCCTAGTATTTATGCTATGGATATCACTGTATCTTTTAAACAGAATAATATTTTATGTGCATACATGAGATTCTCATAAATATATTGAGAGTGAACATTCATAATATTAAATTCTTTAAATTTGTCTCTAAGGGAGTGTCTGGGACTTAATTTATAAATTGCACGAATAGCCCTTCTCTGTAAAACAAAAATTGTCTGCATATCGGCGGCATTTCCCCACAACAGAATGCCGTACGACATCACACTATAACAATAACTAAAGTATACTAAACGAGCTGTCTCTAAATCAGTTAAACCACGAATTAATAAGAATTTCCTAACGGCGTATGCTGCAGAGCTAAGTTTTTGGACAGTTTATCTATATGGCGGCTCCACTGAAGCTAAACCTACGAACACTGTGGAATCCTTGGGTTTTAACTCTTCACCCTTTATTGACACACTAGTGTTCACTTGTGTTGCATTGGGTAATTTGAACTTTATGCATTTTGTTTTTTTTCTCGTTAAGGAGAAGATTATTGATAATAAACCAGTTAACTACAGTTGAAAGAGCATTATTTACATCATCAACAACCACCTGCTGACGTTTGAGTTTAAATAAAAGTGAAGTATGATCTGCAAACAGCACTATACTCGTATCATGTTTATCCTTTATGAGGTAAGTCAAGTCGTTGAAATAGATAAGAAACAAAAAAGGACCCAGAATTGAGCCTTGAAGAACCCCCAATCTTAGTCATTTTATTCAGAGTATCAGAAGCTCCCTGAAGCGGCCTAATCCACCTTTACACAGAATTTTATCACATTACTAGCTGATCCGGTGAACTTCGTACCGCCTCAGAATCAATAAATGAATCCGTTCTTGAGATATCATCAAAATAGCCACTCAAGATTTGATATTTCTGACAGCTTAGTGTTCTATGACTAAATGTTCAAGAGCAGCTGCATGATTAATTAACAATCGATCACTGAGCTCTACAAAACGTATCCAGTAAGCCAATGGTACGTGTTGTATCAATGACAGAGAAACCACGCTACAGCGAATGCATTCCAGTTGGGCTACCACTAGTCTATGACAAATCTTCTAATCGTCTCTGTGCCACATTTATGTTATAAGTACTGTTTTAAGTGCTCAAATATTGGGCGTAGGTACAAGATTGCACATTAAATACATGATTATTTTTTTAAGAAATAGGTATGTAGTTAAATTCATCAGAAAACTTCTAGTCTCCACCATCTGCTTAGCCTTTTTCTATTTGCATATTACAGATAGGTATAGATAGATTTTTGCAGTCTAACCAGATGCAGCGAATACCAGTGGACAGTGTACATAGAGTTCACTTTTTTGGGTTCCACAGTCCTAAAACAGAAAAGGCACCTTTAATTCTTTATTGTACATCACATCTTAACATAAAATACGGTCATTACACAGTTAATGTACAAAGGCGAACTTAACTCAAAGTTGAGTTTTCTCCCAGCAAATTTTTGAGTGATAGAGTGAGATCACATTTGAGGGTAGAATTGTGTACCATATAAACTTATATAAATAAGCCCTATATATAAAATACATACAAAATACTATATACTAATATATACCCTAATAATATGACCAGACCAGCACTAGTGCCTCGTGAAATTGTTTCTTAATAAATGCTTTCATTTATTTCAAATAAACCATTTACAGGCACTTTTGAATTGTCAGGTCTGTCAGTCAGAAAGATGAAGTTAATTGCGTAGATCTCTATGGAAAAGAATGTAAGAAACTCCATGGACACTCTTTTAAACCATGTTGTCATTACAAATCCTGGTTACATATATCATATTGCTTTTTTTATGTGAGAACAATGTTAATAGAAACATAAACATTAAAAAAATAAAAGATTAAAATAAGCCAGTGGCCGCGTAGAGTGACCGCGCAGAGTGACCGCGCTTTATAGGCATGGGCATTAAGCCCAGATGTCTATAAAGCGCGGTCACTCTCGGTTTGCATAGAAAAGAAAGAGATGCGCTACGACAAATGGTCGCAATTTATTGCAAAATATGAAGTTTTTAACGATTTACTTAGAATTTACTAATAAATTTATAAAAAATAATCCATCACTGGATGCAACTTAGCATTTGAAATTTTATGGTATATTTTTTATTATGATTATAATTGTTAATGAAGAGATAAACTGCTTTTAAAGATAATTTAGAGGTATGTTAGAAGTTTTTTTTGATGCATTAAAGTAGGTTAAATTATGTTTCTAGCTCCATCACTGTATGCAAGTAGGACTTGAAAATATTTTATTTTTTTTATTTCTCAAAACTATTTACGGTTTATGAGATATACTGCTTTAAAAAACCACCTTTTTGACCATTTTTGGGAACCTCCGCCTTAAGAGATGACCAGTCTCAACTGACGGCGCCCGTTCACGAGCATGACGCGTGAATCAGCACCACTCAGCTCAACCTTTGAAGGGAACCGAATGACTCGACACACGCGCCACCATCAGCGAGACATTTGAGTGAGCATGACAAACTCTCAACTGCCATGCTCGTTCATGTCAAAAAAACAATAGGTAACATAATAGCATTATAATGCCCCATGGTACTCGAGTGCACCCGCGGTCTGTCTCCCATCACATCTTGCACTTTAGATCTACTATCTAACAATTGCTTGTTCATATTGTACTGTGACAATGGCTTAATAATGTAAAATCGTAGAACTATTCACTACAGAGTGGTACTGTGCGGTAATCAGTCGGTAATCAGGTTTTTAGTTGTTACTCAATACTTGATTACCGGCTAATACCCGCTTTACGCCGTGCTATCAGGCGAGCAAGTAATCAACAGATTACTTGCTCGCCTGATAGTACGGCGTGACCGTGAGGAGCGTGTGTCGCGTGACGTGCCAACTCCAGCAGTATCGCGGCACGCCCCCGCCATGCCCCCGCCACACGCGCGGCACTCCGACAGCTGTGATAACGTGGCCTGCAGTTGTCCCCCATCATGACCTTCATTAATAATTGCCTGTATTAAGTCAGGATTGCCAATGAACAGAAGGGATTTTGTACACAGAAGACAATTTAAATACATATATGTATAAACACGATCTTATTCTACAAAATCTGCAATCGTATTACCCAGTAAAGGGGTTTTGTGGAGGTCAAATAGGCAGTCGCTCCATGTGAAATACTGGTATTCAGCTGCATCCGGTTAGACTGGAAGCCGACCCCAAGATAGTTGGAAAAAGGCTAGGCAGATGATGATTCTACAAAATCTATGAAATGCAGATATTTAGTTAGTAGTAATATATTATACTGTCATTGTTTGTTGCTTCTTTAAAAAACAAAAACAAATTACAAAAATCCTGTTTGAGCTATTTTATTTTACCTATATTTTTAATCGACTGCATGTTTCCATGTTGTGTTTTTGGCGCGTACCTTGTAGTAATGTGTATAATATTCTTTATTATCTCAATTATCTTTCAAACCGCTCTGGACGGACTTACATGATATCGTTAGATAGGTAACGTTAAAAATAAACAAACCTGGCGGCTGAGAGATGCCATTGTTTGAAGTGATTTTTTTAACCAAAATACTAATAAAAAAACTGGACCACTGCATGTCGGGCAATGCGCAGTATAGGGTTCCGTAGTCGCGCGTTACAACATGCGGACTTAGAAGGCGGCTTTATGCTTATTACTATGAACATATTTGTTAGCAGTAGGGATAAAGGTCATGACGCAATGTATGTATGTATGGTTTATTTATGTACACACAGAAACATAGTTATAGAAATATGTGTGTTATGTCATGATAGTATTTTTCCATTTTACACATTTACTACCCGTTTTAAACACGTAACAAATTGGAAGTATTTTTTTTCTGAGGATTTTGTACGATATTTTCCAAGTAGGTACATTTTAAAAGTTGGACCACTATTACTCATAAACTAAATATAAAAGCTAACTTAGCCGTGATACTTTTCATCCCAAATCTGATTAAACTACCACAATGATTTTTTTCAGATTTATTAAGCTAGACACACACTTGACACTAACAAAAATTTGCACTTTAGAATTTAATATTTTGCTAACGGATCTGCCTGCCTAGCCTTTTCCCAACTATCTTGGGGTCGGCTGCCAGTCTAACCGGATACAGCTGAATACCAGTATTTTACATGGAGTGACTGCCTATCTGACCTCCACAACCCAGTAACTGGGTCATACGATACCCCTTAGTAAGACTGGTTGTCAGACTTTCGGGCTTCATATGACCCGTAACGACTGTCAAATAACTACGATTGACAGCCGGGACCAACGGCTTAACGTGCTTTCCGAGGCTCGGAGAGTCTCGGTATGTAAAGATGGTCACCCATTCATGGACCAACCCCGGGAAGCGTAGCTTAACCTGACGGATCGACCCTGCGGCTGTTATTACTTTAGCCACGAGCTCCTCGTTACCATTTTGCTAACGTATCACTGAATTTTAAAGTGAGAGTTGTTGTGTTGAGTTGTTTATGAGTGTGTGTGTGTGACCAATAGTTACTATTTATGACTAAATAAAATAGCATAATTAACATAAAATAGCAACACGCTTTTATCCCCTTCGGGATAAAAGCGTGATGCTATTTTATTTATAGGGATAAAAAAACAAAAATATATTTTATAGGGAAAAAAAAAACAAAAAGTTTTTTACAAAAAATACAACCTTCATCATTCTCCTGCCCTTATCCCAATTTATTTGGGGTCGGTGCAACATGTCCATGTTTTCCATACTCCTCTAGTAGTCGTCATCTCTGTGGTCACTCCCTTTTTACTCATATCCTCTTTCACACAATTTCTTACATGATTCCAACCATCGTGCATCGTTTATTTGGCCTTCCTCTACTCTTATAGCCATCCACATCCATAAACAAGACTTTCCTCACGACATTTTCTTCATTCCTCCGTATTACATGCCCATACCACGACAACCGATTTCCACACAACTTTTCAGTCAGCTGTGCCACTTTCAGACTTCCTCTTGTATACTCATTCCTAATTCTATCCATGCGCGTTTTTTTTTTTAAATCGTTGCCCCACACTAGGAATTACTCCTGTATCGTGGCTGCGTTCACAAACATGTAAACTGACATACACAAGACACCCAGACCCGAAAACAACTATCTGCAGGTCACAGGTCATACAAATATTGGTTCCGTGCGGGAATCGAACCCGCGACACGCAGCGCAGTAGCCGAACGCTCAACCACTGCGCCAACCGTGTCGCCAACAACGACGTTACACCACACATTGCTCTTAGCATTCTCATCTCAGCTGCATGCAATTGCTTTTCATTCATCCCTTTTGTGCCCCAACATTCTGAACCATACAAGACAGCAGGTCTGACCATTGTTTTATAAATCTTCCCCTTAAGTTTAAGGGGAATGCGGGAGTCGCAGATAGTCCCGGATAAAAAATACACAATAAATCTAAAAATAGAATCATCAAAATCTATTCACAAGTGGCGGAGAAATCGCGTAACAAACATACAAAAAAAAACATACCGACCAATTGAGAATTTCCTCCTTTTGGAAGTCGGTTAAAAATAATGGCCGCCATTAGGTTAGTGAGATAGTATTGTTGTGATATGATCATGTGAGGTATCAAAGGGTTCGCGGCAGGCAGGGCAGCGGATTTTATGTAGGAAATTGACAGCACATTATCACATCGCGGAGGAATGTTAGATTTTGGCGCCATATTTACGATATTCTAAAGCAGCAGTCGCTCTATTTAGAATGATATACACACACTCAGACACACGACATGTGACAGTACTTACCATAAACTCCTATTATGTTAATAACACTGTTGTTTTGTTTTGTTCCAGATAGTAATGTGTGTGTGATGTGAATGTTAGCCAGTGATCTGTGACCGAGTGGCTATGAGTGGCGAGTACGTGTGGCACTAGTGTGCGCGCGGCGCAGGTGTGGCGCTACTGCAGCGCGTCATGGCGGACGACAACACCATCATTGAGGGAACTGTCAAGTTCCGCGATGGGAAGAAGGTGAGCATCTTATACCAGAGCGTGGTCAGGGAGCTCACGTGCTGTCAGCCATCAGCCACGGCGTTCAATGTGATTTTGTATTTTTTTGATTGGAGGTAACATCGAATGCCTCATCATCAGATCCCTGTGAAACATTCAATGCTCAGTGTCCCTTCTTTTTCATACCTGTCCGGTTCGGAACTTTTAATACAATAGTAATTAAGTAAATGAAGTGCAGCATATTTGGGGTACTCAAAGTAATTTGGAATACTCGGATAAGAATGTCAAGGTCATGACTAAGTTTTTCTACCATAAACAGAAGGGCACAACTGATGAGTACTAAAATCGTTGCAATATCTTGACGTTTCTGCTAACATTCACTTTTGAAAACTTTTTCGGTAGGAATGTATGATGTGCATAAACTTATATAAATTTATTAAAGTATTGAGTTGCCGTAATTAAGTATCGTATTACCCTGTAACTGGGTTGTGGAGGTCAGATAGGCAGTCGCTCCATGTAAAATACTGGTATTCAGCTGCATCCGGTTAGACTGGAAGCCGACCCCAAGATAGTTGGGAAAAGGCTAAGCAGATGATGATTGAGTTGCCGTAATAGTTTGTTTTTGTTTTGATTTTGTTAGTATTTCTAGAATAAAAAATGTGTCATCGAGTTTTATATTAGGATGCCATTTTAATTTGGAAAACCGAGAGTGAATATAATTTGGTACAAAAAAATCATACACTGTTTTTGTAATATTCTTAACTCTTGTTCTATTAGTATTTCACAAATATAAGAACTTATGAGAGAGTAAAAATGGTATCTGCAGTTGCAACTGCAGAGACCATTTTTAGACGATGAATATTATAATGATTCGTCACACAATTTGTGCAAAAACTTCAACGTTCAGGATTAGCAGTCTTTTCGAAGAGTATAACCTATATATAACAAGGATTGAAGAGTTGGTTCAGTTTCAAAAACGGTTTGAATGCATTAGGTATTCCAAATGACCTGCACCCTAAGTCCGAACACGATTTCGGACTTTTTTTAAATGAATTCAGATTTTATTAGAGTTCTTACTTTAAATTTGTGTAATTGTGTGTTAGTAGTAGCAAAGCTTATTAATTTTTTAATTTGTTAAAGTATTTTATAAAGAATAACCCGTTTCATCTTCGACTTATTCCCGAAAAACAACGATATTCTGAATATGCTGCACTTCCTCTATCGATTAACAGGTGTGAATACAGGTTTTCTATAGCGATAAGGATCGTGAAGAGACTCAAATGTTTGGGATTTATCGCATACATTGGTTAAGCTTTTCGTCTACATTTATTACTAATGGACACTTTATCTAAACCGTCACGTTAACTTTTAGTGCGATTTTTATGTTCAAATTGTGTATGTAACGCTCTGTATTGTCCGCAGTGGAAGTCGCGCTGGTGCGTCATGCGCAAGCTGTCGCCGGTGGCAGGTGAGCACTCGCTTGCGCTTAGTATATGAAGTCGACGGGTAGCACACTGTCACAGACAATACTAAGTTATCCCAAATATTGAACAGCAGAATATTCCTAAGTTAGATTCGATAAAAGCGTTATTTGTATGGGACACCTATCCAAAAAGACACCACAAATATTAAATAATATTTGTGGTGTGTTTTTTTACAAACATGCTTTGTAATACAAACAAATGAGTAAAGTTTTTACCTATAGGACCATATAGTCAGAGTGCATCTCATAAAAATTCGATGCATTGTTATATTATATAGTTCCAGTGCCTACTTTCCGGATTCATCTCATTCATAATCAGGTCAGTTCGATGGTATCATTTTCATCAGAACCATTTATTTAAATTTGCTTCGTCTTGGTTACTTAACTATGCTACATGCAATGATAACACCATCCGCATACTTATCATTGAGGAGTTCAATTAGCTATCTGCGGTCTTCTTCATCAGTTCCAATTCACCAACTGATACTTTCTAAATACAAAATGCTTGACTTGTAGATGAAAATGCCAAAATAGCCAATATTTATTTGAGATATTCCCTCAATTTCTCATGGTCCCATTATCAGAAATCGATTTTGATATTAATGGGACCAATTTAAAAGTATCATTATCATCATCATCAGCCTTTTAATCTCCCCACTGCTGGAGCATAGGCCTCCTCTTTGTGAGAGGGTGTGGGCCGTAATCCACAATGCGGATTGGTGGATGTCACATGTCTTCGAATTTTTGGTTCTAGGACATGCCGGTTTCCTCACGATGTTTTCCTTCACCGTTTTGAGAGCAGTGGTGATGAAATAATTTACACAAAGTATAGCGCCTGCCTGAACTCACGACCTACAACTTGCAAGTCGCGGCCGTTACCACTGGGCCACCACTGCTCCAAAAAAGTATATCGTTTGGTTTTTATATGACGGAGTTCTGAGGTAAATAACATGAAAAAAAAAACTAACAACTGAATGGGGAACCTCGTTTTTTTTAAAGACATAAGTAATTATTCATTTGTTTAACATAGTTACAATAATAATGTAATATCAACGTAATAAATAGTGCGTATGTTATGCCAGAGCACGTATAAATGTTTGTAAGTTATTAAGAAATCAAGAGTCACAATAATCAAATAAAAAAGCCTGAAGAGTAAAAAAAACATTAATCAAGAATTGTACAGTACAAATAGTCACGTAACTGTAATTAAAACCAAATCTCAAACTTAAAATCTGGCTTCCTAAAATTCCTCTGCATCGCTGTCTACTGGTAGTGTGCCCAAAAGACTGGCGGCATTGCCACGTTGTATGGCAATGCTTAACCTCTGCCCGAGGAAAAAGCCAGCCCTTGGGTAAAATAATTAATCCTACTATATAATATTATAAATGCGAAAGTTTGTATGTTTGTATGTTTGGCTGAAGGTATCGCAAAAACGGCTGAAGGGATTACAATGAAATTTTGCACACACGTAGGTCATAACCTGGATTAACACATAAGCTAGTTACAATAATAATGGTATATCAACGTAATAAATAGTGCGTATGTTATGCCAGAGCACGTATAAATGTTTGTAAGTTATTAAGAAATCAAGAGTCACAATAATCAAATAAAATAGCCTGGAGAGTAAAAAAAACATTAATCAAGAATTGTACAGTACATAATCACGTAACTGTAATTAAAACCAAATCTCAAACTTAAAATCTGGCTTCCAAAAATTCCTCTGCATCGCTGTCTACTGGTAGTATGCCCAAAAGACTGGCGGCATTGCCACGTTGTATGGCAATGCTTAACCTCTTCCCGAGGAAAAAGCCAGCCCGTGGGTACAAATAATTAATCCTACTATATAATATTATAAATGCGAAAGTTTGTATGTTTGTATGTTTGGCTGAAGGTATCGCAAAAACGGCTGAAGGGATTACAATGAAATTTTGCACACACGTAGGTCATAACCTGGATTAACACATAAGCTACTTTTTATCCCGGTAAATGACAAGACTTAGCGAAGGCTGAGGTGGAAGTAGAAATCCAAAGTCAGGCTGAACGAGCGCACACGCTCAAAAAGTACTAGGACACTAGAAACATGAGAATTATTTCCAGGGCTGAAATCATGAGAGATAAAGACTCACAAAGTACCAGGAGACCAGAATCATGAATAGGTGTTTTCGGGGATACAATCCTAAGCTGTATAGCTTCACAAACCACCAGGATACCAGAATCAAGAAGAAGTGTTTCCGGGGCTATAATCTTAAACGGTGTAGATTCACAAACTACCAGGAGATCAGAATCACAAAACAAATTCCGAAGCTGGTATTAGGAGAGGTAGAGATTTACAAATTACCAGGAGACCAGAAAAATGAGAAGTATTTCCAGTGCTAAAATCATGACCGGTAAAGACTCACAAAGTACCAGGAGACCAGAATCATGAATACGTATTTTCGGGGCTACAATCCTAAGCTGTATAGCTTCACACACCCCACCAGGAGCCCAGAATCAAGAAGAAGAAGTGTTTCCGGGGCTTGAATCCTGAGCGGTATAGATTCACAACCTACCAGGAGATCAGAATCACAAAATATATTCTGAGGCTTAAAGAATTTTTTATTTTTTTAATTATTTGGTTGTAAATAGAAGGTATTCATAAATTACCAGGAGACCAGAGTCATTAATAAGTATTTTTGGGGCTGGAGTCCTAAGCGGTATAGATTCACAAAATACCAGGAGACCAGAAATACAAAGAGTGTTCCAGGGCTGAAATCATAAACGGTATAGATTCTCAAACTACCAGTTCACAACCTACTAGGATATCAGAATCACAAAACATATTCTGAGGTTGGTATTAGGAGAGGTAACATCTTGAATAAGTATTTTCGGGACTGGAATCCTGAGCGGTATACATTCCCAGGCGTATAGACAACCAATAAACAGAATCATGAAGAAGAGAAATTTCAGATCTGCACGCGGATGCAACCACAGGTAAACTCTACCAGGGTGCCAAAATCGTGAAAAAGTTAATCCTACTAACTAATATTATAAACTAGCTTCCGCCCGCGGCTTCGCCTGCGTAAAAAGTGTAATAATAAGTTTGAGTGGTATTTCCAGAGAGAAGCACGTTAAATAAACCCTGTAGAAATCAAAATTAAAAGTTAGGATGAAATCCAGATTTTTTTGAACGACAAAGTTCTACATAAAGACTTTAGGGCACACACACTCGCTCAGTGTGTCGGGGTACCTATCTTGTTATTATTATCGTGTTAAATATAATAGTTTACCGAGACTGTTTCACTTATTGGGTCCCGGACATATCCTAAATTAGTGCGTAGCTTCTTGGCCGTGGCTCCATACGCGTAGACATTTACCGTGTTAAATATAATAGTTTACCATATCGAAACTGTTTCATTTATTGGGTCCTGAACATATCCTAAATTGGTGCTTAGCTTCTTGCCCGTGGCTCCGTCCGCGTAGACATTTACCGTGTTAAATATAATAGTTTACCATATCCAAACTGTTTCATTTATTGAGTCCCGAACATATCCTAAATTGGTGCTTAGCTTCTAGCTCGTGGCTCCGTCCGCTTAGACATTTATATTAAATTAACTTTTTCACGATTTTGGCACCCTGGTAGAGTTTACCTGTGGGTGCATCCGCGTGCAGGTCTGAAATTTCTCTTCTTCATGATTCTGTTTATTGGTTGTCTATACGCCTGGGAATGTATACCGCTCAGGATTCCAGCCCCGAAAATACTTATTCAAGATGTTACCTCTCCTAATACCAACCTCAGAATATGTTTTGTGATTCTGATATCCTAGTAGGTTGTGAACTGGTAGTTTGAGAATCTATACCGCTCAGGAATCAAGCCCCGGAAACACTTCTTCATCTTGATTCTGGGCTCCTGGTGGGGTGTGTGAAGCTATACAGCTTAGGATTGTAGCCCCGAAAATACGTATTCATGATTCTGGTCTCCTGGTACTTTGTGAGTCTTTACCAGTCAGGATTTCAGCACTGGAAATACTTCTCATTTTTCTGGTCTCCTGGTAATTTGTAAATCTCTACCTCTCCTAATACCAGCTTCGGAATATGTTTTGTGATTCTGATCTCCTGGTAGTTTGTGAATCTACACCGTTTAGGATTATAGCCCCGGAAACACTTTTTCTTGATTTTGGTATCCTGGTGGTTTGTGAAGCTATACAGCTTAGGATTGTATCCCCGAAAACACCTATTCATAATTCTGGTCTCCTGGTACTTTGTGAGTCTTTATCTCTCATGATTTCAGCCCTGGAAATAATTCTCATGTTTCTGGTGTCCTAGTACTTTTTGAGCGTGTGCGCTCGTTCAGCCTGACTTTGGATTTCTACTTCCACCTCAGCCTTCGCTAAGTCTTGTCATTTACCGAGATAAAAAGTAGCCTATGTGTTAAACCAGGTTATGACCTACGTGTGTGCAAAATTTTATTGTAATCCCTTCAGCCGTTTTTGCGATATGTTCAGCCAAACATACAAACATACAAACTTTCGCATTTATAATATTAGTAGGATGCGAAAGTTTGTATGTTTGTTTCTTTGTATGTTTGGCTGAAGGTATCGCAAAAACGGCTGAAGGGATTACAATGAAATTTTGCACACACGTAGGTGGCACCTGGATTAACACATAGGCTACTTTTTATCCCGGTAAATGACAAGACTTAGCGAAGGCTGAGGTGGAAGTAGAAATCCAAAGTCAGGCTGAACGAGCGCACACGCTCAAAAAGTACTAGGACACCAGAAACATGAGAATTATTTCCAGGGCTGAAATCATGAGAGATAAAGACTCACAAAGTACTAGAAGGCCAGAATCATGAATAGGTGTTTTCGGGGATACAATACTAAACTGTATAGCTTCACAAACCACCAGGATACCAAAATCAAGAAGAAGTGTTTCCGGGGCTATATATAATCCTAAACGGTGTAGATTCACAAACTACCAGGAGATCAGAATCACAAAACATATTCCGAAGCTGGTATTAGGAGAGGTAGAGATTTACAAATTACCAGGAGACCAGAAAAATGAGAAGTATTTCCAGTGCTAAAATCATGACCGGTAAAGACTCACAAAGTACCAGGAGACCAGAATCATGAATACGTATTTTCGGGGCTACAATCCTAAGCTGTATAGCTTCACACACCCCACCAGGAGCCCAGAATCAAGAAGAAGAAGTGTTTCTGGGGCTTGAATCCTGAGCGGTATAGATTCACAACCTACCAGGAGATCAGAATCACAAAATATATTCTGAGGCTTAAAGATTTTTTTTTTTTTAATTATTTGGTTATAAATAGAAGGTAGAGATTCATAAATTACCAGGAGACCAGAGTCATTAATAAGTATTTTTGGGGCTGGAATCCTAAGCGGTATAAATTCACAAAATACCAGGAGACCAGAATCATGAATAGGTGTTTTCGGGGCTACCATCCTAATCGGTATAGCTTCGCAAACCACCAGGAGACCAGAATCAAGAAGAAGTGTTTCCGGGGCTTGAATCCTGAGCGCTATAGATTCAAAACCTACCAGGAGATCAGAAGCACAAAACATATTCCGAAGCTGGTATTATGAGAGGTACAGATCCACAAATTACCAGGAGAACATAATCATGAAGAAGTTTTCCGAGCTGTACAGATTCACGAGGATATCAGAATTACAAATGTTTATCAAAGTTTTTTTTTTGGGATTATGAGAGGTAGAGATTCATAAATTACCAGGAGACTAGAATTATGAAGAAGTGATTTCGGGGCTGGAATCATGAGAGTTATAGATTCTAAAACTACCAGGAGACCAGAAACACAAAGAGTGTTCCGGGGCTGAAATCGTGAGCGGCATAGATTCTCAGAGGGTGCTGGAATCCTGAGCGGTATAGATTCATAACCTACCAGGAGATCAGAAGCACAAAACATATTCCAAAGCTGGTATTAGGAGAGGTAGAGTGTATCCTGAGGCTGGTATTGGAAAGATAGATATCCTACTAATATTATAAATGCGAAAGTTTGTATGTTTGTTTGTTTGTATGTTTGTATGTTTGTTTGTTTGTATGTTTGTTTGTATGTTTGTTTGTTTGTATGTTTGTATGTTTGTATGTTTGGCTGAAGGTATCGCAAAAACGACTGAAGGGATTTGAATGAAATTTCGCACACAGGTAGGTCATAGCCTGGATTAACACATAGGCTACTTTTTATCCCGGTAAATGACAAAACTTAGCGAAGGCTGAGGTGGAAGTAGAAATCCAAAGTCAGGCTGAACGAGCGGTTTACGCTCACAAAGTACCAGGAGACCAGAAACATGAAAAGTATTTCCGGGGTTGGAATCATGAGCGGTAAAGTCTCGCAAAGTACCAGGGGACCAGAATCATGAAGAGGTATTTTCGGGGCTGCCCCAGCGGTATAGCTTCGCAAACCACCAGGAGACCAGAATCAAGAAGAAGTATTGCCTGGGCTTGAATCCTGAGCGGTATAGATTCACAAGCTACCAGGAAATCAGAATCACAAAGTATATTCCGAGGCAGGTATTATGAGATGTAGAGATTCACAAATTACCAGGAGACCAGAAACATGAAAAGTATTTCAAGGACTGAAATTATGAGCGTTAGAGACTCACAAAACTACGAAAAGATCAGGATTCACGAAAAAGTAGTTCCGGAACTGGAATCATGATAGGTGTAGATTCCAAAACTACCAGGAGACCATAGTCATGAACCAGTATTTTTGGGGCTTAAATCCTAAGCGGTATTGATTCCTACGACCTACTAGGAGATCAGAATCACAAAATGTATTCTGTGACTGGTATTATGAGAGGTACAGATTCACAAATTACCAGGAGAACAGAATCATGAATAAGTTTTCCGAGCAGTACAGATTCACGAACAACCAAGAAGACATCTAGAGCGGAAGAGGTCATTCCCCCAAAAAAAAAAAAAAAAACCAAGACATAGAAGAATTACAAATGTTACCAAAAGGCTGGGATTATGAGCGGTAGAGATTCATAAATTACCAGGAGACCAGAATTATGAAGAAGTGATTTTGGGGTTGGAATCATGAGAGGTATAGATTCTAAAATTACCAGGAGACTAGAGTCGTGAATCAGTATTTTTGGGGCTAGAATCTTAAGCGGTATAGATTCACAAAATACTAGGATACCAGAAACACAAAGAGTGTTCCGGGGCTGAAATCCTGAGTGGAATAGATTCTCAAACTACCAGGGAGGGGGCTGGAATCCTGAGCGGTATAGATTCATAACCTACCAGGAGATCAGAAGTACAAAACATATTCCGAAGCTGATATTGGGAGAGGTAGAGATTTACAAATTACCAGGAGACCAGAAATGTGAAGATGTAAAATTTCAGAGCGGTATAGATTCACTCACTACCAGGAGATCAGAATCACAAAAAAAACCCAAAAAAAAGGGTGAGATCAAAAGAGGTAAAAAAAAAATCATCTTGAATAAGTATTTTCGGGACTGGAATCCTGAGCGGTATAGATCCTTAAACTACCAGGAAAACAGAATCATGAAGAAGAGAAATTTCAGACCTGCACGCGGATGAAGCCAAAGGTAAATTGGAAGTAAAAGGTGGTGAAAAAGTTAATTTCATATAAATGTCTACGCGGACGGAGCCACGGACAAGAAGCTAAGCACCAATTTAGGATATGTTCGGGACCCAATAAATGAAACAGTTTCGATATGGTAAACTATTATATTTAACACGTAAGAGTAACAAGATAGGTACCCCGACACACTGAGCGAGTGTGTGGCCCCTACAGTCTTTATGTAGAACTTTGACATTCAAAAAAAATCTGGCTTTCAGCCTAATTTAAATAACTTTTGATTTTGATTTCTACAGGATTTATTTAACGTGCTCCTCTCTGGAAATACGACTCAGACTTATTACAATTACACTTTTTACGCGGGCGAAGCCGCGGGCGGAAGCTAGTATATTATATGTATATATATATATTCCACAGTTTCAAAATGGTAAAAAAAAATATATTAAAAAAAAAAGAAAAAAAAACTATTATATTTAACACGGTAAATGTCTACGCGGACGGAGCCACGGGCAAGAAGCTAAGCACTAATTTAGGATATGTTCGGGACCTAATAAATGAAACAGTTTCGATATGGTAAACTATTATATTTAACACGGTAAATGTCTACGCGGACGGAGCCACGGGCAAGAAGCTAAGCACCAATTTAGGATATGTTCGGGACCCAATAAATGAAACAGTTTCGATATGGTCAACTATTATATTTAACACGGTAAGAGTAACAAGATAGGTACCCCGACACACTGAGTCAGCCTAATTTAAATAAATTTTGATTTTGATTTCTACATGATTTATTTAAAGTGCTACTCTCTGGAAATACCACTTAGACTTATTATAATTACACTTTTTACGCGGGCAAAGCCGCGGGCGGAAGCTAGTAATAATATAAAAATGAAATGCCAATACAGTACATGATTGTCAATTAAAATACCTTGTAACAGCTTACGTTATCAAATAAATTACATTTACTATTGTATATTTAATACTTGCCAATTACATGGTATCAGAGCGTGGTTCCGATCCACGGACTTCTGTGGAACCATGGAAAACTTGAGCTGCTCATTTATGAAGTACTATATTACTTTTATAAACGACTACACAAGAATGGTGTATATATATAACTTCATGGAAAATAAAACCAAAGTGTTAGACATTTTCAAAGACTATATAAATAAAGTTAAAAACCATTGTTCTCAGAAAATAAAGGTATTCAGAACAGATAATGGAACTGAGTACTGCAATACTCATTTTGAAAAGTTTTTATCCAGCAGCGATATAGTACATCAGGCCAACCTGCCGAGGCAGTGGGGACTGCAGCATATATTTTAAACCGATTTTCTAATAAAGCTTTACATGGTAAGACATCCTTTGAATTGTGGAATGGACACCAACCGGACCTGTCTCACTTGAGAATATTTGTCTCCGAGGTTATTTTCGAGGAATATTTGTCTATGTACTAAAGGAAAAACAGCAAAAGTGGGACAAGAAGTCAAAAAGGATGATTTTTTTTTCCGTTTATTAGCCAAGAACATTTTTTTACAACCATTTGTTAATCATAAACATACCAACACAAACCATCGCGGGTTTAACAGCGGTATGTGTATTCTAGTGGGATACTGTGACAGTACAAAAGGTTATCGTTTATTAGATGAAAAAAACATACAGTTATTAAAAACAGAAATGTCACCTTCTTTGGGAATTGGAAAAGTTTAGATTTAACGGCTATTAATGATGTTTCAGCTTCATCTACTAACTATCAAGATACACAAGTAAAGTCACAGTCGTCAAACAGTCAATCTACTTCCACAAGTCACAGCAGCAGTGTCTTGGTACCTACAGAAGTATCCCTGTCTGAGGCAGAAAACGTCATGCCATCAGACGAAGAAACTACTGGTGATTGTGTATCAAATGAGAATTGTTATCAGGATTCTAGTGAGTAAGAGATGGACGCAGGGGATTTAGATAAAACATTTGTCCCACTAAGATATATGTACACTCACAGTATCAGCAGAATATACACTAAGGCCTCGAAAAAAGAAATAACACAGATACAGATGAAAACAGCATGTATTATTTACCTTCTAGTTTCTCTGATCCGCAAACAGTTAAGGAAGCACTTTTATCATCATATGCCACTATTCACTGATGAAAAACAACACCTAGAGTTTAAAGAACTTGCCTTCAGATATAAAGATTTTCCCTTGCAAGTGGTTATACAAAATTGGGTACCGTATTACCCAGTAACTGGGTTGTGGAGGTCAGATAGGCAGTCACTCCATGTAAAACACTGATATTCAGCTGCGTCCAGTTAGACTGGAAGCCTACCCCAAGATAGTTGGGCAAAGGCTAGGCAGATTTTTAGGTATACAAAAAAAAAACCAAAGTTATAATATAATTCGTTTTAAAGCCAGGCTCGTCATTAAAGGATATGCCCAGAGGAAGGCCACTGACTACGAAGAAGTGTTCTCACCTATTCTAAAGTACAGTACCATACGCTATATCTCTAACTGCAAGATTGGCGCCTGAGATTGATCAGCTAGATGCAGTGTCAGCATTCCTTCAAGGAGACATTGATGTGGACACACACATAAAGCAACCAGAGCTGTATGAACTAGGGCCTCAGGTATGTCATTTGCATAAATCTTTATACGGGCTAAACCGTAAAATGGCAAGCAGGTTGTGGAATTCAAAACTGAAGACTGTGCTGCAGGAGATTGGGATGAAATGATCAAAGTATGACCCATGTATCTATTTTAATGTAGATAAGAATACATATCTTGCTGTATGGGTCGATGCCCTTATTTTGTTTACTTCTAATGAAGTAGAAAGAGACTAGATTAAAAACAGGCTTATTTATAATATTGGAGATGAAGAACCTAGGTAAAGCCAGTCAGTGTGTAGGTCTGAACATAACAAGGGATGGAGACACCACTATGATTGACCTAGAAAAATACATTAAAAATGTATTTACCAAAATTGGTATGTCTTATTGTAAACTATGTAAAACACCAATAGAAGTTGGTCTGAAGTTTATCGAGAGTACTGATGACAGGAAAACTGATTACCCTTATCAACAAGCCATATGCTGTCTTTTCTACATTGCTCAAAAGGGTACTACGACACCTTTTTTTTATGTTTGATAGGTTCGCGTTTGACCACTATCTCACCTGATGGCAAGCGATGATGTGGTCGAAGATGGAGCACGCTTGCCTAGAAGCAACCTATTCACTCTTGACTTAAAGACTCCCAGGTTATAGCTACGAGTATCAGGAAACACAGACTCCGGTAGGGAATTTAGGAAAATGGTAGGGAATACTTACAAGGAACTAAAGAGATGAAGCTCACTTATACCAAAGATGGTGAATCAAACATGAGAGGCTTCTGCAACGCAGACTGGGTCAGTGATAATATCGACCGTAAGGGGCTATGTTTTTATTTCTCAGGTAGGCACAGTACCCTGGTTACCAGTACCGGGATGACATGGCGATGCCATCGGCAACACAGGAGGCCCTGTGGCTGCAACAATTGCACATTGAGTTCGGCCAGCGCCTAGCCGTACTGCTTCACATATTTAGCGATAATCAAAGCACTATAAAATTTTCTACCAATGATTGTTATATCCCGTTCTACACATATTGATATTAGATATCAATTTTTGAGAGTGCATGTACCGTAAATAATTTACACATAGAGTTTAATTATTGTAGAGGTGATAAAATGATTGCAGATATACTTACTAAGGGGACAACTGAGCATAAAAAATTGTATTGTATTGCAATAAAAACTTTTTTACAAAAAAAAAATAAAACCGACTTCCAAAAAAAAAAAACAAAAAGTGCAAAATAACTTTGATTTCGGAAGTCGGTGTTTCTGGTTTTATTTCTTCGTTTTTTGACACCGACTTCCGAAATTAAAGTTATTTTGCACTTTTTGTTTTTTTTTTGGCAGTCGGTTTTATTTTTTTGTAAAAAAAAAAAATATTTTTCACTTTTTAGTTGTGTTTCCTCATGAAATTGTGTTAACAATGCATATTTATGCGATAGCAGCAATCGCGGTTGATTGGTGTAATTTTTTGAAGAGTTCCGTTGTCTGTCTCCAAAAATCATCGTCAGATCTACATGAAATTTAAATGGGACCATTTCGAAACAAACCCCTTTCGAAAAAAAAAGAATTTTGGAAATCAGTCTATAAATGACGAAGTTATGCCCGAACACATATTAAAAAAAAAAAAAATTTAAACATCCGAATTGATAACCTCCTCCTTTTTAAAGTCGGTTAAAATGGGTTTGCGTTCAGGGGTGGTTGTTAGAAATGGAACGCAACCATAAAGTAGTAGGTACACATTTTTGCCGCTGTGTGTCGCTTCTCTCTTGTGCATTTGAAAACCTTGTAACAGCGTACTTCACTAAATAAATTACACGATTGAATATTTAATACTTGCTTTATTGCCAATATTCCTACAAACAATAATGTCAATATACAATACTAATGTTAATATACAAATTTATTTATAAAGACAAACAGTACATGTACATATTTTATTAGCATGTCAACATTCCATCACTAGATTTTTGTCTGTTAAAAATTCCGAAACACTGTAATATGCTTTGTTCATGAGTAAGGATTTTAGCCATTTCTTAAATAAGCTTACATTTAATTCTTTGATTGACCGTGGTAAGTGGTTAAATATGACTGGCGCCATGTAAAATACAATTTTATACATAAATGCTGTGTAGGGCCTTCTTATGCATAAAATAAAATGGCCTGTTATTTCTTGCTTACAATTACAAAAATAATGTTTGTAAATATGCAATCATAATTTAAAAAAAGTAAACATTTAATACATACAGACGCCAGCAAAAGTCGATAAGAAGTCTCACAACGTATTAGTTTGACGTTTAGTTTGACTTACGACCTTCTATTTTCAAGTTTTCGCCAACAAATTATTGAAATTAACAATTTCATCAACTTAACATAAGTCAAGATGGCCCAGTGGTATAGAGCACACAGATTGAAGCGCAAATCAGTGTGCCGCAAGTTCAAATCCCACGCAATTGTTGACTTTTTGTAAGTTCTTACCCGATTGGAAGTTATGGATTAGCATTACATATATTAAATTATTCTTTAACTTGTTCACACATTTCGTAAAGTTAGAAAGGTAGATTACAAAAAAACTAAATAAAGAATTAGATTTCTGCGAGGTAGACATGAGTTTTAACTTGACCGAAATGAACTGTCGTTTGGTTGTAGTTGTTGGTTAGTGACGTGTGGTTAACAGTATTGTAATATTCGCAAAATGCAGGCTAATATTAGTATTGAAGTGAGGGCGACTATCATTGGGCTGCATAAAAGTGGTCTTAATAAAACACAAATATCTGAAGAAACCGGACTGAATGTGAGTATAATAGCTATTAATGAATTGTAACTTTATTATAAATTAATCTTCTAATTCAAATGTATGCCATTTATGAATCCATCCATCATATCTTTATGAGGCTTAAAAGAGAAATACATAAATCGTTGGGTTTATTGGATTGGTTATTGAATTTATAAATGCAGTTTTATTTTAAAATTATATTCAATAATTATGATTATTGACATTTTATATAATGAAAATGAAGTCAAGTAGGTATAGCTGCCTAATATATATTTTTTTGTTTTAGAAAAATACTGTAAGTCTTTGGATAAAAAGATATGAGGAAGAAGGTAGCCTTGCTAGTCGAAAGAGAAGTGGGAGACCGAAGCTTATTAGCAAGCGTACTTAGAAACGAATGGTTTCGCACTAACGAGACATTTTGCGGAATTATATGATACCTCGATGGATACTGTTCGCCGTGCACTTCACGCTGAAGGCGTGCATCACAGAAAACCTGCTAAAATGCCATACTTGACAGAGAGGCACAAACAAGAACGATTACGTTTCGCACGTGATTATTTAGATTTTGACTGGAATACTGCGATATTTTCAGATGAAAAAACATTTAAATCCAGTCAAACGGGCAGGCTTCACTTTTGGCGCAAGAATAACACTCGCTGGTTATGATAACAACGTTATTCCTAACACCGAATCAGGTCGAATCACAATTAATATGTGGGGATGGATGAGTGCAGCAGGACCAGGAGAACTGGCTTTCATTCCTCCACGCGCAAACAGTTCAACTTATGTGGAAGTGTTAGACTCAATGCTACCTACTGTGCGCAACATTTACCCAGCTGATGAGTTAGCAGAATTTCCGTTTGTCCAGGACAATTGTCCTATTCACCGAGCGAGTACTGTGCGTGAGTGGTTTCACAATCACCCGGAAGTAATTGTTATTCCATGGTCAGCGCGATCACTCGACCTCTATCTATGGGGTTTGATGGTGCAAAGGTGGGACTCGCGGAATGAGAGGTCTACGGAACAATTAAAAACCCATTGCATGGAGGCGTGGGAAAGTTTTAGAGGAATCGAAATATGCGGTAATATTGTTGGGTCCATGCGCAAACGTCTACTTGACTGTATCGAAAATAATGGGGGTTATACAAAATATTAAGTTTTAGTAAAATCAGTCGGTGTAACTAAATGTTTAGTAGAACATTTTATTTTAACATATCCGTGATTATTCGTTAACAAACACTGTATTATATTGCGTTTACTTTCGTTTAAAACAGCTACATCTTTTAACTTGTGCCATCGCCTTATCTTAAGAATGCAGTGAACTCTCTATTAATTTTGTTGACAATAATCAAGTTTCTGTTTTGTTTTTTATTCTTATACCCGCACTGTTCTAACATAATAGTTCAATTTATTTTTCTCATCTAATTGACGATTATCTTGTGAGAACTAAAGTTCTTTTAACAGAAATTGAGGTTTAGTTTCAATCTTCTTTTCGTCAAGAAAATGAACAATTAAGCTATGACCTCAGTACATTCATTGTGACGTTACATAAAAATAAAATGTTTACAAAGTCTAAATCATATATCACTTTTCAATAAATAACTGGATATAAACAATTATATTTTACTTTATTAAAATTTTAATATCCTTTCATTGTTACGTTATTCATATTATGAATGGTCTAAGTGGGTATACTTCCAACAAACAATCTTACACGTAACATAGATAACGGTTACAAGATAACTTTTTTGTCTAGGTAACAAAAATGTTTAATTTGTAAATATAAAGAATAAACATTTTTATTAAACACGTCTTTTTATTTCCACCTTACAACATCGAAAAGATGTAACAACTAAATAATTGCAAATTACGAATGTGATTCTTCTTGTGGTTAATAGATCATATTCGTAATTTGCAACTATTTAGTGCAAAAAATACAATAGTATTTTTCGTAGAAATATAAAAAACAACTATATTAATATAGATTTGGAATTTTCAAAGTAAGAAATAACCGCAACAGACCGACCATGATTTGAAGTCGGGCTACGTTATTTGCGAATCCAACACTTAGTTCATACGGCTACCAGCACATGACATATTTGCGCGAATTTTATCAATGCAATGGTAAGAACAAGTCGCCTCTGTGACTGTGTGATGCGTATGTATAATGGCACAGAAAAATAATAATGATGTTTTAAGTACAGTGCGACGACAGTTCCTTAGTGTGTGTTATCTGTGGAATGTGGATACTCATACACGCGCACACATATGCATGGAAGTATCGTGCTCGCTCGGTTCGTAGCAATGTAATCTTTAGCGTTCTTATGGACTTTTGCGGCGCACTGTACATACAACAATTAAATTTAAATTCATTACAACGTTTTTACATATCTATTTAAAAAACAAAAACTATTATTATATACACATTCCGATTTAATTAAAAACACAAGATAATAATTCAATAGATTCACATGAACTACACACACACTCCCAAAACCTCACAAGCACAACTCTTATCACACCCACAATCCACCATACAAACAATAAACACCCATCAACAAATGCGCACATCCACACACACAACAAAACAAAAAAAAATATATATATATATGGGGTGACTGGTAACTAGTGACTGATACTTAAACACGAGATTGTACTCATGAAAACAAACAACTTTCCCAAAGAAACATTTTTTTTATACTCATTCACTTATAGCACAATAACACAACAGTCGTATGAAATTCGAGCGCGCGCGCCTTTGACCTGTCAGCTGTTAGCCGCGTGACGCCGTTCTGTCTCACTATATGTTTCTTTGGGAAAGTTGTTTGTTTTCATGAGTACAATCACGTGTTTAAGTATCGGTACATAAATCAAATACAATCAATCTAATTAATTTAATTGTATAATATTAATTTTATATTTTAATTTCAATTATTCATAAGCAATAAGCGCTCCATGCTTATTACATCCTTATTGGTTGAATTCCCCAAAAGAATAACACCATATCTCAGAACTGCCATGATTATGTTGTGACTAAAGCCTAAAGCGTCCACACTTATCACTGAGGTAAGTTTGTACATAGGCATAGGCAGACTTACTTATTCGTTTGGTTAGCTCCTCCGTGTGTGTTTTCCAATCTAATTTACTATCAATTGTTAAACCTAGGCATTTAGATGTGTCTACTTGTGTTATGTATTGGCTGTTATAGTATATATTCATATTTGTGTCTGAACGTTGGCTAAACATCGTTAATTTCGTCTTTTCAATATTTATTTTAAAATTATTATTATCTAACCATTATACTACTACTAGTCGGTTAAATAGCGATATTTTAAGTAATCAAGGGACAAACTAATTTCACAAAAAATGTTTTTCACCTTTGCCATCTTCTAGGCGATGCTTTAGTGGTTAATAAAATAAATCGACTCCACATGTAGCGAGCCTGGTGGCGGCAGTGACCGGGCCACAATTAAATCTTCGCTTAGTAGACCTCCGTTACAACTCTACTAAAAACTTGTGAAAGCGGTTCTGCACGATTTTTTGCGGAAGTTCCGCAACAGCGAAGCCGGCGGCAAAGTTTCGTTACAACCAAACCCGAACACACTGTTACTGAAAAAAGAGACTTGAATCACGTCGGTAGGTGTACGTACTTCGCTTGCTACTACTCGTCGCAGCAACTCATGTCTTGCAAATGCATCACAAAGTGTATGAACGACTTCACTACGTATGACGTGTCTCACATCAGATGTACAACTTCTAAATCAGGTCGATTGTCGTGTGTCGCAGGAGCGACTAATGACGATAATCTTGTTTCGTTGATAAAGCTGTGCGTTAATTGCGTCGTATTTTTTGTCGCGACATGTAGCCGCGTCTATTTTTCTCGCGTTTGCGTGAGAGGGACGCGCGGATGGCGGCGCTAATGGCGGCTCGTTAGCGTTGATTTGTCGTAGCTAGTTACTTTGTTTGCTCCAGTAAGTGCATGGATTTGTGTGAGGGCATCGCACCTACTCCATGAAAACGGTTCCGTTTTGTAGAGATGTTTGACGAAAAGGCCACATAACATTACCATGTTGATACAAATCAGAGGCATAGGTACGTCATTGCATGTATTCTTGGTGGTGTGTGACTGGGGCAGACCTCATGAACCCCTGATGGAGTCCACAGCGGGTTCGCATGGAACTGCACCTGCCTCAGACACATTCGTTGGTTCTGCACACATCGTGTCGCCTTGTAGTTGATACGACCGACCTAGACTGAGATGACGGCTAAGAGAGATTTCAAAATGATGATTTGGAAGGCATCCCACAAGGTGGACCATTGATCTGGTGAAGGTCGCAGGAATCAGCTAGATGGGAGACGCACAGGACTTGGCTGAGATGATGTAATAATATAAATAAAATAATAAAAGCTTTTTATTGATTCCTTACAATTATATACAATCATTTCATACATTATTAATAAAAATATAAAGTGCAATTTGATTTAATTTCAATAAAATCATTAACAATTATTGTTTACCTAATATTAAAATTATCACAGTTAAAAAAAAAAAAAAAAAAAAAAAAAAAAAAAAAAAAAAAAAAAAAAAATTAAAAAGATGGAGACATATGGAGGAGGCTTTTACCGCACTAGGCTGAGATGATGATGAGAGATATATTACAGAATACATGTTGTGATGATCCAAAATTATTAGAGCTAAGAGGTGCCGGTGGACACGCGGCTGAAAGTGTCATCGCAGTAGCTCACTCTCAAAGCGCTGATCTCAGTGTCTGTTTCTTTCGTTTCGTCTTCTCTATCCATTAAATTTTTGGCCACAACTACACGGATTTGGTCATCAGGTTTATATCTTATGGCACAGCCAAAATTGCCTCTTCAATTTACGGATTCCCCTCAGCATGCGGTCGCATATCGCGCCGGAGCTAGTGGTACCCCAACTGTAGGTTCAACATGTATTACTGAGACATCATGTCATTTATTTGTTTACGAGATTTTGCCCGTAGTTCCACTTTCGCAGTCCCCCAGGAAGCGAGCATTCATTCAGTTAGTCATGTGAAAACATTTTCGCAATCGAATCATTTCCATTTCAATTACATTCATTTCAAGTTTTGTTTATTCTAGTTTCTGAAATAGAAGCAGTCTTTTATTGTCGATCCTAATTAGTTGATCGTGCTATTTCTGTCATATTTATATAGGGTGACTGGTAATTAGTGACCGATAATTAAACACGTGATTGTACTCATGATTACAAACAACTTTCCCAAAGTAACTTTTTTTTTTATACGTATTCATTTTTTTCACAATAACAACAGTTTGAAATTCGCGCGTGCGTTAGGGCACCACTTTGGTCACAAAAAAATATGTATCTCAAACAAACGTAAGCGGCAGCCGCCATTTTGTTTTTTGAAGTGAGAAGGCACGTTGGGCATTTTTGTTCAAGTTTTCACTTCTGTCGCCACTCTCTTTTTTTTCCAAAATTCATTGTTTGTTACTTCGGCAGTCAAACCCAATCTAATGATGACCTCATTTTTAACCGACTTTGAAAAAGGAGGAGGTTCTATGTTTGACTATATGCATTTCCACCGATTTCTCTGTCAGTTGTGGACCGATTTTCAAAATTCTTTTTTTATCCGAAAGAATTTATTATCGAGATTGCCTCAGCGTTTTTTTTTAAAACTGAACAAATACGAAGAATACGTATACATACATGACGTTTTGATTTTCTCCAATTACAAGTTTATATGTTTAAATTCTACGTTCCATGTTATTGGGGTTTTTAGTTCTGGGGTATAACAACTAAAAAGTGAAAAATAAAAAACATTTTTACAAAAACAGAACCGACTTCCAAAAAATAAAATACACTAAAAAATTAAAAATTACTTATATTCGGAAGTCGGTGTCTTGTATTATATTTCTTCGTTATTTGACACCGACTTTCGAAATTAAAGTTATTTCGGTTGTTTTTTTTGTAAAAAAACTTTTTTTTAAATCCATTTCGCCGTTTAGGCTACGGGACGTAGCTAAGAAATAGACATACTAAGATACAAATTCTCAGAAAATATTACCCTTCTTTTGGGGCAGACGGGTAAAAAACCTCGTATTAAATTGACACGTACATGTTTGACTCGTACATATTGACACGTACATATTTGACCTACTTACTAAAAAAGTCAAATATTAAAATTGGTGGCTAAGAATAGAAACCCTTATTCCCTTGGATCAATTGAACCCAGGTTGAAAAACTCCGGTTTAAGATTTAATTTTTTGTATTTCATTAATGAATATAGGCCTTAAACCACTATCAAATGTTACTACTAGTATTATGCAGCACTACGGTCACGTGGTGTCACTCACGAGTAGTCACGCACGAGTGAACGCAGCGCGAGCCGCGAGTGATCGACCATGGCGTTGCGCCGCCGCTGGCGGCGTGCGGCGTGTACTTACTTGTTAATTACTGATGTAGCGATATTGAGGAGCTCGTGTCAATAGCCACTGAACGCTTCTACAGATGTCTATCTGACATTTTATAAATCTATCAGTAGTACGTACTAATGAAGACAGAACTGCATGGAGAGTTCCAAACCAAAATCGTTTGTACAGGGTTTCATCGCCTTAATAATACGTCTTGAACGACATAGATGGCGCTAGTATAGTAGTTGGATTGGAAAATATACATCTCTCGTTAAAGAACATTATCTTGTTTTTTGCTAGTTACAATATTACTTAATTTTAACACAAATTCTCCTACGACATTACAAACCTTATAAAGCAAAGCTCGTAATAACTAGGATTCGAACTCGGTGGCATAAAATTTACCGATACCATAGCCACTGGACTATTGCGTCATTACGCAATGAGTTGAAATTATCCTACTCTTTATTATATCGAAGTTGTTTAGCGACTTTAACCTGTATCATAAATCTCAAAAGAATTGAGGGTAGTTTAATATTGACTGTATAAAAATTAAATCTTTTTGTTCAATCATAACGTTCTTTACTATCTTTGAGTGAGTTCAGTTACGATTGCATTTAACATTTTTTTAATATTTATCTTTACCATGAGTTCGCGTTCTAATATTGATATGGCTACGAGGGCCCAAATAATAGCATTGCATAATCAAGGCCTAAATTATTCTGAAATTTCGAGAGAAACTGGCTTAAACGTAAGTAATGTTTTAAAATCACTGTTCGTTATTTATTTTATTATCCATGGTTATCGATACACGAAAATAATAAATAATATATTTCCCTTATAGGTAAAGACTGTCACTTTATGGATAAAGCGGTTTCAAGAAGAGGGTTCGTTGGAACACCGCAGTAGATCTGGCAGAAGACGCCATATTGACTCAGACCAGCGTCAACTTATGGTGCAAGGTTATGAGGAAAATGGCTTTACACCAACAAGATATTACGCAGAGTTGTTTGATACATCTTTGCGGACGGTGTATCGTGCTCTTCATAGTGAAGGTCTGCATTATCGTCGACATGCTATTAAGCCATTGCTAACCGAAGCTAATAAAAGAGCACGATTGGAGTTCGCTTTGAAATACAGACATTTCGACTGGAGCAACGTTATCTTCAGTGATGAAAAGACTTTCAAGTCTAGCCAGCACGGGCGAGTTAGGTTGTGGCGTAGGAATAATACGCGTTATGATAGTGATCACGTTGTGCCTAACTCTGAATCCGGTCGTATAACAGTGAACATTTGGGGATGGATGACAGCTGCAGGACCAGGAGAACTTACTGTAATACCCAGTCGTGCAAACAGTGTTAACTACTTAGATGTGCTGAATGACGTCATGTTGCCCACTGTGCGGAATGTTTTTCCTGTAGAAGACATGGCAGTAATAACGTTCGTGCAGGAAAATTGTCCTATACACCGTTCCATAATTGTGCAAGAGTGGTTTAGCCAGCAATCGGACATACGAATTATTCCTTGGCCTGCGAGATCGCCAGATTTAAACCCCATTGAAAATTTATGGGGCGTTATGGTTCAAAAGTGGGACAATAGGAACGAAAGGACTAAGGAAGCACTGAGTACTCACTGCATGGAGGTATGGGATTCTATACGGGGTCACAATTTATGTGAAAAATTAATAGACTCCATGGGTTCGCGGTTGCAAGCTGTAATCGATCAAAATGGCGGATACACGAAATATTAAAGAATATAAAGTGTTGACTATTGAATTGAGTAATAATGATTGAGTAAAAATGAAAAGACCGGGGTAGCTATAATTTATATGATAAATTACAGTAATCAAACTTGGTGTAAGTTGGATTTTATACATTACTTTATAACAACAAAATGTTATTACACTAATGATTTTGATTTCTTATATAATATAAGAAATTAAAATAAAAACAATATAAATATAGATTCCTTTCCAACATAATAAATTATTTATTTATTATTATAAACAACTCGGTCCCAAAATGACAGCTATGACCCGGTCTTACAATTGTTATTGATTTTAGGTTTAGCTTCAATTTCTTCCTCCTTCTGGAACGAATACTTAAGCTATGAACCTTAGTCATAACATAATGCACAAATCAATCATTATAGTCAATACCACTAAACATAATTATGCAAAACGTAATTTTTTTATAATTTATGAGTAGGTAAAATATTTACAGAACTAAGGTTGCATATATAGTGAAAGTTATTATAACATAATGTAAATAAAACTAAATAATAGAAGAATAGCACAACACAGTTTTGATTTAGAATACTTATAATATCTATTATACAGTTTTACTTTGTTAAGGTCTTCTATTTTGTAATAGAGTTATTCAGTTATAAATTTTACTTGTATTTCTCCTTAACAAGTGAATTAAATCATTGTTAATTGGATGTAAAACTGCTAGGTTAGGTTATACATTCTATAAGAAAGAAAGACATAAATTGTATTCTTCTTTGAGAATTAAATGTTAAACTATAATCAATAAAATAGTTTCATTTCTTATCCTTTACGAGAATTAAACTTAGTAAATCTTAAGCTGTAAAAAAAATATATCTAAATCTTCTACATAAATGTTTTTTACTAATAATACTAATACTTACCACCAATTATGAAAGTAATTTATATAATATATATTTATATAATGTTATATATAGTAGTATATGTATACTTGTATATTATCCCTATATTCATTTATACATCTTATACCTCATATTTTTTATATTATTTATAGCAAAAAATAAAATAAAAACGTTTAAAAATACAAAAAATAGAATATAAATTATATATTAGAATAATTAAATTTAAAAAAAGTCGACAGAGAGCTGGGTTGCGAACCGGTGCCCTGTTGAACGATCTATGTTATTCTGCCATGCTTATCCACCTGAGCTACTGACTATTTATTCTGGAACGTGAAAATAAGAGCTACTTTGTGAATGTAGGGATTTTTATTATTTGTGATCGACGCCATCTATAGTCGAATTAACCGATATAGTACCAATTGGCTTATTTAGTTTGGTTTAGATGGCGCTGTATTAAGTACTCGGAAATAAGAAAATATAGTAATTTTTGTTTATTTGAATATAAATATATTATTATTACTTAGTAATTATTTTAGGTATTAAAAACCTTATTGTCTGCCTCTGCATAATAAGGTTTATAAGCTTTGCAGTGTTATTTTCATGATTGAACAGCGCCATCTAGTCGTCTCATGAAAGTCATGATACGTAATGCAAAACCTCACAGTCAAAAGTCGACCTTAGGCTCTCCATGCACCTTTGTCATCAATAGTACCTATCATTATATATTGAAAGAAGTTACGTGCATCTGCCGTGCTCTGACACGGTTTATAATATTATTATAAACGTACCGCGTGGCGCAAGCCGACGCTCGTAATTTTGTTGCCATAATTGATAAACTAGTGCCAAATGAACTGCTGGCGTTCCTGCAGCAGAAACTGGACTTGATGGACGAGGTGTCTGCCATCCAGATCTGTGTATCGAATTCAGCGATGACGACATTGCTGCTGCAAAGCTGCTGCTGTTCTGGTCACTAAATAAAATCGACCAGATGGTATCCCGCCAGCGTGACGGGACAAAGACGGGCTTCTGAAGGCTACCGACCCTGACGACGTGCCGACGTATGTGACGAGGGATCAGAACATGTTGTCTCGGACATTGTTTCTTTGAAGGCTAGTCTAGTTGATGTGCAGAGGAACCTGAAGACTGTGCACAGAACTCGATGAGTAGCGCAATTCTGTGGCGTTATCTGGGTCACCGGTGCATGTAAGCAATGTTAATACGCGCCGAGGTGTCGACTGCCAAGACACATCGGTCACGAGTTTGCGTCAAAAGTTTTGTCGCCGAAGCCGAAAGCGACCCTCGTAGCCCCGCTCCCGTCCATGCAGCTTCTACTAGCAGTGTTGCCCGGGGTTTGACGCAGAATGTGCACATGACGCAAAATGTGCACTTCGCAAAATGTGCACCTCTCAAAATAGTTCTTCTCGAAATGAGTACTTCTCAAAAAGGCTGTGAATAGTATCAGAATGGTCTCAAAATGAAAACTGATTGCTTACGAAATGCTTTTTTCACAAGCTTTTATTTAACTTTCAATGTACGCATGTAACAAATGGAAATATTTTTCAATGTTTATTATTTGATTACAATTTAGGTAAGTACATATTATAGTAAACTAATAAATAACCTAATAAATAATAAGATTATAGTCAAAAAAACATTTTTATAAACAAGCTTTTATACTGGCTATCTCAAATTAAATTTGCTCGGTGGGGTTATGTTGTTTTATCACAGAGATGCCGTGGCCACCTTCCTGCTTCATCATCAGACCCTTTTTTTTCTAGATTTAAAGTGCTACCCTAGACGAATCAATCGAGCCCAAACTCAGTGGGGTTATGTTGTTTTATCACAGAGATGCAGTGGCCACCTTCCAGCTTCATCATCAGACCCTGGATATTGTCTAGGCGTAAAATTCTTCTTAAGACAAATCAACCGAGCCCAGACTCAATGGGTTTATCTTGTTTAGTTCAAAAGTTTCTATGGCCATCTTCCGTCTCCATCATCAGACCAGCTTCATGGTACCATATCATTGTATTGTCACCGAAGATACATATACAGGGTGTAACTGAAAGGTGTGGTCATATTTTAAGAACTGTATCTGCCCATCGATATGAACAACTTTGAAGCCCCGAAACTCACCGGTGAGTCGGACCAAAAAAAAAAAATTAAAGAGAATAAAAAAAAAAACAAATCGGCTGTCAACCCGGGTTGTCCTCGGGGTTTAATTTGACAACCCGTATTTTGCCATGGGGCTTCACAGGTTAAAGAAAATCCGAGGAAATTCTAAAAAAAAAAAAATTTTACCTCCCATACAATTATTGATCAGCTGATGATAGCTTCGTAAGGAAAGTACAATTTTTTTTTGGGAATTTTCTATTTTTTCTTAGAGAAAGTCGTTAATTTTCATGGGCAGAATCGGCTCTTAAAATATGACCACACCTTTCCGTTACACCCTGTATACACCAAATTTGAGTCGAATTGAATATCGGGAAGTGGGTCTAATTTGAGTTGCAAGATTCCAGCCTAACAAACATAGTTAGTTACATACATGCATGCATTGCATACAAATCAAAGCTACAAAGCTTGTAAAAAAAGTACATTTAATTGGAACAGTGATATTTTAATTATGTACTATGATTAATTTACGTGTTCTTATTTTAGAAAATTTTTACATTCCTGTTGGTATTTAGGACTAAATAATTGTAAATTAATGGTAAAAAAACAAGCTTTTGTCGCGATCAAAACATGAAGGGGCTGTCAAAGCAGTGAGTGTTATGTGTGTTTTGTGAGTACGTGTGGGCAGTGCACGGGGACACTCGATGCGTCGTGTGTGGCGCGCGCGCGACACTTCCCGGCGCCCACAGTGTGCGTCTGTACGCGTCTGTGCATGACTATGCCGCGTCTTTACGACTCCACACTTTGTCACCTAACTAATGTACACTTCCGACGTCTTATTGCTCATAAATCACTATGAGAACACTGTAACACTGACGAAAGGGTGCGTCCACAAAGTAATTAAATTAATAGGCACTACTTTTTACAATACAGAGCTTAGTCATACATGATTGTCGACTAATCTCTGTCAGGGGTAACACACATCGCAAAAGTTAGTGGCGCAAGTATGTACTTTCAGACTGCAAACTGCAGATAAGTATATAGGATGACTGGTAATTAGTGACCGATAAAAGATGTGTAAAAGTGTTCCTTGTAACCTATTTACTGAATAAACATCATTTATCATTTATGATACATTAAGAGGCCGTACCCGAAATTTTGCCGATTTCGCTGATTTACTTGATTTTACAGACGTGATTTTACAGTTAAAATAATGTATTTCTAAAAGTTTTAATGCACAACATGAATGTTCATTTCAATTATGATCTAATGTACGAGCTAGTTTTCTTATTTTTATTATAATTACGATTAATCGACCACAAACCGATGACGGTTTTTTGCTGTAAGGGGTTTAGAATATCTCATAATTACGAATCGTTTTAGCGTGTAAAAGGTATGAAAAATTTTGAATGTATTTTTACAAAAGTCATCTACATAATGTATGAATCACTTTTTACCACTTTCATATAAAAGTTTTAAGTAAAAAAAAATTGAACTTAGTCAAATTTCAGAGAAAACGGGCAAAGAATTGCTTTTGATTTTGGCTATTTAGAACTCGTTCATAAAATTAAAACAGCAAAAACAAAATTTCAGTTCACCGTCAATCCATTTCTTGAGAAAAAAATTTAAAAATTACAAAAATTTGGCAATAAAAAATCTTTTAAAACAACCCAAATCTGGACCTATAATATGCAACGCAAGCTTTGAATCTAGCTCATTCATTAGATCATAATTGAAATGATCTTTCATGTTGTGCATTAAAACTTATAGAAATGCATTATTTTAACTGTAAAATCACATCTGTAAAATCACGTAAATTAGTGAAATCGGCCAAAATTTTGGGTACGGATTCTTAACATGATACGGATTGTATACATGTGGCCTACTCTACCATCAGTTGTGTTTGTGCCTGATATTTTTTTTTTAATATCTATTCAGCAGTTATATAGGGTGACTGGTAATTAGTGACCGATACTTTAACACGTGATTGTACTCATGACAACAAACAACATTTACCTATTTTTTTCGCGATTTCAGGTTTGGTCCCATAGTAAAAGTTGTTTGTTATCATGAGTACAATCACGTGTTAAAGTATCGGTCACTAATTACCAGTCACCCTATATAACTGCTGAATAGATATAAAAAAAAAATATCAGGCACAAACACAACTGATGGTAGAGTAGGCCACATGTATACAGGCCTCATGTGGTTTAAAACTGAAGCAACTCCATATACTTTCCAGTGGGCTGTAAGAAGTTAGTCTTACATAGCGAAAGAAGTCGAAGTGCGTGGAATTGTGTACGACCGCTCACTTCGCAAAAAGGAAATCAAAACGATTATTAAGCGCTCCGAGCGAATGATTCACGGAAAAAGGCTCTCTCTTTTTGGTGCTTCCAACTAAAGGGCTTGTACTTATTAATCCGACATCGAATACTTGCCAACAGCTCTATACAGGGGTTAGATTCTTACTTTGAATGAGTCTGACAATCTTTGTTTTTGTTTCAAATATCTGTTTTTAGTATAATCTTATTTCTAGACGTGGTAAAAGAGTCATTATTCATAGTTTAAGTGTTACCAGTGACTTGTACCGACCCTTAAGTAAACAGTCATCAGAAAGGTGACATGAACGGTGAACAGCTGCAGCCCTGCGAATCTGATACTACGGAGGAGCACAACTCGCTAGTTCTACGAAAAAAGTGTATATATGTTTGCGAGGTGCGACGTCGTTATGTTTGACGCGTACGTCATGCTGTCAAGCGTAAATAGTGTGTAGGGGCGCAGGGGTGCAGGGTGAGACGACTACAAAGGATTCCATGCTTATTTTCGACTCCATAAAATACGAAGAATGTAAGTCGATCCCCACTGAGCGCCCCTTTATTGCCCGCAATCGATAAGTTGAAATGTTACGAGCCCCCGCCGCCTGCTGCCTCCTATCTGTTTAAAGTGCAATACGATCGGGAATTTAAGTAATATTCTCATTGACATTTGCTCAGATTCATCGATTGTTAGTATTTTAACATTCGATGAATATTACTAAAACAGTAAATGCCTTAGCATTTACTGTTTTAGTAATATTCAATCTTGAAGCGTTTATTTGCAGTATTCAATCTTGAAGCGTTTTTATGTCAGGCCTGTTGGTCTAGTGGTTAGTGACCCTGACTGCTATGCCGGAGGTCGTGGGTTCGATTCCCACCCAGGACAAATGTTTGTGTAATGAGCACGATCATTTGTTCTGTGTCTGGGTGTAATTTATCTATAATATTTATGTATTTAGAAATATATAAGTATGTTTATCAGTTGTCTAGTACCCATAACACAAGCTCTGCTTAGCTTGGGACTAGATGGTGTTGTGTGATAGTTGTGGAATATTATTATTATTATTTAAATTGAACCATTCAGGCAATTATGAATCGTCAACGAGCCAGTCAGTTCACAAGTCGATTAAAGTTCAACAAAATTTTGTTAACATAAATAATTCGGGAATAGAAATAATTTCAATCAAACTTCTAAACTGTAATAAAATTAAAAATATCGTACTAATATACTGTCCGTCATCGGTACGTACAAGTATAACTGACTGGGAACAAGTATTCGCTCTGTTCTCTAATAAATGTATTGTAGCAGGGGATTTTAATGGCCACCATACTACGTGGTCGTGTAAGTCTGACACGAGAGGCCTTCAAATATATGACGCCGCATTGGACAATGGTTTCGTATCTCTTAATGACGGCAGTACAACCAGAATTAGTTTGGTTGATAATATTATTCAGCGCAGTTCTCCCGATGTGACATTTGTTTCTACTGACTTATCTCATTTATTGAATTGGAATGTTATGAACGAGTGTTTAGGGAGTGATCATTTGTTTCTTAAGATCTCATACAAATGTAATAGTTATTCACACACTGTTTATAATACCATCGATGAACGAACATCCAGCTCTGATATGTGGAAACGTATGGGTTGGACTAAGGGAATTAATTCCTCAAGGTCATATGTTTCCAATGATCAAAAACTCGAGCTTCTTTGCAATCTTGCGCCAGATTATATGGGTCGACAGCCCTTTCACTGCCTTAATTCAAGTAATTCAGAATTAGAAAATAGCTTCACTATGCAAGAAATGACCCATTGTTTTAAGCGAAAGGATACAGCGCCTGGGAATGATGGCATAACATACTCACTCATTTTTCATCTTTCTCCTTTAAGTAGACTGTATTTATTAAGGTTATATAATAATATCTTTGAGACGGGTAATATGCCGAAACAATGGCGGGACATACTGATAATACCCATTCGCAAAAACTCTCACAGTAATAGTCCTAAACTAAGGCCAATTTCTTTAATATCTTGCGTATGCAAAATATTCCACTCAATGTTGACAAAACGACTTAAGTGGTACATTGAAAAAAATAAATTTTTATCCCCGTACACTTCTGGTTTTAGGAGAGGGCAGTCATGTCAGGACTGTCTGGTCAAATTAGTTAGTCAAATATATGTAGGTTTCTCGCATAAGGTTCCAACTATAGCTTGTTTTTTAGACATTTCAAACGCTTATAATAACGTATTAGTAGACGACGTACTGATTAAAACTTTAGATGAAATAGGAGTTGGACAAAAATTATGTCAATATCTATGGAACTTTTTAAGCGAGAGGCACCTGTTGATGAAAATGATCTAAATAATTATTTTACTAGATATACTGTTAGAGGTTTAGCACAAGGGGACCCAATTTCTCCCATTCTTTTAATGTAATCACATTGACATGTTTTCATAAAATCAAAAATGTGGGTATGTGCAATCCGCATATTAGGATGATTTTGTCTTATATTCTGCTTCTAGGACTCGTACATTTTTAACCGACGAAAAAAAAGGAGGAGGTTCTCAATTCGACCGTATATATATATTTTTTTTTTGTGTATGTTCAGCCCTCACTCCGTCATTTATGAACCGATTTTGATTATTCTTTTTTTATTAGATAGGGTATACCTCAAGAATGGTCCCATAATAAGGAAGTCAGGATGTGACAATGGAATCCTGATAAAATTGAGAGAAAACCTCGAAAATTGTGGATACGTTTAGCGTTTCTGTATGTATGTTCGGCCCTCACTCCGTTATTTATGAACCGATTTTGATGATTCTTCTTTTATTATTATATTTCTTGGATCAGGAGGACATCAGGATCTGATCATGGGATCCTGAAAAAATTGAGAGAGAACCTCGAAAATTGGGCACGAATATTGTTTCTGTTTACTTTTCATAACTTAATCAGGTATTTGCATTTAGGAACCATCACATCATGAAACTGAGCTGATGATGGAAACCATAGCTTTCCTAAACAATAGAAGTTAGATATAAAAACTAGTTTTAGTGACAAATACCACTTAATATGGTTTGAAGAAAAGACGTCTTTACAGTATATGGAGGTAACCTCAACTGGTCAATATCCTGGGAACTTCATGGAAGGATGGTTATTTCATCAGCTCAGTGGCAAGAGGAATGATGAAGAATTAGAAATTAGCCTCAGAGTGTTACAAGATGATGCGAGCCACAAAAAATCATAAAATAAAAAACTTCTTAACAAAAAAATTAACCGACGGAAAAGAACTAAAAAGCAAAAAATAAATAAAACTTTTAAGTCTTGAGTAATGAGCATATTTACCTACATAAAATATCAAATTTTATATAAACTAATTTTGAGTCGGCGCCAATTAATAAAATGATTAATTACCTACTTACAGCCTTCATTTGTAAGTACTTATAAAATTTAGATATTTAATAATCAGATTGTTGTTTGGCGCCGACTCAAAGTTAGTATATATAAAATTTGATATTTTATGTAGGTAAATATGCTCATTACTCAAGACTTAAAAGTTTCATTTATTTTTTGCTTTTTAGTTCTTTTTCGTCGGTTAATTTTTTTGTTAAAAAGTTTTTTCTAGTATTCTGGATGATATGGGTTTAGAGTTATCGGCAACAAAATCTAAGGTTTGTATTTTTACTAGGGGTTTTAGAAAACTAGAAATATAATTAAAATTATATGGACATAGTTTACAGTTAGTGGATAATTATAAATATTTGGGAGTGTGGTTAGACAGTTCATTGCGTTGGAGTAAACATATTAATATGATAGCGGAGAAAGTGCAAAGGAATCTCAATTTACTAAAGTTTTGGCCGATGTTGCGTGGGGATTGCACCCAAAACATTTGAGACATATTTATTTAGCGTTGATTAGAAGTCGCATAGATTATAGCAGTTTTCTGTACGATGTAAGTGCAAGATGTCATCTAGATGAACTAAATAAAATACAAAATCAGGCTATGAGAATTATTGGAGGTTTTATCAAGACCACACCTATTCATGTTATGGAAAGAGAGCTCTGTGTAGTCCCGATGTATTTACGTAGGAAATATTTAGGCTATAAGTTCTGCTTAAAATCTAAAGATATGGAAAACAATATTACTAATAATTTACTAGAGCAACTTAACACTCTTCGACTAAATACTTATTGGAAAAATAAAGAGATTCCATTGCTGGTTTCCTTATATAACTAAGTGAAGGAAGAAAGTATAGCATCATCATATCCCTTACTTATATTTACTCTGAGGACATGGATGACCAATATTAATGTTCAAGAGGTCATTATGTGGGACTTAGATGTAGTGAAACTTTCCAAACATTTCTATGAAAGTAATTTACTAGAACTTGAAGTTATGAGGGAATTACATTTAAAGTACAAAAACTGTTTTAGCATATTTACAGATGGGTCGAAGAGTGTAGAAGGTCGTGGAGCAGCATTTTTTGTGCCTAGTGAATTAATAAATCGTGAAATTTGTTGTTTTAAAATAGATAAGAATGCGTCAATTATGACGTTGGAGCTTATTGCGTTCTCTGAAGCATTGTCTTATTGTCAAAGTAGTCAACAAAATAATATAGTTATTTGCACAGACAGCAAAAGTTCTATGCAACATTTGGCTCGATGCGCCTCTGGCCACAGAGGTGTATCGCTAGCTTATGTTATTTTATCCAAGATTGATGAACTGATTTTAAGAGGCGTTAAATTGAGGTTGTAATGGGTTCCATCGCATATTGGGTTACAGGGCAACGAAAAGGCTGACATGCTAGCAAAATATGCTGCTAAAAATGGTAAAGAAATTAATGTAACCTTAGATTATACAGAAGTTCTACCTAAATTTAAAAAGAAGTGTTATGATGATTGGAAGGAGTATTTTGATAAACGTTCATTGGAAAAGGGATCTGGTATAAAACCATGCAGGGTCAGCCTTTTCGTGTGCCCTGGTTTATTAATAGTAGTCTAAGTAGGAAATTAGTTGTTACAGCTCATAGACTCAGATCTGGACACATTCCATGTAATAAGTTTGGGTTCATGATGAGGAAAACTACCTCACCTAATTGTGTGGATTGTGGAGTTATCGAGGACCTACATCACCTATTGATGGATTGTGTACGATATGAGTCTGAAGGAAATGATCTCTTTGGGTTTTTAAGGTTGAACCGACTTGATGTAGGCACACTCCATAAAATTCTGTCTCAACCAAATGGTGATGATGCGAGGAGTCTTTAATGAGAAGGAGAATGATTAAGAGTATTTATTTAGGATATGATGGGACTGCCATACGCATTGCGTTTATAAAAGTCCCTAATTTAAATAATAAAAACTTGAGAGGTGTCAAGGGACACCCGGATGGAACGAAGTTCCTTTCGATTAATTAGTGAAGGAATTGTAATATAATTTTATTTTTTTTAATTTATAATATTTTTTTTATTATTAACTACGCACACACGCACGCACGTAAGAAGTTCAGCTCAGCTCAGCTCAGCTCAGCTCAGCTCAGCTCAGCTCAGCTCAGCTCAACTCAACTCAACTCAACTCTTTAGCAATAACAACAACTATAACAAAAGTAATTGTAATATTTTTTTTTTTTTTTTACTATAGCAAAAAAGTGTCGTGACAACTTTTTCGTAAGAATTTTTTCCATCTAGCCCCCTTTCACAACGCGCGATAAGGAACTTCGTTCCAATAAAAAAAATAAAAAACGAGCCAGTCAGTCAGGGGAATCTGATAGGTCGTTCGTAATCGTAGATCCTCTTTCCTATCTATTATGTAGAACTTGTAAGAAACTCTATTGACACTCGTTTAAATCGGATTGTTATAAATATCCTTGTTGCTTCTTTTTTAACCGACTTCAAAAAATGGAGGAGGTTCTCAATTCGACTGTATTTTTTTATTTTTATTTGTGTTACCTCATAACTTTTTACTACGTGAACCGATTTTGAAGATTTTTTTTATTTGAATGCTGTTGTTTTACATGTGGTCTCATTTTAATTTGGTAAAGATCTGATGAAGAACTTCGGAGATACACGATGGAACTCTTCAGTAAATGATAGCAAACCTTCCAGAATTGCTGCAATCGCATGTCTGTATATTGTTTTCACCACTTCATAACATTACATCACGCTAATACGCTCTGAAGGGGTATACAGATTTGTACAGTTCACCCTGATACACCCTAATTTCACCAACTATGTTTAAATTTCCTATTTTTGGTGATCAATTCGGGCATAACTTTACTACTAATTTAGTTTTAGAATGGGGTACAACAACTAGAAACACCGACTTCCGAAATTAAAGTTATTTTACATTTTTTAAGTATTATTTATGGAAGTCGTTTGTATTTTTTTTGTAAAAAGTTTTTGTTACTTTTACTCTGAAAACATGTAAATTAATACAAAAAAATATTAACAAAGATGTGACCCGGTAGTTAAGAGGCCGTACACGATATTTTGGCTGATTGCATTGATTTACATGATTTAACAGATGTTATTTTATAGTTAAAATAATGCATTTCTATAAGTTTTAATGCACAACATTAAAGATCATTTCAATTATGATCTAATGAATGTGCTAGATTCAAAGCTTGCGTTGCGTATTATAAGCCGACATTTGGGTTGTTTAAAAAGATTTAGTAATGCCAAATATTTGTAATTTTTACATTTTTTTCTCGATAAATGGATTTATGGTGAATTGAAGTTCATTTTTTGCTGTTTTAATTTTATGAACGAGAGTTCTAAATAGCCAAAATCAAAAGCAATGATTTGCCCATTTTCTGTAAAATTTGACTAAGTTAATTTTGTTTTTACTAAAAATTTTAACATAAATAAATAAATAATAAATAAATAAATGGTTTATTGCAGAAACTTATACAACTTTTACATTTAATCTTACACAGGGACCTCCTTTTAAGTAAAAGATATACCTGTGCTAGGAGGTCCCGCTCTTCAATGACAAATGATTAAAAGTGGTGTACAAAAATAAAAGTCGGTTAAAATACAATTCAAACAAAAAATCACAAGTAAAATGCAAACCAAATAAAAGGCAAAAAAGAAAAGTAAAAGAACATAGAGATTAATCCTAAAATAGTGTGTGTGTATGTGTGTAAATGAGTGTGTGCTTGTGATAGTGTGTATGTGTGGGTGTGCATGTGTGGGTGTGCATGTGTGGGTGTGCATGTGTGGGTGTGCATGTGTGGGTATGCAAGTGTGTGTATGTGTGTATCTCATATTGACGATGCTTGCAACAATAATTCAATGTCATCATAGGTCTTTAATTTTAGCCATTGAACTATTGCCTTTTTGCAGTCCTTAGTAGTCATAGGATAGATGTTAATGATTTTATTAATTTTATTATATATGGCAGCGGAATTTGTACTGTATTGTCTTGTGGCATATGCAGTTTTGACAAATTTTACTGGTGCAACACAGTATTTTCGTCTTCTCTTCTGATGGTGATGGTCATAGGGCAGAACTTTGTGTAATTTTAAGACTATGTGGAGTATGTATAATTTTCTCACTGTGAAAATACCGCTACAGGAGTATAACTCATTGGTTGGCAATCTGTACGGTTTGGTATACATGACCTTGATAAGGGATCTCTGTGCTCGCTCCAGCTCAAGAAATTTCATTTTTGTCGCACCGCCCCACACGGGTATGCAGTAGGCTAGAATTGATTGAGCCAGAGAGACATAGATTTCAATTAACATTTTTTTAGTTGTCACATGTCTTAGGTTTTTAAATATCCAGATAAGTTTTCTTATACGGGCCATGACCATATCTATATGAGTATGCCAAGATAACCTCTGGTCAACGATTATACCTAGGTATTTTATATTAGTCACTTTTTCAATATTTTTACAAGTATAATATTTTTAACATAAAAGTGATTAAAAGTGATTCATACGTTATAGACGACTTTTGCAACAGTACATTCTAATTTTTGCATACTGTTAAGACGTCCATACGATTCGTAAATATGTGATATTCTAAGCCTCACAACAGCAAAAAATCATAAAACTGTCGTCAGTTTGTGGTCGATTAATCGTAATTACAATAAAAAAAAACTAGCTCATACTTGACTAGACTAGATCATAATTGAAACGATCTTTCATGTTGGGCATTAAAACTTTTAGAAAAACATTAATTTAACTGTAAAATCACGTATGTAAAATCACGTAAATCGGCCTAATCGGCAAAATTTCGTGTACGGACTCTGAAGGGCGTTATCACAAAATTTTGTACATTTGCACATTCAAAGATCGAACGGCGATGCATCGCATAATGAAGCATTTTCGCAGTGGTAAATACGTTATTTAAGCATTTTTTAGTTAATTTTATATCAAAATAGTTATTTATAAATAAATAAAATAAAATTCGTTTATTTCAGACTATTGAAATGACCATATTTTGTTAGGATAACATTATCTTAAAACTGTTAGTAATGAGGAGTCACAGGGTTACAGGTTAGACACTTACTATAATTCTGTGCCTCAAGCTTTTAAGGCTAGGATATTCGAGTGCAGTAGGCATTTAGCGTTACCTCAGTCCCCGCGCAGCAAGTTGCGCGAACGCGCATTTGAAATGAACTCCCTGACCCCGCTGGGTAAAAAGTTTGCGTCCTGGAATAAAATTGTAACAGTAGGTTATCTTTTTTTTTCGGAATTTATGTAAGTTTATTTTTGTCTGTTTTTTGTTCGTTTGTTTGTTTGTGTTGACATGGTGATGATGGTGATGATGTTGATGGTGGACTCCGAAGGTAGGTACAGGATCTCATTGACGGCACTACGTAGAACTATAGTCTTTGGACTCATTTGAAAGAGCTCATGGAGAACTTTGTGACTGTGATGTGATCTACCTGATGGTGGACTCCAAAGGTAGGTATAGGATCTCAACGATGGCACTACGTAGAATCATCGTGTTTGGACTCATTTGAAAGGGTTCATGGAGACCTTAGTGACTGATGATCTGATCTGATTTTGAGAAAAAGTAACCGTAGAATATCATTTTAAACTTTGTTGCTTATTTTTTGACATGTTTTTTGAGAGTAAAAGTTGAGTCTACTTCAAGTAAGACTTGAAAAACGATCAATAATTTCCCAGTTCTCGCTATTTTTTATGATCGAGTGAAGTTGTAAATATTGTGTTTTGAACCGTAGAATAACCAAGAATGTTTATTAAACTGCAACATATATTTTTATCAGATCTGAACAGAGAATGTTTGATTGTTTAATGCTAAACCAAAAATAGGTCGAATCTGAGAGTCCTGGCCTTAAGAATATAGGTATGTAAGTACCTACACGCCAAATCCTTACTAGAATTTATTTCGAACTTTTTAGTTCATTGTCCCTGATAAAAGCTTGTTTTTAAAAACACTTTTTTACCATTAATTTATTTTTAACTTTTTAGTAGGTAAGTATTTTAGAGTAGGCGTGATGTTTTAAAATATTCTACCGATATTATGATGTGATGTAAAGTGCTCCTCAAGACGAATCAATCGAGTCCAAACTCGGTGGGGTTATGTTGTTTTATCAAAGAGATGCCGTGGCCACCTTCTAGCTTCATCATTAGACCCTGGATGTCATCTAGGTGTAAAGCGCTCCTCAAGATGAATCAATCGAGCCCAAACTTGGTGGGGTTATGTTGTTTTATCACAGCATTGCTGTGGCCACCTTCCAGCTTCATCATCAGACCCTGGATATTGTCTAGGTGTAAAATGCTTCTCAAGACAAATCAGCTGAGCCCAGACTCGATGGGTTATGTAGTTTCATCACAGAGATGCTGTGGCCACCTTCCAGCTTTATTATCAGGCCCTAGATATAGTCTAAGTGTAAAGTGTTCCTCGAGACGAATCAACCGACCCCAAACTCGGTGGGGTTTTGTTTTTTTTTTTTTGGGGGGTGGGAAATCATCCTATGACTTCTTCCGCTCTAGGGTGGAGCGGAAGGGCGTGTCAGACTCTTACTGACTAAAACCCACCCCTTTTCCTCCCTGCCTCGAGTGCCCAGGGGCGAGGTAACTCTTTCGAATTTATCCTCCACCCCCGGGCAGGCATCGGCCGTGGCAGGCCCCGTCCCTTTGCTGACAACTCTTTGAGGCGCGCGAAGGAACACTACGCGCCGTCGACTCTCGGGCCTGGTGCTGATCGGACGGCGAGTTACCCACTACTCGCCGTCCGCAGGCCTGGGTAACTCGGTGGGGTTAGGTTGTTTTATCACAGAGATGCCGTGACCACTTTCCAGCTTCGTCATCAGAATCTGGATATCATCTAGGTGTAAAGTGCTCCTTAAGACGAATCAATCGACCCCAAACTCGGTAGGGTTATGTTGTTTTATCACAAAGTTCCCGTGGCCAACTTCCAGCTTCATCATCAGACACTTTTTTTTTTGTATTTTTCTAGGTGTAAAGTGCTCCCCAAGACATTTTTTCGTTTATCTTGTTTAGTTCAGAAGTTCCTATGGCAATCTGCCGTCTCCATCATCAGACCAGCTTTATGGTACCATATCGTTGTATTGTCACCAAATATACATAAGTACATCAAATTGGAGTCCAATCGAACATCGGGAAGTGGGTCTAATTTCAGTTGCAAGTTTTCACCCGAACAGACATAGTTGGTTACATACATTGATACATCGCAAGTTAAATAAAAGCTTGTAAAATAGCGTGAATTTGCAAATGGCGCCACGTGTGCGTGGTAAAAATTAGAACTACATCTTCCGTCTCATTTTCTTTTTAGTATTAAAGTGAGCAGAGAGAGTATTAAAGTGAGAGTATTAAAGTGAGCAAGTTCTAAATGTTCGGCAACACTTCATACTACAGACAGTCATTCTGCAACACCGCAAAACCTCATTTCGAATTATAGAAAATAAAAAACGTAATAAATATCGAAATGGTAGGATATGCACCCTGCCGCGAGTACGCTCAACTTTACTTTTCATTTTCTTAATTCGATAGAATAAAATAAACGAAGAGTGTCAAATCTACGGACTACCGTATTACAAATGCAAGAAGATTGTGCAATCGTACCTCCAAAACATGTAATATCACGAAACTGAAAAAATGCTAACTTCACTTAAATTGAACATGGACAATCACACACACACACACCATAACACACCATCACGCACACACACTATTTACCTTAAAATTATTTTAATATTAACGTTTGAAACCTATCTTAAACTTTTTGTTAAACTTAGTACTCCGAAATTGTAACAGTAACGTCAGAAGCACTATGTAACCTATACGCTATTATACCTTAGGGGACCGGACTGCTTCTCCTTAACACAGGTTTTCATAACCTAGCTAGGAGAGCACTGCTCACCCACACGTTTGTAGATATTAGTACTTATTTTGTAAAACTGTATTTTTAACGTGTACTTTGCATGCTTTGTTTTGAGTAAATAAATTTATTATTTTTATAGTTACAATACATAATCAAACTAATCGCTCAAAAGTGCCTGTAAATGGTTAATTTGAAATAAATGCTTTGAGTTTGAGTACTTCTATTTAATTATATTGAGTATCTTTCAATTGAGAGACCAGTGCTTATTATTTAAAATCGAACGAGTTCTTTCAATGTCTCTTTGAGGGATCCAATACGGACCGAGGTGATCCGGCAGAAAACCAACGTTGTCGACATAATAAACTGCAAGCTGAAGTGGTAATGGGCCGGTTATATTAGCCGTAGAACCGATGATCGTTGGGGTAGACGTGTTCTTGAGTGCAGACCGCGAATCGACAAACGTAAGGTAGGATGCACTCAGGCTAGGTGGAGCGATGATCTACGCAGGGTGGCTGGTTTTCATGGCGAAATGGAGAGAGCGACTGTCACAACCCAGTGCTGGGAGTGGCGTGAGGAGGCCAAACGGCGGGGCGAAACTCCGCTGCCGCGAAACCTCGCGGCTCGACGGACGGAGCTCCGGCAGGATCTCATGGAGACATGGAGATAGCGACTGTCGCAACCCAGCGCTGGGCACGCCACCATTGCGGCGGTAGTGCCCCTCTTTGAGGAGTGGCTGGAGAGGCGTCACGGCGTTCTCACCTTCCGCCTGACGCAGTTCTTCACCGGACATGCAAGCTTCGGGAGGTTCCTGTGTAGGATAAGGTGGAGGGAAACGCCCGGGTGTCACCACTGTGAGGATCGCCCAGAGGACATGGTGGAGCATACAGTGGAGTTGGGCCGCGATTGGACGGAGCCCCGTCGTGTCCTCGTGGAAGCGATCGGCGGCAGTGACCTCTCGCGCCTGGCTCTGGTTATGGCCATGGTACGGAGCGAGAGAGAATGGGAAGGAGGAGGCGGAACGGGTGAGGGAAGCTCAACAGAGTCGCCCTCACGCTCTCATCAGCAGCCGCAGCAGGAGACGCCCTGTCGCGAGACAATCTCCAACCACGGTAGACCCGGACCTTCGGGGATCAGCACCGGGCCCGAGAGTGTTGATAGCATTACCTGACGGGGGCCGTCATGGCCTATGCCTGCCCAAGGGGTTGTGGATAAATTCGAAACAGAGTTACCGCGCCCCTGGGCATTCAGGGCAGGGAAGGAACAGGGGTGGGTTTTAGTCAGTAAGAGTCTGACACGTCCTCCCGCTCCACCCAGAGCGGGCGATGTCATTGGAGGATTTCCCAACCCCCAAAAAAGAAAGGGTGGCTGGTAGCAGCTGGATGAGAGTTGCTGAGAACCAAGCTGAATGGCGTGCAATTGGAGAGGCCTATGTCCAGTAGTGGACTGTTGGCTGATGATGATGATATCTTTCCAAGATATGGACTATATATTATTATGTGGTGTACCAGTTACTGAAATAATAAATATTTACTTAGCCGGTTAAATAGTTTTGTCTACTCTATAACGTAAAGTTGTAAAAATAACCAAAATACCTTATTGACAGTTTTTTTTACAAACAACTGTGTACAAAGTAAAATAAAATATATGATACTGTCTCCTATCAAAGGTTATTAAAATATGAGTGAGCCGCAGGTGAAGTTATAATATCACATAAATACATATTTTAATACCTTTATATGCAATATTATACACTACTTTACTTTATCTAATGTCATCAAAAACACAATTTAAAATATGGAAAATATGGCCGCAAAATCTGAAATTCCTCCGCGATGAGATGATGTATCACCAATTTACCTACATAAAATGCGCTGCCACAGATAATGTAGAAAGAGAGCTAGATCCATACTATTATACATGTTATTCATTAGTTAAGGATTTGACGATATTATTATGCCGATATTTTTTGTCTATTTATTTAATAAATAAAGTCAATAAAGTAACTTTTGATTTCATAATTGGAACTTAAGGATTTGAGAGTAGGTAGTTAGTTATTTTATTTAGAACACTGTTCTTATTTAAAATAATGTTCACGTGTAAAAGTGTTGTTAAAACCTACTTACAAAAATAAAATCATTTATCGTTATCACTTAAATAACTTTTTTCTGTTAAAGTATACAGCTCGACCACAGAGATTTTCCAATCAATCATAGAGTTTACTTGACGATAACGAAAAATATATTAAACTATGTAACTTAGAGTTATTGTGATTAAAAAAAAGATATCACCAATGTAGGTATATAAAATAAAGCAAAAACTTTTTCTTGATGAATCGATAGTTAAGGGGGTGATTCATTTGCGAACCGGCGCGCCGTTGTTGGTTCGTTGGCTTTCTTTGGTGATCCATTGGCGAGCAAAACAGTCTACTCCCATCGTTGGCGAAGTCATGGCGTGCTCCCAGACGGAGTTACTTGGGTATACTGTTACATCAGGAGAATGAACAAAAAAAGAAGAAGAAAAGACCGCGGACTTCGAATTTCAATTATGCACAAAGAGCCAGCGAGCAAATCCGCCGGTTTTTAAGTGCTCCATTGGCGGTTTAGATCTTCGGCTCGCGAGTTCGTTGGTTTAGCTCGCAAATGGATCACCGCCTTTAGATCTGTTGTCTATCGAGCGGCGTTTGTATATTTTGGACAGAGGCGTGCACACTGTTTCGATAGAATAACGTGTACATCTCTATGTGTGTGTTTGATCCGCCATATTGAGACTCGTGTGTATGTGTGCAGACTGCGTGCACCTGCAGCTGTATCGTGACGCGAAGGCGCGCTGCGCGGGCGCCGGCTGCAAGGCGTCGCTGTCGCTGCAGCACTTCCTGGGCTGTGAAGCGGGCTTCACGCTCGACAAGCACTCCAACACGCTGGCGCTCGTGTGCCGCGATCTTGTCGCCATCCTCGCCTTCGAGACGCGCGAGCGCCTCATCCAGTGGCAGGTGAGTGTTCCTCCACACGTGCACCTCCGTGTGAACTACAATCTCGTCTGACAACTGACGCGCCTATGTCTGCAGGTGAAGGTGAGCGCGCAGCTGGGTGAGCCACGCCACTACCTGGTGCTGGTGGGGGGCGCGGGGAGTGCGGGGGGCGCGAGCGGCAACAAGCGCCTGCCCGCCGGCCCGGCGCGCCTGCACCTGCACGAGCGCCGGTTTGCACTCACGGCCGGCGTGCCGCCGCGCCTGCTGGGGATATGGGAGCTGCCGCACCTTAGGTCAGTCATATTGTTAACGCTTTACTTACCGCAAGATCATAGGCCAGTTCTGACGATGCACTTCATTTATGTGTGCAGGCGTTACGGTGTAGTGGAAGGACGGTTTTGCTTCGAAGGTGGCTCGCACTGCGGCAAGGGTGAAGGCCTGCACGTGCTCATAACGGACCAGGCCAAGGAGGTGGCACGCGACTTTGACCTCGCCTCGCAGGGACGACTCTCACCCCGAAGGAGGCCTCACAACTTTAAAAAGAATGAAGGTATCGTAATAGCTAAAGTCTAAATTAATGATTTTGTGCACAAACTTGTCCAAAATATTAAAATAAAATATTTGATTGGTTTTTAGGTTCAGATAGTCCAAAATCTCATAAAGCGTATAGGCCGGATACCCGACTGTCAGAACTGAACACGATAGATCAGTTGCTGCCGCCGCTCGAGCTGCACAGCTACGAGGAGGGGTGCGAGGAAGCGGGCGGCATCTCACCGTACTGGCCGTCCGCCGAGCGGCCGCAGGACATGGGGCTCGGCGACACGGCGTCCGTGAGCGAGGAGGACGCAGGCGCGTGGGGCGGCGCCGGCGTCACGCTGGAGCGTTGCATGAGCTGCATCTCCAAACTGGGCGCGCTGTCGCGCTCGTCCACGGCCGCACTCACGCCTGGAGCCAAGCACTTTAGCCCCGCCTGGACCATGGAGCCAGTCCACGAAGTGCTGCCCGTCGAGCCCGCGGAGGGAGCTCCGCATTGTGATACTGCACCCGGTGCAGCCGATAAGACTGAGGATAGGTGTCGCTGCGCCCCCGTCCCCCCGCGGCCGCCACCGGAGCGCCCCCCCAAGCCCACGCGGCTTGAGCTCGGGCTTGGCCGGCCGCCCGCGCCGCTGTGCCGCTGCACGCTCAGCGTGCCGGACGACAGGCCCAGCAGAGTCGGACCTTATGAAAACTACGATGTGCCGAAAGTTCCCTTCCAAGAGGTATATTTTGAACTTTTTTTCATGAATGCTAACCTAATAATTATGAAAGTTGCAGTGCACTATGAAATTGCTATAGTTAAGTCGAGGACACATAAACAAACAAAATTGTCTTGCAATATAAATATTGCTCAGCCCCCTTAGCCAAATAACTTTTATAATAGCGCTAACGCTAACGCTTCGTGCAAAATGTATGGCAAGAACATTACCTGTGGAGAGAACTGTTACTTGACTCACGCCCAGTAATGTCGTTGTCATACAATTTGCACGAAGCGTTAGCGTTAACGTTAACAGAAAAGTATTTTGTCTACAGGCTCTGGAGTGTCACGTTGCCGAGATATTTAGACGCAAAGATACTTTATTATATGAATACCTCAGTGACGTGGCATTGGAGAGTACTATATCCCGTAACATTTTTGTTTATTCAAGTATCTTTTACCCATATAATTAAGTTTCATCATGCGCCGTCACCTACAATATAGTCGGATAATAATACGAATATACTTGAGAAAACACCAAAATGCCCTTTCATTAATCTATGTAGTATGCATTACAAGCAAATTCAATTATATTCATTACTTCAAACAAGAATAGGTGTCAATAAGTTTATTGTCAACTTGTCAAGTATAAATCATAATGTGTAACGATGTTGACGGTTTTTAGTGGGCTTTTTTCGAGTGAAGTTCAGTGGTTGTTTTTATTATTCGCAAATTGATTCATAATAAATATTGTGATGTTTTGATTGGTGTAGTTTTGTGTCTCAAGTGTCATCGCAACTAGACAATGGTGTCGATTCTCTTATTCAATAACTAAAATAAAATTAGAGAATCGTTATCTTTTACTAAATGGCAGTGCGAGAAAAGGACGGCTATAGCTATGAACTAAGTTAGAGATGTCAAACTAGTTTATGCCTTGCGCTTCACCGTGTTTTTAATCGACCCTTAATTTGAATGGGAATATTAGTTCAACTAAATTTGACAGCTCTAATTTACGTCTGTCTCTTTCTTGTTTTATTAGAGAGAAAAAGATAGAAATGGCCTAAATTAAGTTTAGTTTGTGCACAACAGAATCCGTACCAATATCTATCTATGTATGATTTCGATAAGCTGAGAATTTTATTGAATTATTGACTACCTCAGCAAAGGTTGCAGAGAATGTTGACATTTGCTGCCAAATACTGCAAAAATATGTAACATCCGCATCTTATGGAAAACAAAGTGGCTGTATTCTGTATCAAAAAACCGGCCAATTGCGAGTCGGACTCGCGAATCCAGGGTTCCGTACCATCGTACAAGATTAAACACGTCTACTTGTTGTCGTTCTTAAGATCGAACAAAAAAAAAAACCAAAAAAAACTCGTTTCACGTACAGCCCGCTGACAGACAGACAGACGGACGGACGGAGGGACGGACGGACGGACGGATGGACGGATGGACAGCGGAGGCTTAGTAATAGGGTCCCGTTGGTTACCCTTCGGGTACGGAACCCTGAAAACTAAATACTTTCTAAACTTGACACTGGCTAAATGCACAAACCGTGCAAAACTAAAAATAAAATAAAAATTGACAGAGAGAGTGCTGTAGTACAAATGTTGACAGACATAGAGTGCTGTAGTAGTACAAGTGTTGACAGACATAGAGTGCTGTAGTTATAGACATTAGTCTGTAGTACAAACCAATTTAAATTTTTCAGTCACTTGCTTAGTTTTTGTTGTTGTTGTGCAGGTGGACGGCGAGTACTACGATACTCCAAAGCGACTCAAAGAGTGTCTCAACAATGAACTATTCAAAGTTACTAAAAGTTCGACGTCGAATGCTGTCATATTAAAAAAACCTTGTGGCTGTTTACTAAAGTTTGGCAAAAGACGAAGAGAGCCAACAATCGTAGACTCCGATGAAACCTTCCAGCCCGCCAACTGTCCTTGCCAGCGCGTCACCGACTGGGCGAACAACTGGATAAAACTACCCTATAGCAGGAAAAATACTGTGTCCAGTGACAACTTGTTGCCAAATAAAGAAAACGTAACGCCTAACAGTGGCGACCAAAGCGCCCTGTACGCCACTATTGACTTGTCACGAAAAACTAGAAGAAGACAAAGGCCTTGTGACAAGCACGACGACGCGCAGGAGAGCGGCCTCACGCGCAGCCTCACCACGCGCTCCGTGGACATCGACGACGGGCCGCTCGCCAACTACGAGAACCTGAGCTTCGCCTTATCCTTAGAGCATTACGAGAATGCTAAGGATTTATTAAGAAAGGTTGGGGTCACTCAGTCAGAGTTGGATGCGATTAGCGCCAATCTAAAGCCGGTTTCCTTTTCCGCCGTAGACAGTAAAAATATTTGTACAAAGTGTGGTCACCAACAACAGCGAGGGAAAGAAATAAATCAGGAAGCCCTTACAGTTAGCACGAACGATGACTATCTCATGATGGCACCCAACGTTAGTAACAAATTAGAACAAAGCAAGCCATTACCAGCTGGCTACACTCCGATGTCTCCGATCGGTGGTTTTGCATTCAACACTCTAAAGCATCCAGCCAGAAGTCCAATAAACAGGTTGCTCGAAGAGAAGTCAGCGAGCAACCCGACGCTGTGCGGCCCCGAGGAGAGCCGACGAACAGATGCGAGTGATCCCAACGAGTCCACAGTGCGCGCCGCCACCGAGCGAGCCGATAGAATAGAATACAGAAAACGTTCTAGCTCTGCAGATTCCTCGCGATTCCTTGAGGACGTTAAAGAGTTTGATGGTAGCCTCGGTAGCCATGGCTCCACGTCTTCTATAGAAACTCTTCGTAATATTGCACTCGACGGGGAGCGAACATCAACACCGTGCAACTGTGCGGCGGGCAATAAACACTCAGACGCGGACAGTTCTGAAGCATCTAAAGGTGCGCGCAGTCGACTCCCACCGGCGAAGCGCTCTTCGTCAGTGCCGGGCAAGACGGGCGGCAACAGAGACTCGTCGAGCTCCAACGACTCGGGCGTGTCGAGCTGCTCGCTGCGGCGCGGCGACCTGTTCGAGCTGCCGCTGACGACGGCAGCGGCGCGCCGCCACTACCGCAGCGCGCGGCGTGCGGCGGCCGGCGCCGGTAGCGCGCCGCCGCGCCGCTCCAAGTCCACCGATCCACTGCGCGACCTGGCGGCGCTGCAGCGCGAGCGCGTGCCCGCCAAATCCTCGTCCGCGGAGGCCGAGGTACCCGTGCTGTCTGCCAAGCCACTCAGAGGTACAGTTCACGCGCTTATTTCAAACCATTTCCACAGTAATTGTTGCTATCCAGTCAGTTGTTCGAAGTGGCTGGCTCACTGTGGTTACTAAGTCTGTTTGGTTCCCGCAGGTGTGGTGGACACGCACAGCACGTCGAGCGGCACGTCGGACATGTCGGACTACATCGAAACGCTTTCCATCTGCTCCTCGCACTCTTCCACCGACACTCCTGTCACCATGAGGTAAGACGTCAGACTTTAGAACACATAATACAGTGTTCCACGATGTCTTTCCATGTATGGAGTATAATGTGTTAATTGTGCGTGTGCAGGGTGATGCGGCAGACGACGAGCACGCTGCGGCCGCGCTCCGGCAAGGAGTACGGCAACCTGGACCCGCGCCTAGCGTCCGTATACCGCGCTCCCCCCGCGCACCCACCGCACCCCTCGCATCACCCGCACCTCTACTCCAACCTGCCGTAGAACGCACCCTCTACAGCCACTCCGTGCTATACTTAAACTATTTGATACTGCTGTAAAACTATGTTATACGAATTTCGAACAGTTATTTCAGTGCACGCAGATTACAATTGGATATTTTGAATCTGTCACATGTGAATACTTAGTACTTACGTATTCAACTGCTTGCGTGCGGCAGGTCGTGTTCGAGTGCTGCGCGGGGTGGCCCTGCTGTGCAGACTGTAATGTTGTCGAAGACGTCGCGTCGTGAACTCGCGACGGTGGCGACGCTCTTAAATTTCTGTTTCGGTTTAAACTGTTGCTAAGTGTAGTTTTGTATTGAGCTGTGACATCTCTGAGCATTACTTTACGTGTGGTATGTTAAGTGTGATCCGTCCATGGTCTGTCCTCAATGCGTCGGTTTGTTTGCGCTCTGCTCCCACTTTGAGGGTTTCACAGGATTTCAGAGAATAGTTCGTTTAATCTACTTCCTTCTGTTTATTATTATTGCCTTTTTATTAAAAAACAAAGTAACAAAACACGAGACTCGTGCTAAGAATTTTCTCTTGCAGCTGTTATATAACTGTTAGTTACCTTCATAATGGGAAACTGAACGAATTACAACACAGGTTAAATAAAATAACTATTGTTAATAATTTTTGATTACGTATAGTACAGTGACATGTAGGCTAGGAGTCAGTCGGCGTATTTCGGGCGCTGCCAGGCGATGTACATAGTGTAACTCATAAGTAGTTTGCGACTTGATTAGAGCGATGTAAATTATATATTAAATATTATTACTAAAGTAATTGATATATAAATTTAATCTCTACAACGACTCTCTTGTCTCTACTTTGTTACGACGATGTAATATTTTGATATTCGGAGTTTATCTGTCGGGTGACGGGTGGTCGCGCCGCGGCGGCGTGGCTCAGAAGCAATAAGCAGTGCAACCAGAGGTGATCCATGATTGTATTGTACATTACATTAGAATATTGTGTACTTGATACTCTATGGCAGAAGCGCGGTTCGTCTGTGTGGCAGCGCGCGCCCCGCGTCGCCCCGTCCCGCGCGGTTTTTGCGCCGCACGGCGTGACGTGGCGGGACGGTGACGGGGCGGCGGTGGGCCGGGAGACTAGGGGCGCGCGCGTGGGCGGGCGCTGTTGGCCCGAAGACTGGAATTGTAAGCAGGTTGTTTAGATATTACGCTAGCAATGAATTTATATTATAAAAAAAACTAATGTTAATAAACTTGGAATTTCTGAATAAAATGAGAATAAATATTTCTTTGTTTTATTGTGCTTTTAACAATGACTTTGCAGAACAAAATGCACTCATATCACCTTCGTCGACTTTCAATTTTTTCTCTGTCACAATAATTATGGCGTCTGGTTGTCACCATATTGTATTTTGATTAATAAAATAATAAAAAAGCCTTTTATTTCTTGCCAATTGCATGCATACAAAAGTGAAAGAGTAAAAATTTATGAATGAAAATTGAGAAATTAAAATAAAATTAAGATTGAATTATTTGTGAATTGAAAATTGCAAAATAATTCGAAAATTTGTAACTTAAAATAAGTTATATAAATCAATAATAAATTAATATATTAGATTGTAAATTATTCAATACATTTTCAACTTATGTGATTAAAATAATCATTTTACATGTGCAAGAACCCCTCTTAGGTGAACGCCTCCTCCAGAGATTACCATGCGGCCCTATTGCTTGCTGCTCTTGCCCAGTCCTTGCCGGCTATGTGTATTATGTCGTCTGCCCATCGTGTTTGTGGTCTGCTTCTCTTGCTGTAGTCTGCTGGTCCTGGCCACACCGTGGTTTGTATGGTCCATAGGTCGTCAGTCACTCGGGCTACATAACCCGCCCATCTCCATTTTAGTTTCTGTGAGTAACTAAGGGCATCAATAATATCTGTCTTTTTATTACTCTCATGTATTTAGTAGGACTTGCAAGATTAAGACGAATCGATTAACGTAAGAATTATCAAATTAAACCCACGCGTATATGCCTAGGGGTAGCGGCTAATCGTAACAGAGTTACCGCTTCCCTGGGCACTCAGGCAGGGTAGGAACAGGGGTAGGTTTTAGTCAGTAAGAGTCTGACACGCCCTCCCGCTCCACCCAGAGCGGGAGATGTCATTGGATGATTCCCTACCCAAAAAAAAGGCCGACGTGTTTGGTCTCTAAAGCACCACAAAGGAACAACCATTATAAGTCTATAACCTGCACTATACTACTCGCGAAGTTGATCAAAGTTGAGCGAATACGATAGTGTGGAAGGACACTTCGGTTCGCTTCGTGCCACCTCGGCTCACATACTTTACATACTTCGGTCAAGTTGATCAAAGTTGAGCGAATACGATAGTGTGGAAGGACATTTCGGTTCGCTTCGTGCCACCTCGGCTCACATACTTTACATACTTCGGTCAAGTTGATCAAAGTTGAGCGAATACGATAGTGTGGAAGGACACTTCGGTTCGCTTCGTGCCACCTCGGCTCACATACTTTACATACTTCGGTCAAGTTGATCAAAGTTGAGCGAATACGATAGTGTGGAAGGACATTTCGGTTCGCTTCGTGCCACCTCGGCTCACATACTTTACATACTTCGGTCAAGTTGATCAAAGTTGAGCGAATACGATAGTGTGGAAGGACACTTCGGTTCGCTTCGTGCCACCTCGGCTCACATACTTTACATACTTCGGTCAAGTTCGATGAGTACTTCGTGAAGTAACTTCGTGCCACCTCGGCTCACATACTTTACATACTTCGGTCAAGTTCGATGAGTACTTCGTGAAGTAACTTCGCGAGTAGTGTAGTGCAGGTTTTAATCCTATTAGAAATATTTGATTAAATACTAAAAACTGTAATCCTCCAAATCGATCGATCAAGCGTCCCTCGTCATCAGGCTTATGAGTGAGGACGATACATTCGGAGCCCATTTAGGCCTCATATTGAGAGCGCTTTTATGCATCGCGTTTACTTCGAAACAAACGCCATGCGACAGCGTTTATTACATATATGTTACAGATTTATGCTTGTTTACGCATCGTATTACGAGTGTGATTATGTCACGCAATGGATTTGTTGCTAATGTTGCTAATGTTGGAGTTGGGAGTGTTCAACAGACGATCTCGGTAGTGTGTGCGTGAAGCTGGTGATTGATGACGAGAATAATTAACATATGTATGCATATTGATTTAACATATTAAGTAACAATACAGGTAGCTAAAAACGAACATTGCTAAGACACGGAACTCTCATCACGTTCCATTGATGACATGTTAGTGGTGAATGTCATGATTACCTACAGAGGTCTGCTGATAGTCGCGTGATCGCGTATCAGCTGAAAGTGACTGATAGGCACGTGCCTGCGGCCGCGCAGCGTGCAGCGTCGAACTAAGGGCTGCCTCCTCGCCGGAATACTTTTCAACAAACGAAAGGACACTGAAGACTGGCAGTCACATATTAGAATTACTAGTAGTTCAGCTACTAGTTCATAAACATAAAGCAACATAATATATTGTAAACATACGTGAAACTTAACTCATTATACATAAGTTTTTTCTAACAATATCAGAAACCTAGGATATAAGAACGTGGCGTTATATATTAGTTTCATTTTCTATCTGAAAATCTTGTAAATTAAGCTTCACACTGACAGAACATCATCCGCAACGAATTCCTTGTTGGTTTGTGACATGTTTGCATTTTCTTGTTGGCAGCCCTACTTATCCAAAAGATACGATCATATTACAGTGTTAGCGATATCCTCAAGTTCGTGGGTATTTCTTATTGCCGCCACGTCTCAGATAGGTGTTGCTCCAACATAAGTATGTAGTTCAAAATCCATCGTTACGTACTTGAGTCACTGCATGAATAGATGCTAATCGTTTAGTATCTAAATTACACATCTTAATTATTAATAAATTTAATCCAATAACGCGTACCTACTTAGTCGCTTTACTTCTATCAAAATTGCGTCAAAGATTGTTTTAACTAAGTAGGTAGGTACTTAGCCTTCGTGGTGCAAGAGTCCATGAACTGTTCAGAGTACAAAATAAAAAGTCCGGAAGTATCGCCGTGATGGAGCAGCTCGTTAAGTAAAACATTGAAGAATGGTGAGCGCGGACTGACGAACTATTGTGGCGGTACGAGCCGGGTCGGGGCAGCCGCCGGCGTCGTTTGTCCGCCCCCGGCGGTAGTTGTATACCGCTTCAGGTCGCCAACGCCGACTCTCAGAAAAGTGCTTTATTTTAATACAGTTATTTCATTAGATACGTTTCATTTTCACGACCTTTGTCTACACTCTACAGCTCCCCCACTCCCACTCCTCCACTACGCTTCCCTATGAGCTTGAAAGCAGCCCTACTGCTGCTGTGACAAAGTCTCATCATTTTCAGAATTATTTTCTCAATTTTTTTTTTTTTTATGATTTATAATGGTTATTGACTGAAATAAATAGATTTTAACTTTAATCAAGATTCTTCACTTAAGATTAATTAAGTTTTTTTTTATAGTACCTAAGTGTGGTAGTGGTTCACAGGCAATGTTGAATCAAGGCGCGTTTCGCTGATCAGAGACATCAATCATCGCCACGGGTTCGGTGATCATTCTCATATTTTTAACTGACTTCCAAAAGGAGGAGGTTATCAATTCGGATGTTTGTATTTTTTTTTTTTTTTGATGTTTGTTCGGGCATAACTTCGTCATTTATAGACGGATTTCCATAATTCTTTTTTTGTTCGAAATTGGTTTGTTCCGAAATGGCGCCATTTAAATTTCATATAGATCTGATGATGTATTTCGGAGACAGACAACGGAACTCTTCAAAAAATGACAGCAAATCAATCGCGATTGCTGCTATTGCCTAGATATCTATTTTTAACACAATTCAATTGGGAATCTCAACTAAAAAGTGAAAAATAAAAACTTTTTTACAAAAAATACAACCGAGTCGGTGTTCCTGGTTTTGTTTCTTTTTTGACACCGACTTCCAAAATTAAAATTATTTTGCACGTTTTGTTTTTTTTTTGGAAGTCGGTTGTATTTTTTGGAAGTCGGTTGTATTTTTTTGTAAAAAAGTTTTTTACTTTTTCTACTACGTTTAGGTATGAAACGATGTACTGCGTTTCAATTTTTTCCAGAAACCTTCAACCTTATCGCTAGCGATATGATCTGGTAATCTATCGAAGTCAGTTCTCGAGAATACCAGCTAAATATAATAAGATAAACCAGCTGATAAAGTGTCGATCAAGAGAAAGCGTTTTGAAACATCTGGACAAACAGCAAACACATGTCACGGCGACAATGTGTTCGTATCAATATCTCTCTTGGATATATCAACATAATAAGAGAGATGTTTGATAATGATAACGCAACGTGGATAAGTAGGTAACTAATATGAAGGCCTGAAGTATACCTAGTCGATATCTTGTAATAAGTATGATGTCCATAAAATTTAAAGCATTATTTATTTATTTATTATTATTTTATTTTTATTTTTAAAAAAAACGTTGCCCCACACTACCCACACTAGGTGTTAAGTCCTTATGATTGATTTGACATTACAAGGTAGAATCATGCGGCAGTGCGTTAGTAGTCGTTGGTAGCGACGCACGACGCACGATGGGCGAGTGCCGAGCGGACCACGTGCGGGGGTCTGCTTATCAGCACCACCGTACCGCACGTTATCAGTATGATCCGGAGATTATCGTAATCTTATTAAATCCATTGGCTTGACGTTATTACTATCGCAAGATAAATATGTAAAATTATTGTGCCATAAATATTAATAATAATACTGAAAATAAAATGTAGGAATACCGTGAGCAGTCAGTTGACCGTACAGCTGGCTCAAATAGTTCGGATTATGATATGAAATGATGGTGCAAGAATGATTTAGAGTCAGACATCGTATGTTTTAAAGTGAGAACTTACTGAAACGCGTCTGATAGTACCTAGTCACTGAGGGGCATGCTTACTTGCAGGTTCGTGTCATTGACTGATACGCGATCGCACGTTAATTAATTGGCCACACCACTGTTTTACTGATAGATACAGGTGCGTTCATTGATAAAACTGATTGAGTACATGACTTGATGTACTTACTTGATCTATCAGTCGCTTCTCTTCTACTTTCATAATTTAAATGCTATCATGATAGCGCTAATCGTTCGTCAAATAATCCTGATCTTGTATGTTATGTTAAGTCCTGAAGATACACACTGACACTGTTACTAACAAAATTTGTTAAATGTTTATTATTATTATATAAACACATTTACCACCAAACTGCGTAACGGTTTGTTGCCAGGATTAGCACTCGTATTAACTTCTAGTAATACAAAATTATTATGGGTAGCGGATAAATTCTTAACATGAGTTACCGTACCCCTGGGCACTAAGCCAGGGAAGGAACAGGGGTGAGTTTTAGTCATTAAGAGTCTGACACGCCCTCCCGCTCCACCCAGAGCGGGAGCTGTCATAGGATAATAATATTAATAATATAATAATAATAATAATCTTTATTGAACTAAAGCCTAAAAACTATTACAATGGTATAGTCGAAGTACATACATTGAGAGGCTTATGCTAGGTAGTAATACATTGAAACCCTGACCTCTAAACTAGGTTAGTACCTGTATCTTAGAAGATCAGTGTCCCTCCGCAACAATGTTACAAGCCAGTTGTTTTACAGCTCTAGGACAACTAGGTACTAAAAAAAAAAACATCGCAAAAATAAAAATGAGAGTTATACTATTACAAATCAAAAGCAGTGAATGATGCAGCGGATGATATCCCATCCCACAAAAAAAAAGGTATAGTATATATACCTATTACTCATGTATTCCAAAAGCAAACATCTATCTTTTTATCCATATATTGTGATTCCACGGCCACGGGCAAGCCTGGTTTTGTGGTCACGTATAGATAGATGATGATGTGATTTAGGAAATGACATCCTAAATACTCATCGTGTCGGCTTCGGGTGGAAACATTAACACTCGTGAACAGCTGACCAGCGACAAATGGTAGTGAGTGTAGCAACTAGCGAGAACATGACTACACGCACCCTCGAGTCTCGAGTAGGCATGTTATGGATATGTTCGGATATAATTCCGGTTTCAGATACGGTTACGAATATGAAATTATTTTGTATTTTCCGCTATTTTCGGATAGTTTCGGTTACGGATTAGATTTTTAAAGAATTTTAAAAGTAAAATACAAGGAGCAAGATAAATAATTTAACTTTATTTTTAGATTATCGTTATTTTGGATTTACTCAGTCAGTGGAGCATACGGTGGAGGTTTGCCCTGCTTGGGCAGAGCACCGCCGTGTCCTCGTGGATGCGATAGGCGGCAGCGACCTCTCGTGCCGTGCCCTGGTTCAGGCCATGGTACGGAGCGAGAGGGAATGGGAGGCCGTCTCCTCCTTCTGCGAAGCAGTAATGCTCGCGAAGAGAGAGGCGGCATACGTGAGGGAGACTCAACAACGGCAGAGTCGCCCTCACGCCCTCAGCAGCAGCCGCCGCAGGAGACGCCAGGGGCTACGGGCGCCGCGAGACGATCTCTGGCTACCGTAGACCCGGGTCTGCGGACGGCGAGTAGTGGGTAACTCGCCGCCCAATCAGCACCAGGCCCGAGAGTCGACGGCGCGTAGTGTTCCACGCGCGCCTCAAAGAGTTGTTAGCAAAGAGAAGGGGCCCGTCATGGCCGATGCCTGCCCGGGGGTTGAGGATAAATTCGAAAGAGTTACCTCGCCCCTGGGAATTCAGGGCAGGGAGGAACAGGGGTGGGTTTTAGTCAGTAAGACTCTGACACGCCCTTCCGCTCCACCCTAGAGCGGAAGAAGTCATTGGATGATTTCCCACCCCCCCAAAAAAAAAAAAACGGGACCCTATTTCTAAGACTCCGCTGTCTGTCTGTCTGTCAGCGAGCTGTATCACACGATTCGCAATAGCTACATAGTTGAAATTTTTACATAATGTGTATTTCTGTTACCGCTATAACAACAAATCATCATCATCAGTATTTTAATGTCCCCATTGCTGGGGCACAGGCCTCCTCTCTATGAGAGGGTGTGGGCCGTAATCCACCACGCGGGCCCAATGCAGATTGGTGGATGTCATATGTCTTCGAAGTTTTGGCTCTAGGACATGCCGGTTTCCTCACGATGTTTTCCTTCACCGTTTTTAGAGCAGTGGTGATGATATAATTTACACAAAGAAAAGCGCCTGCCTGAATATTATATCACGACCTAAAACTTGTAAGTCCCGGCCAATGCCGCTGGGCCACCACTGCTCCTACAACAACAAATAATAAAAATATATTAAAAGTTAAAGGGGGTTTCCCCGAGCTCCCCTTAATATTTTAATTTATATTTAGCTTTTAATAATAGATACGTATTTTTGTTAGATTTTTTTTCAGTTTATAGTACGGAACCTTTTGTGTGCGAGTCCGATTCCCACTTAACCGGTTTTTTAGACATCACTTCTGATGTAAGTACTCTTAAATGTTAAATTGTAATCTAATACCACAATCACTAACCTAGTTATGACTAAGCAATGGAAATAATGAACATTGCACCGGGACGTGCGCGGCTTGTGTGTCGGCTCGGCAGGGCAAAAACAAAAACCTGTCATAACATGTATCACTTTTTTTTTTGTGGGGTGGGAAATCATCCAATGACTTCTCCCGCTCTGGGTGGAGCGGGAGGGCGTGTCAGACTCTTACTGACTAAAACCCACCCCTGTTCCTTCCTGCCCTTAGTGCCCAGGGGCGAGGTAACTCTGTTTCGAATTTATCCTCAACCCCCGGGCAGGCATCGGCCATGACGGGCCTCGTCTCTTTGCTGACAACTCTTTGAGGCGCGCGTGGAACACTACGCGCCGTCGACTCCCGGGCCTGGTGCTGATCGGACGGCGAGCTACCCATTACTCGCTGTCCGCAGGCCCGGGTCTATGGTGGCCGGAGATCGTCTCGCGGCGTCGGAAGTCCCAGGCGTCTCCTGAGGCGGCTGCTGCTGCGAGCGTGAGGGCGACTCCGTTGTTGATGCTCCCTCACGCGTCCCGCCTCCGCCTTCGCGAGCATTACTGCTCCACAGAAGGAGGAGACGGCTTCCCATTCCCTCTCGCTCCGTTCCATGGCCTGAACTAGGGTAGGGCGCGAGAGGTCGCTGCCGCCTATCACATCCACGAGGACACGGCAGGGCTCCGCCCAAGCGGGGCAGACCTCTACCGTATGCTCCACCGTGTCCTCGGGACGATCCGCGCAATGGAAGTACCCGGGGGTCACCTCCCGCTTGATCCGAAACAGGAACCTCCCGAAACAGCCGTGTCCGGTGAGGACCTGCGTCAGGCGGAAGGTGAGGGCGCCGTGGGGCCTCTCTAGCCACTCCTCAAAGAGTACCCCTCTTTCTCCCCGCTCCCGAGACACCCGTGTCCGGTAAGGACCTGCGTTAGGTGGAAGGTGAGGACTACGTGGCGCCTCTCCAGCCACTCCTAAAAGAGGGGCACTACCGCCGCAATGGTGGCGTGTCCAGCGCTGGGTTGCGACAATCGCTGTCTCCATGTCGCCATGAGATCTTACCGGAGCTCTGTCCTTCGAGCCGCGACTCTCTGTACTTAGACTCCGCCCCTATCCGAAATTATTCGAAACTCTTATACCGGTTTCGGTTACGGATACATTTTTATTTCGGATATCCAATAGTTTTGGTTACGGTTCCCGAGTTCCATAACAAAACAAAAAAAACTTCCTTGTTTTAACAAGGAAGTTTTTTTTGTTTGTTTTATTTATAACATCCTTGGTCTCAAGTTGGTAGCTACATACAGCGAGCCACGGCTTTGTTATAATAAAATGTTTTCAATAATGAGGTTTGTAAAATCAATTTAGATGTGGTTGAGTTAACTGTGCTTTACTTAGAAGGTGGAATATATTGGATAACTAAAATTCTTTATTTTTAGATGATCAGATAGTAAATTCCGTGAATATCTTGTGTCCTTCATTAATTCTGGTGTATTCATTAAAATGGTGTACTACGCTCTGTGTCAATCGGTCATTGGTTATTGTATTGCTGTTTGGGGCGGTACAGCAAAGACTATTCTTCTTAGAGTTGAGAGAGCGCAAAGAGCGATATTTAAAGTTATGTCAAGGAAGCCCTATAGATACCCAACAACTGAACTTTATTCTGAATGCAAGGTCCTGTCGGTTCGCCAACTCTTTGTGCTTAAATCGATTCTCAGAAAGCACACCAGTCTTCCTACGAGTAAGTCCGACCCAAACAAGCGTACATGTGTATTCCCATGTGTTTTGCCGGGTACTCAACACAAAACTACTTTCGCACAGCACCAGTTTTATACCATAAGTGCACACATTTACAAAAAGGTTCACAAACAACTAAAAATTCTAGATTTAAATTCATACACAGTAAAACATAGAGTAACAGAGTGGCTATTACAGAAGGACTATTCCTACACGGAGTCTTTGCTCACTTACATCGCCTAAATCAAAGAATGCACACTTTCAAACATACATCCACACACATTTACCCGCAATTTATACGCACACACACAATCGCACATGCACACACCATCACACATCACCACACATTTCCCCCACATTTCACATTTTACTCTTACACACAACTATTACTGCTGACAAGACGTATAAACCGTAGATCGACACTGTCCGCTTGTTGTATAAATAATGGTAATTTAATTTATTAGCCAAACACTGTCTCCTAAAATACAGGTTAGCCTAGTTTAAGAGGCAGGGTTACTATAATTATGTACAGAAATTTTGCAACACACTGTAATGCCTACAAAAAGTCTACTGGTGAGATATACCTGTGTACATTTCTGTAATTATTGGTAAATAAACTTTATTTATTTATTATTATTTATTATTCTTAAGTGTTTCTGAGTAGGCACAATCTCTATGGTACGTTCTATGGGTAGAAAGTTCACAGTAGATGTAATTTCTCTGACACGTCTCAAATTTGAGACACTTTAACACAATAATCAGCTATTAAGTAATCCAAAGATTATAATACATCATAGTAGGTATGTAGCGATATTAATCGATATCGAGATATGCCTTGCATACGATGCATCATATATATATCCACAATCTCTTATTGTAATACTGTAAAACAAAAGTAAAATGGCGAGATACAGATATGATCATCATCCGAAACTAATCCGATTATAAGTAAAGGCTTACTTATAATCTGTTTAGTCTCAGATTGTGTGAGCTCACTAACATGTAAGATGACTACACTATTTGGTCGCGTGCTGTCGTCATGCTCGCTGTAGTGGCGTGGTGGGTGACGACGCGACCGACGGTGGCGTGTCTAGCCACGGTCTGAGCACTGAGCTGTGTTCGAGAAAGTCGTCTGTTACCTGCGAATAACAGCATAGGGAAGTATATAGTCTTGTGAGAGTACACCACTCGCAGGTGACAGCTGATCGCGTGCCAGCTCATTAGAGGAGCTCCCCCCTCTGTCCCGTTACCCCTCCGCCTGCCTGTGCTTCTAACGAACCTTAATGTATTCTTTACACTAAGGGGCTAAACGCTGTTTGAGCTTTGTTTATGACACCGACAAAGAAGAGCTTCACGTTCTATAGACGACGAGGTAGGTACTCCGTGCAGGCGTCGGGCGCCCCACGCACACATACACAACTACTGTTTATATGTTTATGTCTTATAAAAGTTATGTACTTCAAAAAACAACGTTTCCCTACTGTGAGTCTATATCAAGTGTCCAATCTACTGTCAGTTCGAAAATTATATATTGTATACACCATATAAAAAAAACATAAAACACTAGCCTATGACCCTTGCATAGAAACTAAACGTAGGAAAAACACAGTCACAAATGTTCCTATAACAAAAACTACTTTTGCTAGTATCCAATTCAAAAAACGATCAGCTTATCTTTACAATAAAACTAATGAAATATTACAGATTTTTTCCAAAACCTCTCATGAGTGCAAATCTGTACTAATAAAGTGGATAAAAACCCTAAGTTATGAAGAAACCGAAACACTGCTGTTATACGTGAAATAAACATACATTGATTACGCAAACACACATTGATACACATTTCGTACCTACTAAATAATTAAAATACAAAACTTATGTTTACATGTTTCTTGCTATTCTGTTAATACGATAAGGAAGAGCGGAGCCTCCTGACACAGGCATATTTACATGCTTAAAAGGAGACTCCAGCAACTGATTATAAGAAGAAATTTGTTAAAGAAATAAAGATTTTTGTATTTGTATTTGTATTTGTTTAGTGGACGTCGCGAGTGTATTCCAAAGCATTGTCACCAAGTTCTTGTGCGATAGGTAAAGAAAGTTATCGGCATACTTTGTTCGCCATTGTATTCTGTAGAACAAAAGGCCAATGCTAGTGCAATTAATGAGTGTGTTCCTGAGGCGCATTGGTCCCGAGCTCGCCCGCAGTCGGAGCCATCGCCGACGCTCGAGATATAAATTCGCTCACTTATTGATTCTCCCACATGTCGATGACTGCCATTACTCGTCTATCTGCGAACCAAGGACGTTTAATTACAACAGACAGTTGGATTTCTGTTCCTTGTTAAGCTCGAACGTAGAATAATGTTAGTCGTGGTCGTGGGAACCTCGACACTCACTGACAAGCAGTTTAGTTTAGTTGGTTATCTTATTATTTGCTAAAGTAAAATACCTAGCTTGTATATTAACGTATACGCCTTATGCAATGAGAAAAGCAATCGGCAGATCGTCGAATAGGTGAACATTATTTATCACAGTGACCAATGAAGACTGCCATAGGGAAGTGAACTAGCAACTTCACATATCGAACGTACATATTTATAATTTGTAACAGGTGGAGAAATAAATACATGAACCCCCTTGGCTGAGGGCAAACAGTTTAAGTTATTACAAAAAGGATGTGCCATTAAAAAAAATGTTCTTGTTTTCATGCATATTTTCCGAACTTGCGATGTAATCTGTATGTTAGTAGTTTTAAACAAAAAGTTTTCTGATATGTGTTCCATTTCAATTCAGTATAAAATATATTTGGCCGAGCGCCGCAGCCCCGCAGTCACACATAACATGTAGATACGAATAAATTATTTGGGAAATGATAACATCGCGATGTTACTCGGTAAATGAATTTAAAAGCGGTGTACGCTGCACAAAGCTCATACAATAAATTAGCGAAGTGAGCGGTTTGAGCGCTGGGAGCGGTGCAAGCGGTGTGAGCGGAGCGAGCGCACAGAACGTATCCTGGTGGATGCTGGCGTCTAATTTGTTTATCTCACAAAGCGAAACTCATTAAAAACTTGAATTTGTGTGTGAGGGCGCGAGGGATTATTTTTATAACATTAATCTGAACTCAGTGCTCAGTGCGTCCACTCTGGTGTCGTTGGGTAGAGAGCTCGCGAAGTAAGATGGGCGTCGTTGACCAGGCAATGACTTCAGTGCCTTAAATGAAATCAAAATGATTATTTTACAATTTTGTATTTCAGGTACAAAAGTATATACTACTTTTCTATACCGTAGTCTATCGTCGATAGGCAGTTCATCACAAGAAAAAGTCTTGTGTGGACTGCAGATATAATACACATTGCTTGAACTGAGGTAGCATATACCTCAGTTCAAGCAATGTGTATTATATCTGCAGTCCACTCATTTATGCGTTTGATTTAATTAGTAGCGTCGAAGATGTGAAGTAATGTGTTTCGCATGCCCTCGACGATGACTGGATGAGATGTGCAGTGTGACTCCGACTCCGGAACAGTAATTTGATACAAACAATTTCAATAATTCAAAATTAAAACAACAGATTTCATAAAGTGGAAAACAAAATTACGAAGAACCGATCCCTCATAAATTTGATCAAGAGCGACGAAAAAAAAAACAATCAAGCTTAATTGGATAGATGTTGTGTACCGGTGGAATGGTGGAGTAGAGTGGGGGACTCTACTCTCTCCTCCGACGGAACATAATTGGGCTCACGCACGCTGGGGCTCGCGTGCGGGAATTAAGATAAAAACAGGTAATTTATTCAAAGAGTACATTTCTCTCGTATTAATTCTCGTCCAATCTGTATGTGTGGGTGTCAATAAATCTAAATATTCATCAGTCTGCTGGGGGATGGATTAGGGGGCTAGAGGAGGGGGGCTCATTTAGACGCATTAATTACATACGCCCTCTGCTGCACCGCCTAAACCCTTTTAATATTCTCTACGCGTGGCTCCGTAGCGCTTCGTAGCACTTCGTAGCGCCTCATAGAGTGGCGTAGGTCGTAGCGGTATCTGTTCCAGCCATGCTTATTGCTCCTGGTAAAGTGGTTTATTTATTACACAGAAATTAAAAAGCCAAGTTTAGGTTAAAAAGTGACAAAATTGCGATAGTAATTTACTATTATATTTTCATGGCAATTTTCAGATAGGTGTTATTGCATTATTTTTATTTTACGATTGCCTTCAAAACGTCGCCATTTTCATATCATGCCATGCTAATGCACTATACTTGTATTCAGCTTACATAACATAGCATCACGACTGTCTTTATTTATTAAAACTTCATGCAACACCAATGTACAAGGGCGCACTTAATGCCTCAGGCATTCTCTAAAAGTCAACCAACGGTGGTGAAGAGATAACATGGCAGGTACATACACTGAGAAAATATTACTAAGATGAAAATGGTAAGGTTTAATTAAGCAGAAGTATTCCTACAGTACAAACACATTTTTTGCCAGTTGTGTTTCCCTCACAATCGCGGCGAACTTATTGCCATCACTGGACACAAATGTCAGGATTTGGGTCCGGTGATGGATCATTGGTGATTGGGCTGGTATAGAGAAATTACTGATGGAAAAACTCAATAACTCGTTGCACAACCTGGGAATAAGGCCCAGACCTAGGCCTCAAGCTCAGTAATCTCAAGCTTTAGGCCAACGAGACTTTGTCAATCTCCTGCTAATGTGTACTTCTCACGAGGTCTGGGTCGAGGGCACATACATATGTATGAGCGACGGGACGCTATTATTTGTTCGAGCGGCCGAATGTGAGCGATATACTTCAGTTTTTGTAGAAACTAGTGAAGCTTGCGATGCGTACATTGTAGTAATAACTTGCCTTAAGTGTCGCCCCTCGCCCACGTCTAGCACTAGCGCTGAACGATTGTGATTACTAAACGTCTGCCGACGTGTCATGTCTGTTAATGATCAGAAAACTCAGGAGTGAGCATTATCTGTTACCTGATAAATTACGGAGATAGTTAGATTAGACGTAGGGATAATTATTTACATTTGATTGCTTATCCGAACTCTTCTTCACCAGAACAAATACTAAAACTTGAAAAAAGTATTTTTTTATTGAAAACCGTTGTGTTTTTAATTTAAGATCATCTGGAAATCTTACTCTTATAATGAAACTTGACGAATAATGAGTCTTGTAAATTCATCTGCAATCTCAATGAATAGCATCAGTTCCCTGGTCCCGGGCCCCGCGGCCTGCGTGCCGCAGGTGTCGTGTCATCTCGGATGCCGGTCACGCGCCGTGTTTTATTCTATCCAAATAACCGGTGCCGGCTGCCGCGCCGTATGCCGATCGGTCTGGACCGGACCGGCACGTGAGTACAGCACATACAATACCACGTAAGTGCGTAAAGTACCTGTAATATAAACAAGCAATATTTGTAGTGTTCGTCACATTGAGTAACCTGGTCGATTGATCGTTGTTGCTGCTCAGTCCCACCAGTTTGCACAAGCTTGTATACAGGTATTTATTGCACCTGTCAAGCATGCAGCTGCATCGGTAAAATGCAAACTATAAGTACTTGACTTACTTTCAATAACGTTTTATGTTAAAGATTGAAAAGTTGGGTCCTGAATAAGAAATTGACGAAGAATTTGTAGGTAGGTAGTTGCGAGGCACGCTTTATGATAGCTTGCTGCGACTCTTCTAGTTACAGAAGAGCCGCTAGCAGTCGCTCCGGGTCGAAACAATGTTGGGACCTACGGCACCTTCCACTTAGTTGCATCATACTCTGTAGCGGCACAGTTTATTGCCGCAGAGTTTCACACACTTACAGCGCGGACGATACGGAATACTTTCCTTATGTGATGGTGACAGATACAGTTTAAGTAGTCGTAAATACAAACATATTTATTGAGACCGTTTTTAAGGTTCCGTATTTTGGTTCTTATTTTCGAGTCGAAGATTACCAGGTATTTAAATAATTAGGGTCCACTAGATAGCAACGTTAAACACAATAAGTACGCCACTGACGCTGCTGTTGCAAGAACAGCAGCGTCAGTGGCGTTCATAAGGTCACAACTTACAAGGGCACTCGGGGCACCGGCATGTGGCTCGTGTTAGTTCATTACTTAATATAATACTTTCAATACTTATATTATGTATAAATATAAGTGTCTCTTACTCTATTGTCCGTACGTAGACTCCCATTTAGTCTGTTGTTCGAGGGGTAATAAGTGCCTATATAAATATACTAATTCCAAATTGCCTTGTCAAATCCTTTGGATAATTAAATAGTGGGGTTATGTTATTTAATACCAACCCGCAAATAGGTTCAAGTGGAAAAAGTTAAAGTTTGGTGTAAATGCTAGGTAAGTACTATAATAAAGTATTCATAACACGATTTGTAAATCAGTGTATGATTTGCAGAAGAACAGTAGGTGGCGTCGCCGGCGCCGGCGGTGGAAATAAATCAAGGGCGCACACACTACACATTGCTATTCAGTGGCGGCGCGGCGCGGGGCGACTGATAAGCGGCGCGACATTTACATACAAGCTTGCCACGCCGCGTCACGTAGAGATACATTCTTATGACGTGGAGCACCCACACAACAGAGAGATGAATTGAAGTTAACCGTCGCGCGATCTATGACCCGCACTAATTGCACACGTGCTTATCATGGTGTTTTCTCGCGTAAATAGGGGGTAAGCTTGTTGCCTTTACCTAGACACAAATCCAGACTTTGGTCTAGTATTTAGAAATTTATAAAAAGTAATCCAACCATCACACTTTACCCGATTAAGAAATCGGTCCCAAATCCCATGCGCAGCAGTCCCAATCAGCCCTACAGTTGCGAATGAGCCTCTTTTAAAAATGATCACAATTACTGCAGCATCATAACGCTGGTGAGGCGCGCAAGATTTTGTAGATCTCTCATAGTACGCGAGTAGCTTGCATTTGAGCCGACTACGGGAAAGCCTGAAGAGTTATGACTTTAGCGGTTTATTCATGTACGTACAGAGTAGCCAATGTATTCGCGACTGGAGTTCGTAGCGCCAAACTTAGCTGGTTTCGATGAATGATGACAATCGATTCGATAATTAAAGTCCGAGTGACATAACCTAGATTTTATACCCAAACAATCAATATGACTGATGTTACGAGTAGGTATATTGAAAACAGAGTCTATCTCAAATAAGTGAGGAGCACAAAAATATAAATTTGTACAACATTCAAATATATCAAGCATAGAAAAACAATTCTACTATAATTATTTCAGCGTTTATGAATACCGTCCAACTAGCGATATCGGTTTTTTCCACAGTCAGGTTTCAGTTTTTAACTTTGTGGTACTTCAAATTGTCAGGAAGTATTGTTAACCTGTTTAGGAGGGGGGTGGGGGGGGGAGGGGAGGGAGTCGAGCCAAATCTCACTAGTTTATATTGAGTTAAACGCTAGTTCTAAATAAAAATAAATAAGCAAAGGAAACTCAATCACGCATAAATTAACGTATTGACACTAAAAATAATTATGCAGTTCTAAAAATCTTACGTGAATTTAGGGGGTAGGGAAGTGGGTCGAGTCAAATCTCACGACATCTCACTTAAGGGGAGGGAGAAGTCAAAAATTGCCAAAATCACCTCACGTAATTAATGGGCACTCCCTTACTGCATAATTGTTTGTGTTGGCAGATTACTTACAAATACAAATAATTTATTGTTCTCTCACCACTGTGCACTACATTTCATTTTTAAAGTGCTCTTTTAGGCAAGAAATGCCCATATTAAATTAGTACACTTCTTTTTTCCGAAACATATGATTAACACTACATAACTACTTACAATTTTGAGGGTACTGTAAAATGAACATAGGTAATTTGATTTATTTTTTTAGTTTCTAATTATATGGTAACCCAACTATCGAAGGTGTGCTCATTGGTCAGGCACTGAGGTGTGTGACAGTGATATTAGTGCCGCCCTTCTTACTATATATGGATTACGTGCTCGCACATAGAGACGTATTCACGCGAGTGGTAATTACAGCATCTCCGCTGCTTACGACGTAGCCATTGTGTGCGTTAATTAATGTTAATTAATATTTAAATTAATCCCTTTATACATAATCAGTAAACTTCGAGCGCATCGACACACTATGTCGGTCAACGCAATTGATTTTAGAATTACCTATCAAAGTCTATCAAATGATCATCTCACTGGCGCAAGTGGATTAAAGCATGTCAGTCTTTTTTTTTTTTTTTTTGTGGGGTGGGAAATCATCCTATGACTTCTCCCGCTCTGGGCGGAGCGGGAGGGCGTGTCAGACTCTTATTGACTAAAACCCACCCCTGTTCCTTCCTGCCTTTGAGTGCCCAGGGGCGAGGTAACTCTGTTTCGAATTTATCCTCAACCCCCGGGCAGGCATCGGCCATGACGGGCCCCGTCTCTTGCTGACAACTCTTTGAGGCGCGCGTGGAACACTACGCGCCGTCGACTCTCGGGCCTGGTGCTGATCGGACGGCGAGTTACCCACTACTCGCCGTCTTAGTTACCTGGTTTCAACATTTTCATCGGCTTGTTGTACCACAGGGTGACGATTATAAACTACGACCGCTTGAGTATAGAGCCGTGAATTTGCATTAAAACTTCAGCTTAATTTCTCGCCGAGGTTATTAATTTCTGATTGCGAGAAAAACTTAGAAGTGTTATTGCCACGGTTCAGTGGTAGTGCATGTTATTGTAAGACTGTGGTAGTTTGCAATAAAATCAATAATGCAATTGTTGTATGTAAGTAAGTACACATGTATGTATACATGATTGAAAAGAGTGTCCATGGAATTCTTGCATCTTCCTCTCGATAGAGATCTACGCTTTCGAATGTGCAATGAGTTTCATATTTCTGGCTGGCCGACTTTTGGACAGTTCAAGAGCAAGTCTTTATTTAATTTTATAAGTCGTCTTTATTGGCATTCCGGACGAACTGATGAACGCTACTGATGGCGCCGAACTCGTCACTAAATTCATCGCGACTCCATTTAGGTAGTCATCGACACGTTGAACTTGAAATTGCCGAAGTGTGTCAATCTGCTAAACAATCGGCCATCACCGAGCGATCCCCGACACTGAAGGACTCCAAGCGCTCCCTACAAGTGTCTGAAGTAACTCTAATCATTTGGCGCTTCATTTGTTTATAATCTTCCGTTGGGCTCTCCGAAGCTATCGAGCATTCAATGGATCTTATCAAGGTGAGCGTCGCCTATCAGTAGGGGAGGGGGGAGGTTGGAGGGGTGTTGGGGACAAGCTGCTTCACTTCTAATTAATATAATTTAGTTCGGCTTTGATCGGCCGCGACGATTTTGTGCAGGAATGCCCAAAGAGTTTATCTTATAGTGATGCGACGCCACGCTGTGCCGATATCGACATCTCCGTGAACTAAGTAGTGAGAAAGAAACGACTGCCACCTTGTTCTATTCGTTTTTAAATTATACGATACGATGTCAAGAATGTGATACTATTTTGAACCGCTAATAAGTTTGTAATTTATGCGACTATTCTTTAAGTATAGAGATCTAATATCACTTAAAAGTATCCCTTTAAAGTGTAATTAAAATATCTACTAGTTTTTATTATTCTAATATAAATATTGTTTCAGTCCGAGTTTATCGAAAAATAATCCACCAAACCACTGGTAAAATTCTAAACACGGTCCTTTCAATTGTTATCAGTGCTCTGGTCATCCCAAACAGCACAATAAGAGTCGCAGCATCCCGCCTTCGAACACATCTCTCTAATTAACACGACGGTGTAAAAAGCCTCCGTCATTAGCTTTGACTGATCTGCAACTTGCTCTGATACCATCGCTACAACGGAGTTTCTATTCAAAGGAACAGTAAGTAATGGATGTTCACAAAGTATTTTTGTTTAAGTTAATAAGGGCGGTAATTAGAAATGTTATAAAGAAACTGAACGCTTTCTTTATTTTGTTCTGTTCTCGAGGTCTCTCACTCCATATTTTTTGTAAGATTCATAGCTATTTATGTAGGTACCTTCCTTTAATAATGTGATTGTAATGCTGACAGACCTTATTAGCTCAATGTACGAAAAAAGAGTTCACAACACACTTTGTGGCTTCTTTCAAACCGCCACATCGCGAATTTCATGTCGTGGTACTTGAAAAACGGCCATGACGTGTTGTGGTAAAGAAGGAAAGCCAAGACGGGTTTATGTGGTTGCTGCATCAGTGAGGGTCTCTGGACCCTCACTGATACAACCACATCGAGAAATAAATGTGTAGCTTGGATATGTACGTCCTGGCTGTTTTTTTAAGTGCCACGACGTGCAATTTGCGATGTGGCTGTTTGAAAGAAGGCACAGAGCGTTGTTAGCTACTTTAAGCGTGTAACTTATTCAATCAAAGGTTATACAATTTTAGTGTGAAACTGTTTGTAACGTTGCCCCGTTGTGTTCAGCGAATTGCGTTGACAATCAATGAATATAAAATTGCACAATTTGTTATTTAATAATAACTTATTCCATCTAATTGACCTTAACAATTATATTGGTAATCGTTTTTATTTGACAAAAGATAGGAATCATATAGATAGATACTATCTTTCAAATTATTGTAGGAGACAGATAGCTGTGTCGCTATCATATTTATTTTGTATAACAGCCAAGAATTTGGCTAAACAAATTGCTTCTATTGAGCAATGCAATGACATTTTTCATAATTCTGCCAATGTCTTGGCATCAAATTTTGACATTAGTAATAATTTAAAGTAGAAATTAAGACAACAGAGACAATCTCTAGCAATTATTTAAAGAATGGTGAAAACAATGTTTTAAAATCAACAAATAGTATCAACCTGGTGCACCAAAATATTTATGGTTGTATGGGCAAGGATTTAGAAATAGAATTATTCCTTAAATTTAACAATGTAGATATTCTTTGTATAACTGAACATTGGCTTAAAAGCCATCAGATTATGTTTAATTATAGTAATCACCAGGTTGGTAGTTCGTTCAGCAGAGTAAACGCTATACATGGTGGCTCATTAATTTTCATAAATAATATACTTAAGTTTAAAGACCGCAAGGATATTGTGAGCCTCTCTGTTGAACAGACAGTTGAAATTGCCTGTATTGAATTGGAGCAGTTTGTTATATTAAGTGTGTACAGACCACCTAAAGGATTGTATGATTGTTTTGAAAAAGTAATGGATGAAGTGTTGCAAAAAATTTGTAACTCTAGTAAGTCTGTCATCGTTTGTGGCGACTTCAACGTTAATTTGTTAGAAACTTCTAGCCTAAGCACTAAAATTATAAGTTTGTTTCAGTCATACAATCTTGTAAATCTATTTATGGAGCCTACTAGAATAACCCCCACTACTGCATCTTGCCTAGATAATATTTATGCAGATAGTTTACCTACCCACAAAAAAATTATTAATTTATTAGACTCTGATCATAGTGGACTATTGATCACTATACCAAATATAAACAAATATAAACGAAAAAAAGATATCACTGTTAACCCAAAATCTAAAGGTCGCTTGGAAACATTTAAAACTAAACTCTCAAATAAAATCCCACTTTTGTCAACTAATGATGACCCTAATCAACATTATAATGATTTTTTCAAAATGTATTGCACGCAATTTGATACTACTTTTATTCCTAAGACGATTTCGGTAAATGGCAATACTTCCTTCAGTGACTGGGCCACCATTGGTATTAATAAAAGTAGAAAACGGCTGTATGAGCTGTATGAAGAACGGACTTATATTAACACTGTAGAATTTAATTTATATGTTAAGAATTATTCTAAATTTTTTAAAAAAGTATGTTATTTGGCGAAATCTCGCTACTTAAGTTCAAAAATTAAAAATAGTAGTAATGTAATTAAAATGACTTGGGATATTATTAATAGCGAAACGGGAAGGTCTTGCAACCGAAGTAGTGATTACAGCCTTGCTATTGATGACAGTATCATTAAATCAGATTCGCAAGTCGCCGCGGCATTTGAAAATTTCTTTGCAGAGATTCCCGTATCGACTACAAAATCTCTAAATTCATCACCAACTGCTGCAGAAATTTTACTTAAAGAAAACGTTCCAGTTTGTGAATCCCAATTTTATTTCCAATATGTCACTTGTAATGATGTAATCAAAACTTTTAATACTTTAAATGTTAAAAAGACTGCAGATCTATGGGGTAATTCTGTTGACGTTGCTAGGTCTATTATAGACATTGTAGCACCTACTTTAGCAGTAATCTTTAATAATTGTATAGATTGTGGTGAGTTTCCTGATCTAATGAAATATAGTAAAATTATACCATTGTTTAAATCGGGTAGTACATCAGACCCTACTAATTATAGACCTATATCAGTGCTACCTACTTTTAGTAAAATTTTTGAGAAAATTATTTTAGATCAAATTCAAAGATATTTTAATAAACACAAATTATTACACAACAAACAGTTTGGTTTCACAAAGGGTCGTTCAACAACTGATGCTGGTGTTGAACTTTTGGGACACATTTATAATGCATGGGAAGATAAATGCGATGCGTTGGGCATTTTTTGCGATTTGTCTAAGGCTTTCGATTGCGCTCTCCATGATACATTGATCAGGAAGCTGCACTACTACGGAGTCCGGGGCGCCTCTCTGGATCTTCTTACTTCATACTTGGGTAATAGGATTCAGAGAGTTGATGTGAACGGCAAAAGGTCTTCCGGGCCTGTAGTCAGAATGGGGGTTCCTCAAGGCTCAATTCTGGGTCCTTTTTTGTTTCTAATCTATATCAACGACTTGCCTTACCTCATAAAGGATAAACATGATATAGTGCTGTTTGCAGATGACACTTCACTTTTATTTAAACTCAAACGTCAGCAGGTGGTTGTTGATAATGTAAATAATGCTCTTTCAACTGTAGTTAACTGGTTTAATGTCAATAATCTTCTCCTTAACGAGAAAAAAACAAAATGCATAAAGTTCACATTACCCAATGTAATACAAGTGAACACTAGTGTGTCAATAAAGGGTGAAGAGTTGAAACCCGAGGATTCCACAGTGTTCTTAGGTTTAACTTTGGATGCGCAGCTTCAGTGGAGCCCCCATATAGATAAACTGTCCAAAAAACTTAGCTCTGCAGCATACGCCGTAAGGAAAATTCGTGGTTTAACTGATTTAGAGACAGCTCGTTTAGTATACTTTAGTTATTTTCATAGTGTGATGTCGTACGGCATTCTGTTGTGGGGAAATGCCGCCGATATTCAGACAATTTTTGTTTTACAGAAAAGGGCTATTCGTGCAATTTATAAATTAAGTCCCAGACACTCCCTCAGAGACAAATTTAAAGAGATTAATATTATGACTGTTCCCTCTCAATATATTTATGAGAATCTCATGTATGCACATAAAAATATTAATCTGTTTAAAAGATACAGTGATATCCATAGCATAAATACTAGGAACAAACACAAATTTATTGTACCAAAAACCAGGCTCAAGAAAAAAATAGGTGGTTCGTTTAGATGTCAATGTATACGTTTCTATAATAAACTTCCTAGCCAAATTCAAGAACTAAGCATAAATAAATTTAAATCATTTATTAAACGTAAGCTATGCCAGAAAGCTTTTTACACAATTAATGACTTTCTTGAGGACAAAAAGGCGTGGGATTGAGCTGCTTCAATGATATACATGAGCCATTGTTTTCTTACGTACTACTTACTGATGAAAAATTTTTTTATATATATATTTTTTTTAATATTCGTTTTTGACATGAATACTTGTATAGTATTGCATTATATTTTTTATTTTATTTTTTTATTGACATTTTATTATTATTATTTTTTTTTTTGACTTGAATACTTTGTTAAGTATTATATTTATTTTTATTTTTTGATTGACATATTATGATTACTATTTTGTTTGACACAAATATTTACTTTGTAAAGTATTATATTTTTATTTTTTTTTTGATTACTTAATTATTGTAAATGTGAGGACTATGTGGGTTATTATTATTATTTTCTCCTCCTTTTTACAGTAATTTTCAACGTTGTCTGACAGTTTGAGTACTTTTGCGGCCTACCCAAATGTCTTTTCTTTGGTATTGTTCGTCATGTCATTGAGCTCCTTAGTGGTTTTTAAGTTGAGCTATTCGACTATTGACAAATGCTTGCACTGACTGGACAGGTCCACTCAAATATGTTTGGTTCTTTCTTCAAAAGACCACTACAGACACTAAGCTGCATGGTCCTCATATAGAATAATGTGAATGCGAGAACTATGTATGTCGTTATATTCATGTAGATTTTATGATTGTCTGGCAGTTTGAGTATTTTTTGCGGCCTACTCAAATGTCCTTACTTTGGTATTGTTCGTCGGTTCGTTGAGCACCTCAGAGTTCTGAGTTGAGCTTCGCGATGACTGACAAATGCTTGCACTGTCTGGACAGGTCCACTCGAATTCGTGTGTTGCTTTCTTCATAAAGCTCATCCCAGACATAAACGTACATGGTTCTCATAGGATCTAACCAGTCCACATTGTATGGATTTGAACACTAAAAGAGACTTTGACCTCTGAGTTTGTTTCGGTGTTTCTTCTCAGGGTAGTCAGCTAGGAAACACCGGCCTCATCTAGCTTAAACTGACAAAAAAACATTGACGTGTAAAAGTGTTCCTTGTAACCTATTTACTGAATAAACATCATTTATCATTTATCATTTATCATTTATCAATCAGTGACAGTATGCAGTTGGTCAGGTGTGTGTACGTACTTGTTAAACGTGTGAATAGTGAGTATCACTAGTCATGTGAAGCTGAACATTCGGCTCACAGATAATATTTAACATTCGGGCGGCAGCGGGCGGCGGACGGCGGCTAACGACTTCCGGTTCCGGCGGCGGCGGACACCGCCACGGCACGCGCTACGCCGTAGCACTGCTACGAGCGACGGCGTAGCACTCCGATGAATAACCGTGTCAGAATGGAAGTCGGAATTATGAGTTTATTTCGTGAAATACGAGTGTTTTTATTACGTTTTCAATTTTATAACGAACAATGACACGCCGCGCCGAGAGCGGCGGAAGGACCGTGACGTCACAGCGTGGGATGGTGTGTGTGTGTGCATGCAGCGTCCCTTCATCGATGCCGTTCCGATTTGTGCAAAATTTATATTTCCCTGCAGCCGGTTAGGCGGCTACACAATCAGCGCTGGATTATTCAAACATACTCTACATTACATTCATAAATAATTAAAATATCTATGTATTTCAATAACAATTTTGTATGTTATTTTAGTGTACGTTTGCGACCCCTCTGTTGCCTAATCCACGTCCAAATCACTAAACAAAAAAGTTACCCACCGCGAATCTCAGCGAGCAGTGTAGAGGCTGCGCGGGACTGTGCGGGGTGTGGCGTGCGGGGGGGGGCGCACTGAATATTTATGCAGCTCGCGACTGACGCGACAACTTTCCTCCATGAATACGACAATTGAAATTACAGCCGGCAACGAAACAATTTTGCTATTCAAACGCGGCGCGACTCAGAGGGGAGGTGGCCCTGCCCCCATCCCCCCCACCTAATCAAAACAACACGTGATTGAATACAAACATCGTTGTAAAAACGTCACTGATCGCCACTGAGCCCTCGTATGGCGCGTTGCACGTGACTCGTGACTCGTGGCTTCCTATTGATACGTCGGCGCTAATAAGTTAACCTCCCCTCGACTGGGAACACACGATGACACTGAATAGTCCAGTGTCACACTGTTACAAAAATAAAGGCAGTGTTATCTTGTCTCCTCAGCAACAGTTAGGATCGGTGTGACCGCATCTGATACTAGGATCACAGCGTGGGACAAACTTTGTGGCACTGAGATAATATGTCTAAGATACTGCACTAGCTATGCCCCGCGGTTTCGTTCGCCCGCATTATAACTTCGTTTTTGATTAGCGTTCTTTCTGACCATTTTTTTTTTGTTAAATTAGAAATTTATAAAGGCTGTGCTGTTGTATACAACCTCTGCATTATTTAGTCATAGAGTAAAAATTAAGAAGTGTAAGGTTGTATCAAACGTTTCTAGAATAAAATACGAAGAAATCTTATCAATTTTGTTTATTTCATTTCTCAGAGTTAATATTTTTGCTCGGCTCCTAAAGACCGTAGCGTGATGTGAAATAGCCTTTAACCTTCATTAAGACAGGATTGGAACTATCAAATGTTTCAGCGTTAAAATAAAAAAAAAAACTCTTCAACTAAAATTAAAATAAAATAACAAATTAAATAATAACACTTTATTGGCAGTTAAAGCAAGAGCTTGATTCAGAAAGCGGTGTTAAGTGGTTCCTCTCTCTGGAGCTCTGACCACCGGTTAGCTTGAATCCTGTTCCCGATATCAGGGAGCTTTTATTATTTTATGTTTTTTTTAAGTAAGAAAAGTGAATAAGTGAGAATAATAAGTAAAAATGTTTCTTAATTTGACGCTGATTCTGTTCCAGTGGACAGTTAACCCCGTCCAGCTAAGTACCTGCACAAGACATTCACGGGTCAGACACGCAAACAGTTGGTAGACGACACGTCAACGTGTGTGTGGGGTGGCGCATCGCCGGTCTAGAGGTCCGATGATGGAATGGGTTTGACGGAATTAAAATACAATTCTGACGCTCACTCCCCGAACTGTAACCTATAAAATACCAGCTGGCAACTGTCGTGGTGTCGATGGGCGTGTCTTTGGAGCTTAGACTAGATGAGTTCGATGTTGATCGATCATTGTCTATGATCATGTTTTTTTTTTTTTGGGGCGGGATATCATACAATGACTTCTCCCGCTCTGGGTGGAGCGGGAGGGCGTGTCAGAATTTTACTGACTAAAACCTACCCCTGTTCCTTCAGTTGCCTGCCCAGGGGCGCGGAAACTCTGTTTCGAATTTATCCGCGACCCCTGGGCAGGCATCGGCCATGACGGGCCCCGTCAGGTTTTGCTGACGTCTCTTTGAGGCGCCCGTGAAGCACCACGCGTCTTTTCCACACGGTCGACTCTCAGGCCTGGTCCTGATCGGACGGCGAGCTACCCACTACTCGCCGTCTGCAGGCCGTACGCTGGCTGGAGATCGTCTCGTGACCCCCGACGCCCAGGGCGGCTCCTGCTGCTGGGGGCGAGAGGTTGACTCTGTTGAGTCTCCGTCATTTGTTCCGCTTCATCCTTCGCGAGCATTACTACTTGACAGAAGGAGGCGACTGCTTCCCATTCCCTCTCGCTCCGTACCATGGGATTTTCAATAAACTCAACCGTATTAAGCTGGTATCTGGCAGATCCATCCCAGAGATAAGAGCATCTCCATATACGATTGAACTTGCAGTTGATAAAGTTTGAGCAGGTTTTCCGGCGGGAAGTACCTTCTTGCCTTTGCTGGGATACCCAGCTTTTTGGCAACCAGCTGAACCATTGCCTCGATGTGTGGCCAAAATTGAGAATTGATTAGCTGCCCAAGATAACAGCCGTGATATGTGAGCAGCACAAACAATCGCTGAAAGTTAAGCTAGCTCGTGTGTAAGTATAGTAAGTGCCTGGTATATGTAACACGAGAATATAACATGAATGATATTTCCCTTTATCAGGGACGAGAGAAAGAAAAATAACACGTCCACGGGAAATGTAGCCCAGTAGTACAAAGAAACAATAAGCTACATGTTGACGTCGACAACACACAACTATTTTTAATGTTATCAAAGTGGCCGTTTCTTTTGAAGCATTCTTTGCCTGCTCGGGCGCGGGCGGCAATCCCTTCAACTTGAAGGGTATCCCTATCGGGTGTAATCATCCCTCTCCCTGCCCCCTCACCCCCCCCATCCCGGCCCCCGCAGCTTATCGCGCTACATAAGCGAGAGATTGTGCGCCCGCGGGCAGCCCTGGGCCGCGGCCAGGGTACACGCGGCACACTCGGCACACGCTCCGGGATAACAATTCAGTTCAAATAAAAACGTGAGCCGTTGTTTTTCACGTGAGCACCCGAACCCCTCGAGACCCCAAGACCCCGAGCGCGTCAAACGCTAACAAAACGAATAAAACAAAAGATCCGAGCGAACTATTAACTAAACATGCGCCAAACACTTCAAAGGAGCTACCATTACACTCGCCTACGAAATTTGCGTTACTTTGAGAAAGAAAACAATTTATTAGATGGTACGCATCACAAGTATCATGTTTGTAGGTACATGAGTGCGTGTAGCACGCGCGAAATGCGCCGCGCGCCGTGTTCCCGGGGTTTCACGAGTTTAAACTAGCGGCAATTAGCGTGACGAGCGTCAGGAGACGAGCGACCCTAGCGGTCCCGGACCCCAGCAAGCGAGCTGGCGCAGGCGACCACACACCACACGCCCGGAACTACGAAGTCTACGAACACACACTCTTACATCGCGATGAACAGTGATTTCGTCATTTGTAAGTCGCCGTCGCTTTCTCACAGTAGTTTACTTATGTATTAGCGAGTAATTAAAGCTGTGTACTCGCGAGTGTTGTCTGTGGCGTTGTGCGGCGTCGGCGTGTTGTAGCGACGGCTGTTGCTATATTAATATTAATCAAATTAACAATGTATAATCACAACACATTCAATTAATAATCACTTAATAATCACACGATTAACGGATCGCGTTGTTGTGAGCAAACTTATACAATTAATTCTCAAGTACATTTCTACTTACCGGGAAGCCTTGATAGATCAGGTCTACGATTAAATCAATGGACAATTGGCTAAGTTGATAATAATAATTGTAATTAGATCTAAATATAACCGTGCTATATTAGCACCAATTCATTTGAACCCGATGGAGCGATGTGTGGTGTGGATAACAACATGGAGAGTGTCGGCACAATCCTTGATTTGGTTAATTTTCTAGGCACGACAACACAATTCTCGTATATCGTAGCTACCTGGCTACCCAGCTATAATATAACAACAAACCGTGATGCATGTTTCTCTTGTACAAGATAAAATGTGCAGTACACAGTGGGAGAGTAAGTATCTAAAAATTCTAAAATGCTTTGGAAGCCGTTTCGAAGCTCATTGTATCGGTGGAAACGTGCGACTGCGGATAATTGTCGCAATTACGTACATCGCACGACGCTCCCCGCGCGCCACCCGACCCGCCGCGCGCCGCCCGAGCCCGCGCCGCGCCGCACGGCCTCGCTCCACCGCAACTGATCGGCATGCGGCGGCGCCGGTGACGTGCGCCCGCGAGCACGTTTACTCATTAAGGTGAAATGTACAGGGTAGCCAGCGAAAATCAAATTTTCTCACGTTTTTTGCAATTTGCAGGTTATTGTCAGATTGTATGTTGGTCAAAATATGATTCGCGGCCGTAGCAAGTATGTATTTATAGAATTATAATAATTAGAATCATCATTATAAATCTCTCCTCCGCCAATCAAAATGCGTTTCTGTAAACTATAACATTCCTTTTGTAAGTGAATTATATGTATTAGTATAGTATGTGTAGTATTGGGAAATAAAGGTATCTCAAACTCCAGAAATGAAAAAACTAGCTTAATATAAACAAGTTGCCAAATATCAGATTGCCAAATATCACGATGCCTTTTGAACATTACAATTATATCACGTGATCTGTCAGAGACGCCCCGCGACGCAACTGCGGCTCTATCGAGCTTCTTTATCCTAACTTCGTTCACTAAGTTCACTTGCTTCCTATTTAGCATATTTATGCTTATAATTAGTTGGCGCTAAGTTGTGTCACTGCGACTGCGCCTAGCTCTCACTAGCGCTATCGCTAGGAACTGTCGCCTACGCCTAGCACCGGCAGATGAACAGTGTTTAGTAGACGCTAATGAAGACAATGTTGTGCTAATAATTATATTACGAGCTCAAGTGAATCAAACGTTTTGTTAAAGTGTTACTAAAGCCCTTTGTGAAGTAAATCGCCTCATTTTCATGAGTAGACTTTCTGACCTTGTTGTTCTTTTATATTTTTAACCGACTTCAAAAAAAGGAGGAGGTTCTCAATTCGACTGTATTTTTATTTTTTATTTTTTTATGTGTGTTACCTCATAACTCTTTACTCCGTGAACCGATTTTGAAGATTTTTTTTTATTTGAAAGCTGTTGCTTTACATTTGGTCCCATTTTAATTTGGTGAAGATCTGATGAAGGACTTCGGAGATACACAACAGAACTCTTCAATAAATGATAGCAAACCTTCCAGAATTGCTGCAATCGCATGTCTGTATATTGTTTTCACCACTCCACAACATTACATCACGCTGATGCGCTCTGAAGGGGAATACAGATTTGTACAGTTCACCCTGATACACCCTAATTTCACCAACTACGTTCAAATTCCCTATTTTTGGGGCTATTAATTCGGGCATACTCGTAACTTTACTATTAATTTAGTTTTAGAATGGGGTAAAACAACTAAAAAGTGAAAAATAAAAAACTTTTTACAAAAAAAAATACAACCGACTTCCATAAAATAATACTAAAAAATGCAAAATAACTTTAATTTCGGAAGTCGGTGTCAAATAACGAAGAAACCAAACTAGAAACACCGACTTCCGAAATTAAAGTTATTTTGCATTTTTTAGTATTATTTTATGGAAGTCGGTTGTATTTTTTTTGTAAAAAGTTTTTTATTTCGTTTGTAAATAAATAGGTAGATGCGAACAGTGACAATCTGTCATCGTTCCAGAAAATATGCTAACTCGACAGTTATTGAAACCGTGGATATAGATGTAGCAGTAGGCACTTGTATTGTGTATAACATGAGAGGTTTGGACACAAAGTGAGCCTCTCTGCTACACCTTACATGAATAATAAGTCTTCTCCACTTAATATTCGTCTTCACTTTTTGTGAGACAGCAAAATAACAAAATCAATATATAAGTTGCTTGTTAATAATAAATAAATAAAAAACATAACTTTTATTTGTTACAAAACAATCTGTGTTATTGCAAGAACCACAAAAAAATTGTTGTCATCAACACGTTTAAAATTTATTCCATTTACTTTTGCCAGAAAATTTCAATAAATATTTTCTACGTTACATTATTTCGTTTTCGTTAATTGTCTTTGTAATAATTAAAGTAGGTACGAAGTTGACACTAAATATTTTCGTAATCGTTTTCTGCCATGGCTTCGTACCAATTGCTCATGAAACTGTGGTCCTTATAACCGCTTACATTTCCATTTCCGGTATGTTAATGAAGCCAGTGAACCTACTACTATGGACAGATATTAATAAAGACGTTGTCGAAGCTCCGATACTTGAGGAGGCCAATATTAGGTCCCTGCAGAGTGACCGGCATCATATTAACCTATAATATTGATGGATGCATGGGTGAGCGGAAGGACGCACATTGGAGAGCTCAATTGGTTGACTAGTGACAATAATACCCGCGAGGTTATGGGAACTACAAAAATTCATCATTATCATGGTACTTCTAACTTATGATTTAGTATTGCAATCAATATAATTCGTACAATGTTTCACCAGTGATTGTGAGCAGGATGACGCGGCCGGTGCGAGCTGGCTGGGATTGTCACGCGACATCATTATTTCAAATTGGATACTTACGGTTGCTGCACAATTACTAGACTTACTAATTAGTTAGCGCCTAAATATAAATGACGCTCGAGCCACCGAGCACGCCGCGCGAACTGCATCATGATTAGTGGAGTAATCATTGCAGCGTCCCATGTGCTCTCAGTTAGACTCAGTTGTAACGCACTCAGGCTTACGAATGCTTTAACAACGCTCTTTGAATATTTAGTCACAAATTAAAATTTAATCTAAAAATAAGAGAAAGCCGTTCACTCATTTAATTTATTCAGCCCACTCTAAACAATTTGAAGTTATTCGAAGTTGTGTCGTTCGACGAGAGCAAAAAGGCTAATCTGCGAAACTCCATCAAATGTAAATCGGTCGGAGGGGCAAAAACCCGAGCAGCGGGTTTAGACAACAAATAAAACGTAAAGAGCAATGAATAGATTAACTGCGGGCTAATATTTGACCTGTATAATTGACAAAGTTGCGCCGCTTTCCCCCCCTCTCACCGCCGCCACGCGTCTGCAGTCGAGCGGTCAGAGAGAACTAACTGTAGTCTTACGATTGTTTAAGGGCCTTCTCGCGGTCCAGTGGCGCCCTCATTGAATAAAAAATCGTAGCATAGCACAGAAAATAAATATTAAAAAATCCAACTTCACGTTTGTTACAAAGAGGATAAAGAATTTTTACGTTGTTAAAACAGGTCTCAAAATGTTTCGCATCCAAAGTAGTAGGCAAAAGTGCCAAAAACGGCCGTTTCTGAGCTCGTCGTAAATGCCTTCATTCTTCTACTCCAGTCACGAGTTTAATCTCAATAAAAGTTTTGTCTTCTAGGCCAACCACTCGGCATGGCGGCTCGCGAGATAACCGGCCACTGGCCAGTGTGTGTGGCGCCACTCGAGCCACTCGTACTCGTGCCCCTCGCGCCTGCTCGAGCTGCCACAGATTTGTAAAAGCCAATCTCTATCTCAAGACTGTAAGGGTTTGGTTAGGTGCAGCGCAGACACCCACGGTATCAGGGTTGCAACGTTATTTCATATGATTATATCTGCTCTGCACAGCAGTAGGTACTCATTGACAAAATCAGCTAATAAAGTTAAGGCTTATTTTTTTTTTTTGGACTTCAACATTATCACGGCACGTCCCGATGCCTGTTCATTGAAATCAGTTAAAAATACTAGCAGTTAATTTCAGTCCCAATATTGATCTTTGTCCACGTTCTTTCAACCAATCAATGAGGGAGAATGTCTTTAGCTTTCAGCTTTCAGATACCCCCGTTTAATGATTGATTCTGGTATTGAGACGTACGTATTTGTGTTAATTAATAAAGTATAAACAAAACTAGAAAGTTTAATATCTTGGCTCAATTAGAGACACAAATGAGCGTCGCTGAAGCAATATCAGACAAATTAGTCGCTTCGTGAGCGAGTGTTTATGGACACCGATTATGATCACCGGGCCACGGTACTGGTTCACTGATGACAACAGATGCGTGAATGCGTAGGTGTTATTGCAGTTGCAGGTGACAGCACAAACTTGCTGCGCCGCGAGACTTGAGTCACATTCATTGGGCAAATACTCGTACATGAGTGAAAGTAAAAGCTCGTTCACAGTTTTACGGGTCGTGTTCAACATTATTTGTAACTAGCTTTTACCTGTGGCTTCGCTCGCGTGAAGAAATGGAAATTATTCCAAGGGAAGATGCTCCTGGCATTAAAGTTTACCATGTCAAAGTAAACCAAGAGTTGGTTTATCCGTGTGCTAAATTTCAGCCAAATCGGTGCAGCCCTTAGGACGTTATAAATAAAGCTAATAATAACGTAGACAGTCAGAGTCATTTTCGCATTTATAATATTAGTATGAATTCCTTTGAAATAAATTCCGCGTGCTCATTTTTGTGACGAAGAAGGTACCGGACACGGCGACGACACGACGACGGGCCGGGCGACCCAAATAATTTGTACACCGACTTGTTAATCCACAGACAAAAGCCTTTGATCTGAAGCACAAACTTCCGCACCTCGCCCCCGCCGGAGCCTGCACCCCCCTCCCCCGAGGGGCCTGGACACGATTAATGTGAGTAGGAATTCGGATGCTTTTATCTTCAAAAGCGAACACTTTTGCGAAGTTTTTAATTCTTGTGCAATGTTGCGCGCACCTCGCTCACTTGTGGAGCGATTGATTTTATTTTCTATTGCGGACTTTCGGAAACATTTACTTCAACGCCATTTTCAATTAAGATGACATTACTTTTGGGCGTAAGGTTCTGGAGTGGCGAACGCGTACCGGAAACGCAGCGTTAGTATGTCTGCCACATGGTGGACCAATGGTCTGGTGTTGGCCGCTGGAATCCGCTGGATACGAGACGCACAGGACCGGTCGATGTGGCGACACTTGGGGGAGGCCAATGTCCTGCAGTCGACGTCTTTCGGCTGAAATGATGATGATGATTGTGATTGCATCTACGTGGTATCTGCAAGCCTCTTGGCATTCTCATAGGCTTACAGTCTGTAATCTAGGGAAGCGTGTACCATCGTCGACCACTTAGCTTACCATCGGGAGAAATAGTGGTCAAACCTGTCTACCAACGATAAGCAGCCCACTTTGCAAAAACCGGCCAAGAGCGAGTAGGACTCGCGCGCAACGGGTCCCGAACAAATTACATTTTTTTGAGGTTTTGTTTTTTTTCTGTATTTTTTTTTCAAAATTTTAGGCTGGATTCATACAACCTAGATACGTTTTCTATTTAAATAATAATTGATTTGAATTAATATTGACAAGCTTAGCTTATTTTATTAGACTTACGCTACCTAAAGGTCGTATAATACTAAATTAACTAAAAATGCTACACTATACTTAAATTATTATTAAATAACTGTTCACTAAATGTATAAAATAGTTCCGTATGGATTATTTGATGATTCCTCTTTGGCTGAATGTCACTTACTAATGTCGAATAAACACGACCTCCGTAAAAAAATAAGCGGATATCAAGTTAAATATATCTAATGATCGTTATATTTTACCCTACTTAAACAAACTCAAGAATACCTAATTTCACTGTACATATTTTGTTCTAAATAGAATTAAGGACTATTAGTAGTTTCTGTCCATTCCAGGCATTTTTTTTGGCACTCCCCTTCAACTCTATCGGTTCAGCTCATTCGAAGCAAATTGGCTGTGATAGACGGACAGACAGACACACGAGTCCGTTTCTTTATTCGGAATTTTGGAACCCTAAAAGCAGCTTCTATGAAAGTGTGTGTATGTATGTGTGAATGTTCAGGATGTTAACAAAAATAATTATATACATAGTGTGTAACGTTACCTTTGCAGATCTCGCGCGGGTGGCGTTTATTATTCAGGGGTTGCTTGACTACTGGCGGCGGCGGTGGCGGGTGCAGCACGCTCCGCTCGTCAGTGTACGCTGCCTTATATCTACCTAGTGGGTTGCTGTGACTGATAAAATAGAGCTTGTAATAACAATAAAAGCCACTCGCAGAGGTAGTGGTCAAGCGCTCAGTATTAATTACGTCCTGTGTGTGTCGCGTCGCGCCGAGAATCGCCGGATGCTTCACGCGGGTCCCCAAGCCACTCAGGTAGTTAACCGCTTAATTGCGATCCCTGCTGCCTTCTGAAATAAATAAGAGACAATATAAAATATCTACGTTTGTCCGAACAACGGCCATTACAACATAAGATGATGAGAGGATATTGATCATAATTTACATGCGGTGACGCGTTTGATTCGCTCGCGGCCTGCGGTCCGGCGATGTCGCTCATTTGCGACCACTCTGTAATCTGACCGCGAAGGACAGTAATGGCACGATGTCGTTTTTATAATTATGATATACAGAGTGTAACGGAAAGGTGTGGTCATATTTTAAGAACCACTTCAGCCTATGGAAACGAACAGCTTTTTCAAAGAAAAAAAAAAATCCCAAAAAAAAATTGAACTTTGCATACAAAGTGATCATCAGCTGATCAATATTTGTATGGGGAGTAAAATTTTTTTTTAGAATTTCCTCAATTTTTCTTGAATAATGTTGTTCATATCGACGGGCAAATGCAGTTCTTAAAATATGACCACACCTTTCTGTTACACTCTGTATACGCAAATAATGTGCACAAAATGATCAAATTGTACAATTTTCCTCTTACAAAGTCATGAAGCCATTTACGACAAGTTGTGGTGTCTACGAGAGTAGTGGTTTTCTCGGACGCGACGAAAATTAAATAATGCATCGGAGTGTGGCATCGGGCTATGAGCGGTCCGAGCGCTGCGAGTAAGCTCGTTCGTAGCAATAACTACCTACGTTTAGGGTGTAGTCTATCAACTCCAGTTTACACCCACCTTAACTTTTAACACGTCACATCTTAGGTATATGTATCAGCTTCTTCTAAGTTATCTTTATAACTATTCCCAGAATCAATTTTTTTTCGTTTTTAATGACGAAAACTATGATTAAAAGCTGTAATACCTATAGATCTTCTTCTTCTTATTTTCGTGTCGTGGTACATTTAAAATTTAGTTATACTGTTTGGGCCCAGTAAGTGGCCACGTTTATAGCGGCATCGGAGGCCCTTTTCAAACGGCCTGCTACTGCTGGCTCATGTTCTAGGAAGGAAAAACAAGGATACCATAGTTTCTATCACGTAGCTGCTTTATACACACTTAATGTGAGTCAATAAAACTAGACGTCTACTGGTTCTGTCCCAGTGTGTGCCGTTGAAACCTAATTCGTACAATTAAATAGCGATCAGCGTCGCTCCGTCCCGCTTCGTTCCGCAGCGTCCTGCTCCGTCCCGCCCCGTCCCGTCGCGCAACAAAAGTAATTACTAATTAGCCACTGTAATTGTACTCCAACCAAATTTCAATTTAGACATATTAGCTGGACAAATGTTCCGCTCACATAATTATGTGATGCTAATCGCTTTTCATTTACCGGCCTTTCATGGGGCTAATAACTGTGATTCTATGCTCGATTTTAATCACTTATTAATGCATTTCAAGATTATCGAAACCATTTGATAGAAGCCTACATCCAACTTATTACTTTTATTTAAGGCACAAAACTGTAGTCACTGCTCATAAATATTAAATGAGTACTAAAAGAAGAGTATAACTCCACAACATGTTACTGAGTGCCTGTCGTGAGCTAGTGTTGGTATAGTAAGCTCACTGTAGTCGCGTGAGAGCACCGAGCACGAGCAGCGCGCAGCACCCGCGGGGTGCGGCGTCGTGTGGAGACAGAAAGCTAACGCGAGTGGATTACTTTGACAGCCGTAATGCCGCGCTCAACCGGTTTATTGTGTTGTTCAAAGGCGCTGCTAAGGAACATCCCGGAAAGTACATTCCCACAACACTGTTTTTGTACGTACCGAGGTGTGGGATACTTGGAACTCAAGAGAACGTGTTGTAATCAATAATCAATAATTAACTGTGGATGCGCCAATTGCGCTGCTTTGTTACAAATTAACAAATGAGGTGGCAAATTGATAGGCTAGGCGGTTAATTTTGGATAAGGGTGTAAAATGAAGGGCTTACCGGCCGATGTTCTCCCCGGAGCTCAGAGCAAAGCACAGCTTCACAATTATCACTTTATCACCACCGAAGATTAGCGAATTATCAAAGTTCTGATTATTTTTCCAGCGCACACGCGGCTAGTAGTAGGTTCGCACAGCCATTGACTTTACGTCACATCACGACTGTCATTAGAAAATATCACAGCACCTTTTGTAGTCTTCTCACTCACACCCGTTAGATCGGCCAGTAATTATGACAAGGATGGAGCAGGAAAGGAGACCACCAGAGCGATGAACGAATAATATGACAATCGGTGTTGCCAGTATATAATACTTTAGAATGTTGAATCCAGCTCAACCATTCCCCCCGGGATTGAAGGGATGCCTTCAAGAATTTAAGGCGTATAACACGGGAAATTTATACACTGTAGCATTGCTTAGTGCAATGCAATCAAATGTCTAACAACTAGCATTAACCTAACCTAACCTAAATGACTAAGCTAAACGAACTATTGGTTAGGTAGTGGGCAAAGACGCACGACGGGACGCAAATAAGATCCAGTCGTTGTTTTAACCCGAACGACGCGAGTGACCCCGGTAGAGTCGGGGAAGACTTCCTCTACAATACCTAAAGGCCAATGAAGCGGAGGTGAATTATCGGTAATAAGAATCACGACCGTGCCTACAGTGATCGGGTCCACCGTCGTGTTCCATTTGCGACGCGATTGTAACGTATGTAGATAACTCACTCTCCAGCGTTTCCAAAATGATTGTACTAATTTGTCTAATAACTCATGTCTAGCAACGATAGTTTTCTCGTCGATTTCCTCTGCAGGCAAGTATCGCAAAGGAGTGAGATTCAAAAAGTGTGCTGGAGTCAAAGCTAGTGGTTCAGAAGGGTCACTAGAGAGCGTCCTGCAAAGAGGTCTAGTATTCATCACCGATTCGACCTGAGTGAGCACAGTGCTCAACTCTTCAAACGAAAGGACAGTATCGTTTATGACGCGGTATAGGTGCGATTTTAGAGCCTTAATGTTCGACTCCCAGTTGCCGCCGAAGTGACTGGCTGCGGGAACATTGAGCGACCAGCCAATACGATTTTCCGCTAACAGGCGGCCGTATTCCGTGTTGTAGTACTTTGAACAAAGGAACTCGTGTAGTTCCGACAATTTACGCTTGGCACCTATGTAGTTCGTCCCGTTGTCGGAATAAATCCTACTTACCGGACCGCGTCTCGACAAGAATCTTTTAAAAGCGTTCATGAAACCAGCCGTGCTAAGGTCACCAACAAGCTCAATGTGTACCGCGCGAGTTGTCATACAGACGAACAAACATACATAAGCCTTGGTAGACCGAATCCCTCGACCGCGAGACATAGTGACCTTAAACGGACCAGCGTAGTCCGTGCCGGTGTGGACAAACGGTTTAGCGGATTGAACCACGCGGCAAGGTCTATGATCAGCCATCTCCGGAAAGCTTGGCTTAGGACGAAGGCGGAAACAGGGAATGCATTTATGAACCCTACTCCGGATCAAGTTGCGGGCGGAAAGAATCCAGTACTTCTGCCGCAGGATCGACATCAGCAGGTCGGGACCGGCGTGGCAATTTAATTTGTGTTGATACTCGACTAGCAGGTTTAAAAGAGGGTCCTTACTTGGAAGCAAAATGGGGTATTTACCATTGTAGTCTAAATCCGAATTCGTTAAGCGTCCTCCGACTCTAATGAATCCATCCTTGAGGAACGGCTTTAAATGCCGAAGAGTGGGGCTGCAATTCTTGCCTTCCCTAAGTCTGTCAATCTCAGCGGAGAAGTGAAAGCGTTGAAGCTCACGGAGAACAAACAATTCAGCGAAGTCGTAATCCGATGCTGACATGCGATATCCAATAGGCAAGAGTTTCACGAATCGACATATGTAAATTACTGTGCGAAGCAATTTACTCCAGGACGAAATACGATCGACCAATGAAAGGATAAGAGATCTTTCGATTGGTGCAGCGACGATCAGTGAAGATTTCTTCTCTTCGGGTGCTTCGGACACCGATGAAGGGTTAAATGAAATAACAGGCCACTGAGAAACGTCCCAGTGAGCCCACGAAGGACCGCTGAACCAAAGTGGATGGTTGATTATTTGGCCAGGTGTGAGGCCCCGAGATAGACAATCCGCAGGATTGTCTGAACCAGCTACGTGGTACAAATCCTTTGGAGATAAATCTCCCTGAATCCTCGACACTCTGTTGGCCACGAAGGTGTTCCAACGATGGGGTGACGAATGCACCCAACAAAGAGCGGTAGTCGAGTCTGAAAAGGCGAATATGTTACGAACCGCAATGCGATCTCGACAAACCGATATGACATTTTTTATGAGCTGCGCTAGCACAAGAACAGCGCACAGTTCAAGCCGAGCAAGAGAGAGACCACTTTCTTAGGAGAGACCTTTGATTTAGCGGTTATCAACCTAACGATATTATTATCGCTATTTTGAACGTGGAAGTAAACCACTCCCCCATAAGCCTTCTCACTGGCGTCAGCGAAAGCCAAGATAGTGACCACACTATCGGCGACGATCCCAATGTGACGTGGGATTTTTATATTACAGAGCAAAGGAAGCTCCTCCTTAAAACGAGTCCACAGTCGGACTATATCTTCAGGTGGGGTATCATCCCAGTCGCATTCGCATAGCCACAGCTGTTTTATTAGAAGTTTAGCGTACAGGACGACGGGCGCAACAAATCCCATGACGTCCCATATCTTAGCGACACACGACAACATGGTACGCTTAGTGCAACTCTGAGCGGGAGCATTGACCTTCATACAGAAGTGGTCCGATGCAGATGACCAGCACAAGCCCAATACCTTATGCTGATCAGATCCATCAAATTCCTTGACAACTGGTAGGCGACGCGAAGGGGGTATCGAATCCAGAACGGCTTGGGAATTACTGGTCCATTTGACCAGTTCAAATTGACCCGCCTTCATTAGGCCGATCATTTTCAAAGCGGTGGAAACGCCCTGGTCTTCCGTGGGAACGGAGTGGACAAAATCATCCATGTAAAACCCCGCTGCGACTATATTCCTGGCCTGAGGGTAAGAGCCACCCTCGTCCTCTGCCAGCTGCTTAATAGTACGCAGCGCATGAAAGGGGCTTGACTTAAGCCCAAAAACGACACGATTAAATTCATAAACCTGTAAAGGTTCCTGAGGTGAAAAGCGATACAAAATGCGTTGGAAACGTCGATCAGCCTCTCTGATTCCAATGCTTAGAAACATTTGACGAATGTCAGCGGAAAGCGCGATCAAAAATAAACGAAAACCAATTATAATATTGAACAAGTTCCCTTGTAGGTTCTGACCACCGTACAAGAGATCATTAAGCGAAACGTGGGTGGTAGTTTTACAACTACCATCCAGAACAACACGAAGTTTGGTTGTGACCTTGTCCTCTCGGATCACACCATGATGCGGAATAAAATACGAAACTTCGGAAGAATCCGAATTTGTAGGGGAAATATAACCCTTTTCCAAATATTCGAGAATGACACCGTCATACGCGGCCTTTAGTTGAGGAGAAGCTTGCATCTTTCTCTCCAAGCAATAGAACCGGCGTTCACTGGCTTGGCGCGAATTACCAAGGGACTCGACATCACCCTTGAAAGGCAAAGCTAACACGTATCGCCCGTCGTTATCCCGAGCGGTAGTACGGGTGTAAAACTCCTCACACAACCTGTCATCCGGGCTTAATACTGGAGGGACGTTCACCTCTTCTAATTCCCAGAATTTCCGGACAGCTGCGTCCAACGGATCCGCGGTACAGCAGTACGAGACGGTCGAGCTGCTGGCCGCACGGACCGGTGCTTTACCTACGATAACATAGCCAAGGACGCTTTCCCAAGCGATCGGCGAAACACTTGAAGACCGTCCCTGAACCTTATTTGATAAGAATAAATGCGGGAAAATTTCAGCACCGATTAACACTTCAATCGGTTCTGGTGCAAAGTATCTATCGTCTGCCAACGGTAAATTTTTGAAATTAGTCAAAAGCGAAGTATCAACCGAGGCGGTTGGCAGACGTTCAGTAATTTTATCAACTACTAATGACTCGACGTCATATTTTATATTTCGATCGAAACGAGAATGAATTTTAAATTCTGCGGAACCCTGTATTGCTTTACTCGAGCCCCCTATTCCCTTTACGGTAGAACAAGCAGGTCGTTTATTCATATTCAAACCAAGGCGCTGACAACAATCGCGAGTTATAAAGCTGCTCTGGGAGGCGCTGTCAAGTAAAGCCCGAACGACATGCTCATTTCCACGAGTGTCTACAATAATTATGCGCGCTGTGCCTATTAAAACGGTCATAGGTCCTCGTAGCGAAGGGTTATCCTTATTGAGGACGTGGGACAAAGAATACAACGCGACATCTGTGCGCGCGGGAAGCGTCGAGTCACTCGTCTCCGCCCGATCAGCTGATCGCGCCGGCGGTGGCGAATGCGAGCGTGCTGCGCTCGAATGCGAATTCCTATTATCGGGGCGGCTGCCGAAGCATAACAGAGTATGATGCTTGCGAGAGCATCTTTTACACTTAGACGTAGAACTACATGCTGATGAACGATGACCACCACTTAAACAATTTATACATAAATTATTGGACTTTACGTATTTGAAGCGTTTATTTGGCTTATAATTATTAAAAACCTTACACTTATAAACGAAGTCATGAGTTTCGTTGCATAGAACGCAAGCGGCGGCTTCCGAGCTAGCCGTGTAAGCGACTGTACTAGTCTTACGATCGAAAGGTTTCTTGTTGATGGCCTTAGCAACAGATGATTGCGTACATTCCAACACCCTTATGTGATCCTGCACGAAACTAACTAAATTAGAAAACGAGGGAATCTCAGAACAGTTAGACCCTAACTTATAGCTAGATTCGAACGTACGCGCGGTATCTGAATCGAGTTTTTTAGTAGCGATATATAACAACATAAAGTCAGCGAGGTCGCTTAGCTTTAAGTTTTTTAAGGCGGCCGCTGACGTAGCGAATTTATCTAGAAATAATTCCAAACTACTTGGAGTACCTGACGAGATGGGCTTAAACCCAAATAGTTGGTCTAAATATGAAGTGGCCGACCGCCGTTTATCTTCATATCGTTTGCAAAGCGATTCGAAAATAAGTGGGTAATTGTCAGCTGATAAATTAAGCCCAGAGCACACTGCACGAGCCCTATCTGACAACTTCCCTATTAAATAATATAATTTCTCACTGTCGGTCAGTGAGTTATTATTATGTACGGTGTTACGAAGGCTCGCAATGAATATCTGCCAATTTTTAATATCACCGTTAAATTCGGGAATTTCAATTGGTGGCAATCGCGGCGTCTGTTTGACCTCACTATGAGGCCGAATTTGCAGTTTTTTCTCGGCACGCCTTATTCGGCCTAGCAGGTCTCCAAACGAGGAAAGTGCCTGATAATTGATGACATAATCGGGATTTAATTTAATCTCATGGGCTACGATATCGTCCAGCACTCTTTCAAAATCCACACGCAGTGTATCTACAGTTTCAAAATCGCAAAGGAATGATTCTCTATCGAATTCCTCTGATTCGATATTTTTAGCTTTATCACAAATACCTTGCATGCGAGAAAATATATTATCTCTTTTAGCTATAAGCTTTCTTAAAGTAGGATCAGTGCGAGACATGATTGTAGCCTATTAATCCACGAAACAATTAGAGAAACAGGTGTTGTAAGTACCTGTTATATCCACAGGCCGACTCTGCGTGGTCGGTAATTCAATAAATTGAACTAACGGGTTAGTTAATATTTAACTACCATAACGCGAGGGGGGGGTGAGCGACACCCTACTAGTACGATTACTAGTCAATATTACGAAATTTGCAATCGAAAAAATAAATATGCGTTTGGCGTTAATTCGCTCAGTGTGAATCAAGCCTTAGAACGATATTTTACGAACAAAGAACAAAGAGATATAGATGTACCCACTTATTGCAATAATGAGTGGTGGAATCGATATTCCTAATGTTATAATAGAACTATAGGATTATCATGCGAACTACAACAATATATATGTATATATAGCTACGACAAGTATATACCGTGCCTTATATGGCCTGGTATTTACGCGGGACGAGCGAACGTAACTAAATATTTCGATATTTTATTAAAGTACCCTCACTTAGATACTTATGCGGTTACTACGAGAATGTTCGATATACCTAGACTTCGATAAATCTAGGGAATGGCTGGCTGGAAGCAATATCCGGTTCGAAGGACCAAAATGGATGCGCCAATTGCGCTGGTTTGTTACAAATTAACAAATAAGGTGGCAAATTGATAGGCTAGGCGGTTAATTTTGGATAAGGGTGTAAAATGAAGGGCTTACCGGCCGATGTTCTCCCCGGAGCTCAGAGCAAAGCACAGCTTCACAATTATCACTTTATCACCACCGAAGATTAGCGAATTATCAAAGTTCTGATTATTTTTCCAGCGCACACGCGGCTAGTAGTAGGTTCGCACAGCCATTGACTTTACGTCACATCACGACTGTCATTAGAAAATATCACAGCACCTTTTGTAGTCTTCTCACTCACACCCGTTAGATCGGCCAGTAATTATGACAAGGATGGAGCAGGAAAGGAGACCACCAGCGCGATGAACGAATAATATGACAATCGGTGTTGCCAGTATATAATACTTTAGAATGTTGAATCCAGCTCAACCAAACTGGATCCTTAAGTCACAATCCTTTATTTTTAAGTGAACCGGAATCTGCGCGTTAATAATAATTACAAACAAGTTTATTTAAATTATTATCAACACAAAGCAATGCTATTAATTAGCTGTTGAGTTCAGTACAAAGGTCGCATTATGTCGGCGATGGTATCGCTCAAAGCGTTCAGATGACGAGACAAGACGGAAATGAGAAATTATCGCACAAAACAACTAAAGGAACTAAGTTGTTGGGACAACGCTTTGCACACGAGCGTTTGATGAAAAGTTCTGATTTAATTGAAAATCATTGTGACAACGATCTGATAGATGATGAATACTTTTAGTAAAGAGTATAAGTATTCATCATCTATGAGATCGTTTTATCATCGTTTTACATATCTAAATCATATTTAACGGACACAAAAAAGAGAAAAAAAAGTGAGATTAACAAGATGCAGTACCTTATAACACAAATCGTATGCATCTTTAATTCAGCAATAAATATTGCTATAAAATCAATGAACTGAAATAAATTTCAATTGAATCCGACCAATCTCATAGTGTGATAATTCAATATCCATCCCTCGTAAACAATGATGTTGCTATAAAAATGACAATGAACATTGTTCCACTCCTCGCAAGACAACTATTTTATGATCGCTGTTATCACTCTGTATGAATGTAATTTTTCAGCGATTCACCGAAATAATATCAATTTGTTACGTAGCTTTAATTTCGTCCAGGACATATATTTTCTTTTATTCGTAACATAAATATGGACACCGTTTTCATTATTGGCACGTTAAGCAAGCATCCGATACGATACGTTCAAAAACGACGCGCGCGTTGCGTTTTTCATGCGGCGATTACAGACGACCCAAATGTAGACAGGCACACAGTGCCACACAGCAGACACTAACAGAAAGATAACCGAGATATAGATATTCTATTTCACGAAGGCGGGTTGGACTTTGATGTTTAGATTCACGTGCATTGTTCCTGTGTGCGTATTTAAGCTGTTCTATCAACACCGAGTGCTCCGAGTGTACGTGAAACTACACACACATCCACGACCAACCTACCTTGGTGAGATAGAACAACTATAATACATATAACGATAGAGTTGGTTATAAATTAAAACATGGTGGACATCCCACCCACAGGCACATAACGTTTTGGGAACCCATTCATTGTGCGTACAGCTAAGAAGTGATTCCTTTTTTTTTATGTTTGATAGGCTCGCGTTTGACCACTATCTTAAAAACTAGGTCAAACGCGTGTGATAGATTATCCTAATTATAGGTACTTATTGTTATTATCATGAGTATTCTTTTTATTGTTAAAAGTTGCTAAAATGGTAATGTTTGGCATAATCTAAAACTCGTAATAAGTATGTAATACCTAATTTACATTAATTCTTACATTATTTCAGTATGTCTGAAAAATTAACTAGTTAAAATATTGAGGAATAATGTAGCAAAACATAGAAAATATTTCAAACGGATATCCACCTTTTATGACGGTAGATAGAAATGTCAAAGTTGTTTGTTCACATTGGAAATAAATACATAGTCTTGTCTTTGTGCTTTTCTTAATAAATCCCTTCCTTAAAACACCACATTCACAATAAGTAAATAAGCAAATAAATAGGTATATAAAAGATAAATAAATAGGTAAATAGATAGATAGATAAGTAACGAATATTAAATATTTACATACATCTGGTTACATATCTACACATGTATATACAATAATCCTAACACGTGCCTATCATCAATAAAAAAAAAAACATCACCCTTACCATCAGATGAGCGTGAGCCTAATAATAATAAAAAAAAATGTAATAAATTTTGCGAGATATTAAAATCTCGATGTATTGTGAGTAGATCATTTCAAATACATTAATGACATCCGACTTTGGTAATTTCTAATACATCCGACATTGGTAATTTCTAATACATCTTACTTTATTACCAATTTATGTTATATTTGCCATTTTTAGTTTAACTTAACCTACTTAAACTAATCAAACATTGGTCAGCCATTCGTGCTATCTTGGCCGAGACGCCAAGCTAGCATCTCTTTAAACAGAAAGTGTGACAATCAGTCGATACTAGTAACTTCTATTTCGTGCTATAGCGTAGTAACTTTAGTCGTTCATGTTATTGTACGTAGTAGATCTTCTGCCATTTGCTATCCACTGACACAACGCACTACGTATCAATTGGAATCAATTGTCGGGCATCTGCATTGCGATGCGATAAATCTGTTGGTGTCGGTCGGACGCGGCCGGGGGTGGGGTACAAGTGAGGGGGGTAACGAGTACAATCATACAAACTGACGGGGTGAATGATGGGTAGTGAGGTGATGCGGGAACTAGCCGGTCAGCTGCACCTGCACCGAACGGTAACGTCAGAGGTGAATCTGTAGCGTTTGATGAATTGACGGTATCAGGAAAACGGTTTAAAATAACTGACGTGTATTTGTAGGATAATTGTGTGAAATTCAAAGACTAAAAATATTACCTACGCCAAAATGAAATTACCACCCTGGGCCTTTGTTTTTGTAAAACAATTGAACTCCTTCATCGTGAGCTCAAACTACCAGGACATCATAACGTCATGGTGTAAACATTTATAGCGGGTTGACGTGGACGAAGACGAGTGACTGTCAGCCGCACAGTCTGCTCTGATCATTGACATATAAATTATATGGACTGGACATGTTTGACTATAGAAAAAACAGTTATACAAATATGTGGCATATCGACACCAAAATCATAAAAATACTGCTATCTCTTTTTAACTTTCTTAATTTTGCATAAGTGAAAAAGGCTAGTAGTATTTTTGACAGTTACTATAATGGCAACCCTTCATTCCTATCGTCATTGAAATACCTATTTGCGGCCAGTTCGCCATTTTATCCTCTCAGTGTTTGGTACCAAAGTTGGGTACATCAACTGTCAAATGCTCGTAAACAATGGATATATTTTGTGAATTTTGGAGTAATTTTGCTGTGTTATTGCGTTTGAACTCGGTTGTTTAGTGGAAGTCGTCAATAGCAAGATGCCTAATTGCAATATAATCGGATTTGGCATCAAAAGAAGCGGAAATCACCCGAACATAACTTTGCACCAGTACGTATACTTAATTTTAGCTAAAATATCTTTATATTTAGTTATTAAACAAAAGATTCTGTATTTGATGAAGAGTTTAGGTAAAAAGCATTCATAATTTTCCGTTTGCCTTTCTTTTTAACAGTTGTATTTCATGAAATCATTTTCTTGTTTTTGTAGGGCTAGAGTAGTGCGTGCATGACATTATTGTTTATCGATAATGCTATTTTATTATGGTTCTTTATTGGTTTTACGTTTTACTTTCAAGGCTGCCTGCTAATAAACGAAAAAAGAAAATTTTGCTGGAAACAATCAGTGTTGTAAAAAAGCTGTCAACAAAAACAATTCTTAATATTCTGTTCCCTTCCCTTTGAAGAGAATCATGTTTCAACCGGACACTGAATAAAGTAACACTGCGTGACGATGCTTTACGTTCACGAACCATAATGGTAAGTAACATTGTTTGTTATAAAATGATTGCGTAGTGATAAATGATGGTGATGACTTCAAGTGCAACACTTGCCTAACGGGCACAAAGAGTGTGTTTGAGTGTAGTCCTAAGATTAATTGCCAAAATAAGACAAACTTGTTTATTTGGTTGCACTAAGTCCGCAAGTGAAGGTAGTGGTTTGACTGGCCTGTTGGTCTAGTGGTTAGTGACCCTGACTGCTATGCCGGAGGTCGTGGGTTCGATTCCCACCCAGGACAAATGTTTGTGTAATGAGCACGATCATTTGTTCTGTGTCTGGGTGTAATTTATCTATAATATGTATGTATTTAGAAATATATAAGTATGTTTATCAGTTGTCTAGTACCCATAACACAAGCTCTGCTTAGCTTGGGCCTAGATGGCGTTGTGTGATAGTTGTGGAATATATTATTATATTATATTACTAAGTACTTACGTACATACTCCTTTTAAAGGAGTTTTTTAATGTCACCAGTAGTCTGCTTTTTGTGTCACCACTTTTAAGTATATTAGCAGTGTTATTCTGTAAAAATCTCCCTGTGAAAACTTGGGTGAGGTGAACATTAAGTGAGCTTATGTACGATTATTTAGCTCATTATCCACTCGAGAGCTACTGAACTAGTGAGCTATTGAGCGAGTGAGTGAGAAGTGCACTCAACGACCGAACGAGAACTCTTCTCAACCTACAAATTGCAAATTAAATGAGGCCATTTAAAATAATAAGTAACAATCCTAATAATAAAATTGAGAAACATCAAACATATTAATAATTTTATTGCTTGTTTACAGCCTGCAATTCCATCAAATATGTCTGGCATTTTAATTGAAAGTGATCAAATTCAAGACGAACTCTCAACATCTCGATATGGTGCTCTGAATATGGTATTTAGTCTCCAGCACGTCCGCTGCGCCAGGTTTAGCCGCTACCGTCTCCGCTGCACCAGATTTGGCTGTTAGCACCTCCACTGCACTAGGTTTAGCCGCTAGCACCTCTGCTGCGCCAGATTTATCGGTATGACTAGCTTCAGTTTTTCTTGCCATCATTATTTGCGAATTTGATCTCAATGATAATATGCAATCGACTGAATTGACTGTGTGGGAGATATCTCTCGCTTGTCTTCATTATCTATTAAAGCTTACTTTTATTTTATTTGATTTCAGGTACACATTAAAAATGATTAAGAAATTAAAGGACAAATGTCAAAAACAGCCCAAGAAGAAAAGTCCAAAAAGAGACATAATGAAAAAGTTAGAAAACAAACGAATAAAAAAATCTTCAGTAATAATTTCTTTCCCTTTTAAATCTTTGATAGATTTAAAAAGGAAAGAAATTTATTAAATTCAAAACCCCAAGCTCTGTTTATTAATTAAAAGTGTAATAGACGTATACATGAATTTGAGATTCGTGGGAAGAACTACTGAAAGAATATCACACAGAAATTACCAGAACAGAATTGTATTGTTCAGAAATGAATGAGATTGATTTGTTTAATATAAAGACTATTATAATAATTGTTGACTTTTAATAGTTTTAATTAAAACCCAAAAATCATCTGCATGTTAGAAAAGATATATGTTGGAGATGTCAGTGCCTGGGAGCCCACTGCGGATTCAGCGTCATTTGTTTTCTTTGAACTTGTTGCTTCCGTCTCGAAGGTCTACTTAACGCAAGGCTCTAGAATAACACTAACACTGTTACTTTTACATTTCATTTTAATTGACGCAGAATACCTATTCGATGTACCTACTTACTGCATTTCGTTTCTTGTAATAGCTAAAAGCGTATATTCCAAGACACTAAAACAAAACTGACTTCAAATATTTTTTATTTTTTAAAAACCTGGCTGAAAAACAAGTTGGTGGGAGTTATTTTAGTTCAATTATTGATTTCATGCAACCAACTACATCATACTGCTTGAAAAGTGACTTGTATGGAACTTTTCATTTGATTTTTTAAGTCGGGTTTTTGAAAATGTTTTTTATTTTTATTTTATACACTTCAGTAAGTTAGATTTTTGGGATAGCCTCCTCGAACCCTTTATTTTGATACCCCACTTAATATAGTTAGTCGACTTTCATTTTTTTCTTTTTCACATTTTATGGCGTCTGTTGGTCGCCATATTTTATTTTGATTACTGTCATGTCATTAGCAGCACTCGCAAGATGGAAATAAATCGATTCACGTAAGAATTATCAAAATCGGCCCACACTTTCGGTCTCTAAAACACCTCAAAGGAACAAATATACATACATTTAATCATAAATACATACATAGGCTGATAAACACATTACCCTCCCTTGCGTCGTGCAGTCGGGTAAAAAGGAAACTACGTATTGCGGGGTTCTGGAAAATCATGGCGCTTCTGACCTTCTGGTCGCGCGAAAACTAAACCTTAGTAGCGTTCTAGCGCTGCGTGTCTATACTGTTTTGATAAGAAGACTAATTATTGTTTCAGCGCGAACATTAGTTACTCTTGTCAAAATGTAGCATTTCCTTTGCTTTTATGATAGCCTCTCTATTACGTAGTAACATATTACCTCAATGCCACTGGTAAAAATACCCGTTGATATTGTACCGTAACAATATGAAAGCATTCTCACAATCTTTTATCGATGTTTTTAATAAAGAGATATCGATATGGGCTACTCTATTATCCGCCATTTTATCCTCTCAGTGAAGTGTAGGTATGGCACGTTTTTCTTGTAGGTATGCCCAGTCCATATAATTTATATGTCAATGGCTCTGATGCACTGTGTCACAATGATCACATGTCACATGATGGAAGACACACTTTACGCTTCTTCTGGGCATTCTGTACCAATGCAGATACTCGAGAGTTTACAAAATAAACTCTCTGATCACTTGTTAAGGTTACAGTGATATTGATTAAAAAAGTTGGAATGGACGGTCAAAAACTTTTTAATTGTCGGCTGCATGAAAATATTTATTTAGGTATTTTCCTTCCCGGCAACAATACGGCGTATTTTTCAATAAGTTATAAGTTAACCGAGGCTCATTCGCAGTTATATTGGTGCCGCTTTCAGCGATTCGGGTTTCGAGTAATAATTTATTTTACGCAACTTTTATTTGAAGTTAACTATACACAATGTCGGCTGTAATGAGTGGAGAGCTGGCACGACACCTTACAGGAGATCCTCATCTGTGATCGCTAGTTATGCTGCTTTACCTAGTAATACATCGTATTGTAATCACAATCATGGACTGCTGAGTTTATTTTGACAAACAGAAATGTGTTTCCAACAGGACTGAAGTCCGTTATCGCATCACGTCACCTCCGGAATGAACCTTCTAATCACAGTCGTTGAGTGGCTTCAGACTTGACTCCGAACGATTCGCACGTTAAGACTGGATGCTGGTATTCATTCCCACGAATTATGTTAGCCCAAATGAAAACTATAACGCAATGTTTTTATTTACCTAACACTTGATACCCCTGTTTGCTGGCCTGCACTCAAATTGAAAAACTCACTTTGCAATAAACGTCGTTTTTTGTTCACATTTTCTTTTACAGACACCGAAATAAGTTACCGATATAAACAGAACGATTAATTATGTTGACTATTAAGCGAAGTGCAGTTAAATCGTAATTATTGTAAATTACAGCGTTGTCATTTTATTAACGTGAACAAGCGAGCAAATTAAGCGGTAAGCGATGAGTGCAGCGCTCGAGCGCGCGGATCCGAGACCCGCGGTATTTATCATAATCCCAGTATTTAAAGAGCTCGCCCCAAGAATGTAATAGAGCGGCTTGAAACCGCGGCCGCGGGCCAGCGCGGGGTGATGCGGGAGGAGGGTACAACTTTTGAATACATTCGCCGCGCGCGCAATTACTGTATTATCTGCAGTCCCGCCGTGCCATACGCCGCGATATTACTCCACATTCTGCTGCGCTTTAGGTGCCTTTTTTTTTGTGGGGTGCGAAATCATCCAATGACTTCTCCCGCTCTGGGTGGAGCGGGAGGGCGTGTCAGACTCTTACTGACTAAAACCCACCCCTGTTCCTTCCTGCCCTGAGTGCCCAGGGGCGAGGTAACTCTGTTTCGAATTTATCCTCAACCGCCGGGCAGGCATCGGCCATAACGGGCCCCGTCTTTATTGCTGACAACTTTTTGAGGCGCGCGTGGAACACTACGCGCTGTCGACTCTCGGGCCTGGTGCTGATCGGACGGCGAGCTACCCATTACTCGCCGTCCGCAGGCCCGGGTGCGCTTTAGGTGCCTGTCATTCTTATGAAGGGTGAACGAAATTGTTAATAATTGTTTGTTTCCTCTAAAGCTCGCCATTCGTCAAACGTAAACATCCGTCAAGCCCCGCCCGCATACGACAAACCGGATTTCAAGTGTCAGTTTGACATTTTTTCTCAGTTATGACAGCATATATTTTTGTCCGAGGGCACCTGAGACGACCAATAATGTCTATGGCCAAGCGTGTAAATGTTGCCACAGCATAAAATACATTGCGTTTTGATAATAATAGAGGTAATAACGAGTGAATCGCAAAACTCACTGGTGAGTTTCAGTGCTCAACGGTTGTCGGTCAATGAAACTCACCAGTGAGTTTCCGGGCTCTACAGGTTGTAGTTGAAAATGTAAAAGCATTTAACAGTTGGTTTTAGTACTTAAATTATTGACAATGGTAAATTATTCAATATGGTAGGTAAGTTCTTAGGTACATCTGAGCTAAAAAATGTCAGAACAAAATACACTAAACAATTACATACATTATAAATTAAAAATAAATACGAATAAGCAGTTCTGGTAGGTAACTTACTTTTAAATTTTTAGTAAACAGGAGTTATCACAGATCAATGTACATTAGGACAACAACATTTGATGCCTTGATCCTTAATATTAGAATGTTGGCAGCAATTCAAGTGCACCGCATCCTGAGTGGATCCACGTCGGCGGCTTAAGGAACCTACTGAATCGATGGCTACGAGTATATTCATGATGTCCTTTGAGCTCTCCTGACTTCGGAGGGACATTTTAGTCATTTTTGTATTTTTTTTCTATTTTAATATTTATTATAGTATATTAAATTTTATTCAGTAGTAAGTTTTATGCTTTAAAACAAATTTACATATTTATAAAATACTTACTAACTATATTTTTCTACTTTGGTAGTATTTTTGCATCAGTGTAGATGAGGACTTTATGAAGCAGAAATACATGAAGACATGAGATGACGGTGGCCATAGGTACAGTCGTACAAGTGAGTTTTCAATCACGAGAGCATCGCACAAACACGTTTTGGTTTGTGCATATATAAATAATAATACACACACACACACACATACAGCTAATCTATCCTAATTGAGAATACAAGGTGCACAAAATATATTTTTTTGTTTATGTGATAGAGTAAACGATGCTGTCTGTGTTAGTATTGACTGTGTGGCAGACACCGGCGCCTTCCTCCTACAGCTTTAAACATCAAAAACAAGCAGTATATGTCAAGCATAATGATTTTAACAAATAATAGATTTTTGTACAGTTTTTGTAAATGCTAACATAAGTATAACAGAAGTTTTGAATTAAAATAATTTAATAACATTTTTTTTTCGTGTCTTTTATGATATGGCGGAGGCAAGGAGACATTTTAAGGCTGAACTTAAGTGGTGTCAGAACAGGCAGGATCAACTTAAAATGAATCTCCTTGCTTTCAACCACTCTAACAAGGACTTTAGGCATTTTTGGAAAAACACAAATAAAATGAATGTGCGGCCTAGTCTCCCGGTGAGTGTCGGTGGTATTACCAATCAAGTAAGAATATTGCTGAAGCTTTTAGGGACCACTTTTCAGTGCAGTCACTCCTGGGCTCATCGTCTCATGGAGCAAACGGTGCTGAGACCATTGAGACTGAGCGGAACGCGAAAGTACCAGCCAAGAGTGTGGCTACCATTATTTCGAGAATGCAACGTGGGAAATCGCCGGGTCACGATGGTCTCAGTATCGAACATTTTAAACATGCGGGAGTCCATCTGCCTAGAGTTTTGTCGCAATTTTTCACTCTGTGCCTTGGTCATTCCTATCTACTGGAGCCACTTATGCGGACGATAGTGGTCCCCATAGTTAAAAACAAAACTGGTGACACATCCGACATGAACAACTATCGACCCATCTCGCTAGCCACCACCATGGCCAAGGTGCTTGACGGTTTGATGAAAGGCTGCCTCTCAGAATATGTTAAAGTGCATGACGCACAGTTCGGATTCAAGGCGGGCGTTTCCACGGAGAGTGCCATACTCAGCCTGAAGCACACCGTCAAGTACTACACCGCGAGGAGGACGCCGGTATACGCGTGTTTCCTTGATTTGTCGAAAGCTTTCGATCTTGTTTCGTATAATGTGCTATGGGACAAGTTGAGGGACACTGGTGTGCCGTCGGAGTACACAGCCCTTCTCCGCTACTGGTATGCTCACCAGACAAATCGGGTGAGGTGGGTCGGTACTCTGTCGGATGAGTATCGGATGGAATGTGGTGTAAGGCAGGGGGGGGGTTAAGCTCGCCCCTGTTGTTTCATTTATATATTAATCAGCTTATCGAGCGGCTGAGCAGCACTCGTGTCGGCTGTCATATAGACGGTATATGTGTCAATAACAAAAGTTTCGCGGACGACATGGTGTTGCTCAGTCCATCGATGAGCGGACTGAGGAAGCTACTCACGATCTGCGAGGCCTATGCGGAGGTGCACGGCCTTAAATACAACTCAAAAAAAAGCGAGGTGTTAGTGTTTACGGCACCTAAACAACAGCCCCGTCGTGTACCTCCAGTATATCTCAACGGCGTAGAACTAAATGTGGTGAATAGTTTTAAATACCTGGGTCATGTTGTCACCAGTGATCTTCGTGATGATGGCGACATAGAGCGCGAGCGCAGGGCGTTGGCGGTGAGGAGTAAAATGCTCGCCCGTAGGTTTGCTCGCTGCACGGCAGACGTCAAAGTGTGTTTATTTAAGGCGTTCTATCAGTCCTTCTACACGAGCGGTCTGTGGGTGTCATATACGAGCCGAGCCTACAACGTCCTGCGCGTACAATACAACAACGCTTTCAGGATGCTGTTGCGATTGCCGCGACGTTGCAGTGCGTCGGGAATGTTTGCTGAGACTCGTACGGATGGCTTTCACGCCATAATGCGTAAGAAAGCGGCATCGTTACTGCAACGCTTGCGTAGCACTCGGAACAGCATCCTGAAAATGATTGCTGGCAGAGTGGACTGCCCCATCCAAAGACACTGGGTGGGGATAAGTTTAGGCATAACTTAATTGATGTAAGTACTAATAACACTAACATAGCATGTAAGCACAATCTGTTACTGACCACTAACAACTTACGGACTGTAAGGTCTGAAATAAAGATATTTTATTTTATTTTATTTATTTTTTTATTAATCATAGATTAAAAATAATTGATAATAAATGTCAATAATTTCTAATAATTAATAATAAAAATGTTTAATAAATTCATAATAATAGATAATAATTTATAATACACTCTGCCTACTTATGAGGAAGATGGTCGCCCGTCATTTTTATAGCCTATAGTATTATTGTTTGGAGCACTGAGCACTAGGAGAACGTAAGATGCCGCGCCGTGTGGTGTGTGTCCATCTTTGTACATTTGTGTTGCATGAAGTTTTAATAAATAAAGTAAACTGACAAACTTGGAGCTCAGTGAGTCTTTACGCGGTGCTACATATATGAATTTATGTCCTATAATATTTTATGTTACCATGTCTTGTAGTACATATTGTTACGAGCTGGGTATGGGATAAATTATTTTACACCAATTAATTTACCTACTAAATATCCTTTATTAACTCAACAACTTATAAACACAAACACTAATTCGCTAATAATCACTATTCTCTTCGTAATCGCTTGTATTCGCATCCGTAGTCGAAATCAGACTGGCTCACTCGCCCGCCGTCCGGCCTATTTATACGGTCATGGAAGTTTCCAGAACATTGTCGAACTATCTTATAGTGGAATATTCTAGAAACATCTATGAACTTCTACACAGTACCACAATGGAATGTTCTCGAACCTAGTGGAAACTTCTGGAAACTTCGACCACATTCTCGAACGTTCCAGTGTAATACGGTCGACGTAACAATATTTTACTAATTCTAATGCTATTGCTTTATGCTAATGTTGTCTGAATGTTACAATGTTTTGAAATGGATGAAGTTGGCACTAAAACATTCCTTGCAGACGACTCCCAACTTATTTTAGGACCGGAGTACCTGAATTCTGACGAGTACTGAAGACCAATCCAATGTGAACTAACACCAATATTGAGACAGGTAACCTTAAGTGCGATATCATGTCATTAAGGGCAGACGTCCAGCACTGCCGGAGTTAAACCTGCCGTAATGCCGGGATCTTGGCGTAATCACCGCGCCTGGCAGACACCGTCATGTTATTAGTTCGCAGGTAGGTGCTCAGGAGTAATCCCTTAGTCCCTCCCCCACGACAACCCGTGTGCAATTGATGGGATGCCCTGATTCCTGCCAGGAAGAAACTTACAGGTATTGTATGGTAGACGTGATGGGCAATATCTACTCGTAGATTTAAACGACACCGGACCCGAGCAGCATTTGAACAAAAAATAAGAGAATTTAAATGACTTCAGACAGTGCACTAAACTCACTTACTGTTACAAAGTTTATCTAATACTATAAAACTGGCGCGAATATTCGACAGTCAAATAGACATGCAACAAAAGTTTATTCTCCGAGTGAAAAACTACATTTTATACTTAAATGGGCTGTGGGGAGCCCTCGTCCGGAAACTAGGGAAAAGGTAAAACAAAAACTGCGTCCAGTTTTTAACTACACCTTCCGAATGTAGGCAGTAGGCACTGAGTTAGTAGTTATTTATTCCGGGCCGTGTTGACTTTAGTGTTGACGGAGTGATTACAATGATGACAATGAAATCAGGAAAAGGATCTCCTTTGAACAGGTAGCAGTGGATAAGTAAATACGATTCAACCACTTTCCTCATCTACGATTGAATAAAGCTAGATAAAATGAGCTTAGGATTACTCTTATTATGATAAGTCTTTTTGTTATTGACTTCGTATTGCGACAATGATATGCTTCCAGGTAAAATATACCATAAAATTCTAAATTTTTCTTCATACATGCATATTTTTACGAGTTCACGTCACAAACTGTAAAACCATACGAATAAGAAGTACGGCATGCCCCGCATCATTTGTACTACGTCTCGGTTTCGTTGCATACATTCATTACATACAAAGAGCAAGTTCAGTTAAAAGACGTGTACTATGACACAGTTGCCATGTGGTCCCGCCGTGTCGCACCGCATTGCTCTGCACCACACCGCACCGCACCGCCGTGATTGCGACGCAACAGCTATAATATTATGAGTTGTTACTGCTCGCAGAACACTGTTTTGTTCAGGACACTTCAGGACAACTTTATTATTTTAGATTTATGTGTGAATCTTCACGGCGAAATAGTGCTTCACTTAGCTAATTAGCTAGAGAATAAAATATAGCTTAAGCTATATTTTAATCTAGTTGACGTTAAATAACAAGCGGTTGTATGGAGATCGAGGATTGTTTACTCTATAATTATCCGAATTTTGTTCTAAGATATTGCTCAAACACAGTTTTAAACTATTTCTCAACTACGAGTGAAACATGTTCGCTTGTTAGAACCGTTTTATTTACCGTGCGAAAAAATGTGTGCTTGCTCAGAGCACTTCGAAAAAGCGTGGTGTTTGGTTTGATCTGTACAAATAACTGACTTGCATCACTATAAAATCTTCTTAAAGTCTTCGATAGTTGAACTACGCGTAACTCAGATTGTAATTTCTATGTATTCGGCTTCTGTCTTTAGCAAAGGCTTAATAAATATTATGTAGATATATGTTAATTGTTTCGTTCATTACATACTTTAGAATTATTAAGATACAAAGTCATTTAGATTAATAGTTCTTGTGAGAAATAAAGTTCTTAAAACCCAAATCGTTGTATTAAAGATTTCATCAATAGAGATTTAACTTTCATATTTATTGTACCGCCATGTTTTGTTGTTATTAAAAACGGCTCAAAATCTGGTGTTGAATATTTATATGCCACACAGTACCTATCTATGAATGCACTAAATCACGAGCCCCTCCCCAATGCATTTAATTGATACATCTCGCCTGAACAGTGTACAGTCGACACTCGACAGACAACGACGCTGACAGCTGTAGCTATAGCGTCGACACAGATGAGCGGTGCAGTGAATGCGAGCACCAGGGCGCCAGGCAATCGATCACCTGCCTCGCGCGACTTCGTACCAGGACATTACAAGATGCAGCAGGCATATTTCTATTAACATTACACAAAGATCATCTCGAATTAAGGACACTGAAAAAACATTTCGTCAGTTCGTGGTAAATCTAATACACTCGCACGAAACGTATCCTCATTGGCGAGTGTGATGATGGCATGCACGCTACTTGCAAATCTCGTACAAGTTACTAAGTAATGGGTGTGAGTCAGGTTAGATGTCGTGTCCCCGTGCCACACAGTGTGTGCTCAGCGCTCACAAACACGACGCGACAGCCAACAGTGCCGGCGTGTTATTGTAATTATAGCTCGCTTCAGTGGCTGTTGATCACTATGTTCTCTGTATGCAACGGACCTAAACCTCTTATCTATTTCTGTGGTGCTAGTACTCATGTCGGCAAGATGGAACTGCAGTTTGGTTAACTACACATTAAACTTTAGAAAGACACTGTCGCAAAGGTATGCATGACAGAGACGACGAATAAAAATATTCATATAAAAAAAACACAATTAAAAAAAAAAATATTGCAAGTTTTCAGTCTAGAATTAGAATTTACTTAATTTAATTTGTGAGAATGTAGTTGTACATCATGGGGTGTCAGGTTCGTTAAAAAGTTTCTTACATTTTACCACAACATCTAGTGTACAAATATCATTTAATTATTGTAACAGTTTTAAAATTAACTACAATTAAAGTCAAGATAATATTTCAATGAATATAGTCTGATGCAGTGGTATTTGTTATAGCTCAATCGCAGATTTAATGCCACATTTTTTTTTTTTTTTTTTTTTTTTTTTTTTTTTGACGTCTTGCAGGTCAGCCTAGGAGGCTGTCGTCTGCTTAACCGAGCTTGCCTGTGAAGGCTCTAAATTATTAAAGCCTCCAGCCAGGACTTATTAATTCTTATAAACTAAGTGACTACGCTAAGGGCACTCCCTGCGGAGTACGGGCCTCGGCTTAGGGCGTCACTGGGGGGGACAGCAAGGGAAGGCTGGATCATGTTTCCATTAATTGGGGAATCAGTTGGCTCAGCGGCGCGTGCTGGCAAGAGACTGGGAGGGCATTGACTGGGTCTTCGCGACGGACCTCGACGGCGAGGGCGGAACGACGGCGGTCTGCGTTTGCGTAGTGTGCTGGTTTCCCTACGGCTCTCCTGGAGCAGAGTGGTGGGGTCATCAGGTATGAGTAGGGTATGTCTGGGCCGGCGCACCTTGGAGATGCGGGAGGGTACGTATCGGGCGGCCGATACAATTAGGGGGTTTCGATGTTTCTCAGCAGTATCCATGAAACGCTTGGTGAGTCGTTTCAGGAACTGCTGGATAGTAGGGAGTCGGAAGTCAACATGCAGCTCTTCATTACGGACAAAGTAAGGAGCTCCCGCCGCGTTGCGGAGGAAGCGGTTTTGAAGAGTCTGCATTTTGTGTAAGAGGTAGGGCTTGGCGTGTGCGAAGACAGGGCCAGCGTACGTCATGATTGGTCGAATGACCGTGGTGAACGTACGCATTTTGCACTTGAATGACATAGTGCTATTTTTGTTTAAGATGCTATGAAGCCTACCTTGCGCAAAAGCGGCCCGCGAGCGGGCCTCTCTTATGTGCTGCGCGAAAGTTAGGTGTTGGTCGAGTACGACACCCAAGTACTTAGCCTTTTTCTCCCAAGGAATAGGTTTATCGTACATGGTGATCGGGGGGGGTGGGGGTATTTTGTGTCGGGGTCTCGAGTAGAGGACAGCCTGACTTTTATCGGGATTTACCTCGATTCGCCATCTCCGAAACCACTCGCCCAGTGTAGTTGCGGAGGACTGGAGAATGCGAGCTATTCGATTGCGTGCACGGCCAGTATAGTAGATGGCCGTGTCATCAGCAAATAATGCCAGATGTGACATTTTACTTTTTGGGATATCGCTGGTGAACAGCGTGAAAGCTATGGGGGATATTACGGAGCCTTGAGGGACTCCTGCTCTTATGGGGTGAGGGGAGGAGAGTGCTCCCTCAATACGATAGCGGAAAGTACGATTCGACAGAAAGTCTCGTAAGATGAGTACGAGACGGTCTGGCACTCCTAGTTGATACAGCTTGTAAATTAAGCCATTGTGCCAGACTTTGTCGAACGCTTTCGCTATGTCGAAGTACAAGACACCGGTCGTCATACCGCGCTGGAACCCAGCGCTCATATGTTCTACGATCCGATGTACTTGTTGGACGCACGAGTGTTCGGTACGGAAGCCGAACTGCTCGTTTGGAATGAGATTATTAGCCTCGGCATAATCCCTGAGCCGCTTATTAATAAGCCTTTCATAGATCTTGCCGAAGCCACTAAGGAGACTAATGGGTCGGTAGCTGGAAGGGTTGGATCTGGGCTTGCCAGGTTTGGGAATACCTATGACAGTGGCCTGCTTCCATGCTTGGGGGAAAATATTATTGCTTAAAGCGCCATTGAAGATGGCGGTCATAAGCAAAATTAATTGGGCGGGGAAGAGTTGGATAACTCTGTTGGTGATGCCGTCAGCTCCGGGGGCCTTCCGGGCCTGGAGCTTTTTGATGATGTCCTCCACCTCGTCTGGAGTGACGGGGGGTAGAGGGTCATCTGGGTCTTCGACGGGGGGGAGGGAAGCTCTCCTTTCAACTTCAGCGTCCACCCTTTCAAGGTGGGCCTGGTCAGCTGGTTGGAGGCTGGGTGAGCACTGGGACTCTAGGCTGTCGGCCAGGCACTCCGCCTTTTCAGAGTTATCGAAGGCGACACTCTTGTCTGGACGTATGAGAGGAGGCATGGTAGCCTCAGTCTTGGACCGCATCTTCTTCTGGAGTTTCCAGAAAGCCTGATGGGTGGGCTCAAGTTCGCTCAGCATCTTTCCCCAGCTCGCAGAACGATGCTCACTAATGCGACTCTTTACAGCTCGCTGTAATTTGCGCATGTGAGCCTTGTTTGCGTCGCAGGGGAAAGCGCTGTACGCACGGATGGCTGCGTTCTTCTCGGTTATCAGAGCCCGCACGTCGCCCGGCAGCACCCAGCGACGATCTTCTGTCACCGGTACCACCCTTGAACAATCGTTCAAGACAGATTGTACGTGCTCTGTAAGCGAGTCGATCGCTGCCGTCGTGTCAGCGACTGAGTTAATATGGTCGGGAATGGCGTCCAGGTGAACCGACGTGGTAGATTTCAGCCTATCGCTTACTTTCTTCCATTCGGTAATCACCCGGGTCATGGGAGGTTCACCGGGGTCGGGTTGACCCGAGCGGGAGCCCAGGTGCATGATCACTGGGCGGTGATCAGAGGAGAGTTCGTGTATTGCCTCTATCGAATGCAACCGGAGGTTAACATTCTTCAGAAGCGCCACATCGAGAACATCGGGCGTGTGAGTGGGGTTATGGGGGAAGTGAGTTTGACTCATCGGAGCGATGACGTCAAAGTTTATGGACGAGCTCAAATTAAAGATGAGCCTGCCCCTAGAATTTGTCAGGCTGCTGTTCCAAGCTGGATGTTTGGCATTGAGATCACCCGCCATAATGACGGAGTCACTCAGGCCGAAGAGGTTATTAAAGTCGCTGGTAATAGCGGCGGGATCATCCGGTGGCGCTGATGTTTTAACCGGTGGGAAGTAGGCGGAGATGATGGTAATCGATTGATGACCAGTCATGCCCAGCCGACAGGCAGAGAACTCGATCTCGGAGAGGGGAGCGGGGGGGTCTAGAGGGGTACAATACAGTTCTTTTCTGTAGTAAATAAGGGTGCCTCCTTTATGACAACGTGACCTATCGTTGCGAACTATTCTATAGTTGGCAATTCTAGGGTCGCTGCGGTGAGGCTTAAGGAATGTCTCTTGCACGAGGAAAATGTCTAATTGATGGTCGCGTAGGAATTCAGCGATCTCATCTCGTTGGCCTGCGATTCCGTTAGCATTGAAATATCCAATTCTAAGGGATCGTGGTTTAAGGGAATTTACGATAGTTTTTGTATCCATTACTGGGTTTTAAAACTAGTCAAGTTGGTCAAGCATCTTAGCGATGCCGTTGAAGTTGGCCCATATTTCTCGGGCCGTCTCTGGAGTGTAGTTGCCGGCCTTTTTGGTCTGCTTTAAGATAGCAGCCAAGGCACGGGCTTCTGGGGTTCTGAAGATTTGGTAGGCCTCGAGAATGGTGAGGGCTACACTCTTTTCCTCTTCACTAGCTGAGGACTGGCTCACTGGCGTCGCAGCCGGGGCTGCAATGCGACGTGTTCCAGTTGGGGGGGCTAATGGGACTGATGGCGCGGGGGCTGACGCGGGGGAGGGCGCTGGTATGGTCGAGACCATAGGCGCTGGCGCTTGGGGTTTGGGGGCCGCAAGAGCTGGGAAGGCTTTGATGTGGTTAAGCCTATTCCAGGGGGAGGGTCTTTGCGGCGCAAGGCGGTTGGGATTTTGGGAGGAGGGCGCCTTTACAGTGGGGCTTTCCCTTTGAAGACGGGCGTTGGCCCGTTTTGCCAGCTTTGGGGCCAGCTTGGGGGCTTTAGGACAACCTCGGTAGTTAGCCGGGTGTCCAGACTGACCGCACAGCATGCAGCTAGGCGGCTCTGTGCATAGCGACAGGTCTTTAGGGCGGGGGCATTCAGCCGTCCCGTGGGCCCCCAGACACTTGACGCATCTGGCGGGGGCAAAGCAATTGCTCTGCGCATGCCCATATAGTTGGCAACGATGGCATTGTCCAACTACTGTGGCCTTGTATGGCTTCTCAATAGAGATGCCAGTAAGGGAGCAAACTGACTTAATTTTGAATATGGGGTGAAGCCCCTGGGTTGGCTCGCAAACGACCAACACCATGTCGTAAATTTCCCCGCTACGAGCTTTGTGTAGGCGGTGGACGGCCATGACAGGGACTTGCTGAGCCAGCAAGTCCTCTTTGATCTCCGAGGTGGAGATTTCTTTGGGGATACGTCTTATCACCACACGGGTGGGCGTATCCTCAGGGAGAGAGTAGGTGTGGAAGGCTACCTTCCTTTCCTTAAGATATCGGGTGAGGGCACGGTAGTCATTGGCTGAGTCTACCTTTACCCGGATACCGCTCGCGCAAGCGTAAGCGTTTGTGTAGAGAATTTTCTTCTCTACACACATTTTTGACACCTCTGTCCATTTGGTTTTGTCCTGAATGTACAGAGGGGGCGGGCGAGTCTGCTTCCTTGGGAGGGAAGCGGCTGGCTTGGGGGAGCTACGGCCGGTCTGCGACGCAGTGGGCGCAGCTTTATTTTTAATCGGGGCTGGGGGAGGTGAGGGGGCTGCGGCCTTCTTCACCTTTCTGGCCTGGGAGGAGTTTGAAGGTTTACCCTTCTTCCTCTTCCCGCCAGGAACTATCTTGAATTCCTCGTCATCAGATGACGACGAGGCGTCGCTGGAGGACTCCTCCGAGCTTACTGGGCTGAAACTTGCCTGGGGGGTCGGGCTACTAATGCCACAACGGCGTGAAACTGCTTGAAATATAACCTGTTCGGAACTTTTTAGTTGTCTTTCACCGTCGGGTTATTTTGAAAATTTGCGTTCATACATAATTATACTTACATACTCTAGAAAAATAATGATTACCCTCCTTCTGGAGCAACCAATGTGCATACACTGTAGAATCATCACTCACTGACTATTCCACAGTTTGAAAGCAGACGATGATGTTAATAGATTGGTATGAGGTTGTTGATATCAAACAATCAAATATGTATGGCTAGTGACAGCATCCTCTCATCGTTACTCGACACCTAGTAAATACTTAAATAGTCATAGCTTATGCATAACGATACACAGAGGTTCCATAATACATCAGCCGCTGAGCGTCTTACACGAGGGTCAGGGAAGGTCCTCGCAAAGGGACGGATACATAATGTAGGCGGTATCGTTTAGGAGCGCGTTTGTTGTATTAACGTACACACAGCGAGCTGATACTCGTATTGTTCCGCAGGTCGCCGCGCGCCGCCTCGTCGCACAAAGCGTTGGAGCAGGTTCATTAGGTAAACATTTTAGCAACCGTACGCGCACCTTCCGGGCGCCGCGCGGCCACCACGCGCGCGTATTGTTCGCGCGCCTAATGTAACTAACCTGTTGTTAATATTTAACCATTTCCCTTCCCTCCCACCTGCCGCACATACCCCTCTGTCGCCCCAAGTAGGGCCCCCGCTGTTTGACTTTCGTGAAATTAACTTAATAACGTTGAAGATAGAGGTTTAATAATCGTTACGCTGATAGTTGATCGGCGGTAGTACCGGGATCGCGAGAAGTGTATTGCCGCCGCGACGTCAACACCGTTTTAAAGGAGATGATGCTGTTTTGTTGTTATTTGTTTTGTAAGCGGTGTTTACTGCGCGTTCCGTCACGTGTCGTAAAAGTTCCGTAACCCCAGGATTATAGCGTCCGCGCCCGCGTCCGTCACCCGCGGGCTGTAAAACATCTCCGTATTCCATTCTGTTTATAGGCCTAGGGAATAATATGGTAATATGTCTTTTGTATAAAATTATATTGCTCGAATTACCTACAATACAGATAGCGCCTGTATTGCAACAACGTACTAAACCATTGAAACTTCAACTTAATAGTATGTCGTCGTTTTCTCAACCTTTTTTCCTTTGTAGTTCCTTCAACAGTTCAGCTATTTATTTATTGTGATCCAAGGACTGACTTATTTTCATAAATAATTAAGTGAGTTCGCTCATCATGGGATCTACCTGCGACAACGATAAGCACCGCTCTGCTCACCGATAGGATCTATTAAACACGTGTACGTACATTACAATATATGTACGTGTCAGTGAAGGTACCAGGCGCATGACACGCGAGGAGCTGCCAACATTAACAATTCAGGTGACGCGCAAGACACAGGAACAGATTCTAAAGTTACAGTAATTATCGTAATATCCTCGTTTACGTCTGACTGGGAGTTTGTCATTGTTATAGAGTATCTACGGAGATACCTGCTTAACATGATGTCCTGGCCACGCAATGAGCCTTGTGGTGTGTGAGGTGTAGGCCAGATTGATGATAGCAGATCATGTTAATTGCAAAAATACTGTTATTGATCCTTGAGCGTGTCCAAAACTGTTCTTCTATTCTACTATTAAAATCATTCTAACTTTCGTGTCAGTTAACCAACTCGAATTGTCAGCATAATTGGATACTATCACGTCCCGTGGAGCCGCGTGTATTGTATCTGACCAAGTACAACGTGTAAAGTTGCTATAATATCCGCTGAGCTCTGTGCGCGAGTCTGCTTGCGGTAATTATCAAAATGAGTAGAGAGAGCCGAGCGGGCGCCGAGAGTAGCGGTGGCCGCGGGCGCCGGCGCTGGAACGAACTTCACCACTACACTCCTCATTTGTTTGCATAAATCATAAGCTCTCCCAGTTTCACAATCCTTTACTTGTTACTAAATTAAATAACCGCTAAGAAAAGTTCCTCGAACGCTCAACATTTACCTAGGCCACGTTTCATGTCTCGCCGCTCGCGGATAAACTTGTAATTTAATAATCCTGCAGATACAGGTAATGGATTAATTCCGCTTTGAGTTGAACTTTGGAACTACTTAGCAGACAACGTGAAAATGCTTCTTGTCAATTTTTTTTTTAATAATAATAATGTATTTATAGGAACAAATACAAATTTATTGTACCTAAAACCAGGCTCAAGAAAAAAATAGGTAGTTCGTTTAGATGCCAATGTATACGTTTATATAATAAACTTCCTAGCCAAATTCAAGAACTAAGCATAACTAAAATTAAATCATTTATTAAACGTAAGCTATGCCAGAAAGCTTTTTACACAATTAATGACTTTCTTGAGGACAACAAGGCGTGGGATTGAGCTGCTTCAATGATATACATGAGCCATTGTTTTCATATGTACTCGTAGGTACTACTTACTGATGAAATTTTTTATATATATATTTTTTTTAATATTCGTTTTTGACATGAATACTTGTATAGTATTATATTATATTTTAATTTTTTTTTTTTGATTGACATTATATTTTTTTTTTTTTTGACTTGAATACTTTGTTAAGTGTTATATTTATTTTTATTTTTTGATTGACATATTATTATTACTATTTTGTTTGACACGAATATTTACTTTGTAAAGTGTGTGTTTGTCCTCCTTTTTAACCGACTTTCGAAAAAGGAGGAGGTTCTATGTTCGACTGTATGTGTTTTTTTTTTTTTTATGTATGTCCGCGCATTTCTCCGTCAGTTGTGGACCGATTTTCAAAATTCTTTTTTTATTCGAAAGAATATACTCCCGAGGTGGTCCCATATAAATTTTATCGAAATTGCATTAGCTCTTTTTGAGAAACTGAACAAAAACGAAAAATACGCATATCTTGATGATGTTTTTGTGTTCTCCAAATGTTTAAATTCCACGTTCCATGCTATTGGGGTTTTTAGTTCTGGGGTATAACAATTAAAAAGCAAAAAATAAAAACTTTTTTACAAAAAAAAACAACCGACTTCCAAAAAAAAATACACTAAAAATTTAAAAATAACTTTAATTTCGGAAGTCGCTGTCAAATATCCAAGACATAAAATACAAACACCGACTTCCGAAATTAAGGTTATTTTTAAATTTTTGTGTATTTTTTTTGGAAGTCGGTTGTTTTTTTTGGTAAAAAAGTTTTATTACAGTAATTTTTAACGTTGTCTGACAGTTTGAGTACTTTTGCGGCCTACCCAAATGTATTTTCTTTGGTATTGTTCGTCAAGTCATTGAGCTCCTTAGTGGTTTTTAAGTTGAGCTATTCGACTATTGACAAATGCTTGCACTGACTGGACAGGTCCACTCAAATATCTGTGGTTCTGTCTTCAAAAGACCACTACAGACATTAAGCTTCATGGTCCTCATATAGAATAATGTGAATGTGAGAACTATGTATGTCGCTATATTCATATAGATTTTATCATTGTCTGGCAGTTTGAGTATTTTTGCGGCCTACTCCAATGTCCTTACTTTGGTATTGTTCGTCGGTTCGTTGAGCTCCTCAAGGTTCTGAGTTGAGCTTCGCGATGACTGACAAATGCTTGCACTGTCTGGACAGGTCCACTCGAATTTGTGTGTTGCTTTCTTCAAAAAGCTCATCCCAGACATAAACGTACATGGTTCTCATATGATTTAACCAGTACACATTGTATGGATTTGAACACTATAAAAGAGACTTTGACCTCTGAGTTTGTTTCGGTGTTTCTTCTCAGGGTAGTCAGCTAGGAAACACCGGCCTCATCTAGCTTAAACTGACAAAAAACATTGACGTGTAAAAGTGTTCCTTGTAACCTATTTACTGAATAAACATCATTTATCATTTATTGTTTCACAAACTAGTTGATATACATGCTTAGTACAAATTTATGTGCAAGAATGGACAGATGATGTACTGCTGGTACTTAAAAAAGGAAACCCTGAGCTATAAGTACAGACTGTGGTCAACATTACCTGACCCACCCTAAAATGAAACGACTTTGGACCCTCTGCCTGTAACATTAAGGTTTATTTAATTTATATGAACTTATCACACAAGTGCACGAGGACTCGATGAACAAAAATATAATAATAACACAGACACTCAAATTTGATCTTTAACACGTAACGTTAAGGTAAACCCACCCAACATAGTCGGAGCCACCGGCATTATATATGTTTTTGTTAAGCTATTTTAATCATTATATCGTTAACATTAAAGTTGAAAAGCTTTTAAGGCACACTACATAATTACAACCCAATCTTTAATGTCGCGTATTCCCAACAAGTTCTTGTGGCTGCCGGTTTGATGCTGGATTGACGACGAACAGCATGTGGGTTCGAAAACACAGTCCACCTATACATCAGTTTCTTTTTTAATTTGTTTTCATTTCTACAATATTGCTTGCAATATTAAAGAACGACCAATATGATTTTCGCCTAATAACTTATCTTGTAAACGGGTGGGTAATTTAAAAAACTTTAAGTTCACAGTTCTTTATAATGAATACGAATATTTATTTTTCAACTACCCACTTATTACAAGTTATATGAAAATATTACCATTTTAAAAAGTTTAGTCTTAGAAAAGTTTAGTATAGTCTGTAGTTCTTTACAATAATACAAGAAATAGTTTTGGAATATAAATTCTATATTGAAAGCAAAACAATATCTTTGTCGCAGGATTTGATCTCGAACCTTGTTTTTCTCAGTCTTACACACAGACCACGAGTCCAGAATTACTTAAACTCAATCATTAAAATAGGCTATTACACTTATCATATTATAACAAATAGTTATAAAATATAACCTAACGCAAATTTGATCTTTAAAACTTTAGCAGTTTTAAAGATCAAATTTGCGTGTCTATATTATTATTGTATTTGTTCCTCAAATCCTCGAGCAGTTGTCTGATAAGCTCATATAAATTATATAAACCTTAATGTTTCATGCAGAGGGTCCAAAGTCGTTTGATTTTAGGGTGGGTCAGGTAATGTTGACAACAGTCTGTACCAGCTGCCCTTAAGTGACACAGTGAGAGGAGTTCTGATACTACATGCAGACATGTTAGATGAAGTTGCCGTGACAATAACAATATATTTAATTAATAATATTAAAGAGTAGAATCGCTTGACCTAGTAGTAAACCAAGCTTGTGGTTATATGTGTATGTGAGTATTGCGTGTGTGTGTATTTATGTGTATGTGTAAAGGTGTAATTATCAGTTCACTAGAGTTTTGACACATTATAACTGACTCAGAAAGCCTTAGTTGCGGAACACCAGTTTAGTGCCTCTTTTCGTCGAATACTATTTCTTACGACTGTCCTTAGTGAACCACTTTTCGAGCTCTCATCAGTTGCTGCTAAAGGTCATTCAAGCTGAACTGACCGCATGTACATGCGATACAATGCGGCATCAGCGAGCCGCTTTTATTGTAATAATCGTAATTATCTTTATTGTTCAGAAAAATACATAATTCAAACAGGTAAATCACTGGTCTCCACACTAGGATTCCCTGTGTCGTGGAGGCCAGTCTCTTTCATCGTAGTTCAAAAAATACAATGTGACATTTATACATATTTCTATCAAAGGAAAAGTTAAACGAAAACAACAAAAACAAAAAAATTATAAGGGGGATACATAGCATCTTGCAGTAAGTGTGAACAAAAGTGTGAGTTGTGTGGTGTTGTTGCATGTGTGTTACACGCAGCTGCATAAGGGGAATCGCCAATTCAGCACCCAATCCTTTTATTATAGAAACATACGCTGCAATTAATCGAACGACGGAAACGACGAGCTGAGATAGCACTTTGTGACGCACGGACCTAGATTTGCCAATTATTGTAACTCCGTAAATTTGGATTCCATATTCATACTTCGAATAGGCACCTAGGCTAATCACTACATAGTATAAAACAAAGTCGCTTTCTCTGTCCCTATATCCCTATGTATGCTTAAATCTTTAAAACTACGCAACGGATTTTGATGCGGTTTTTTTTAATAGATATAGTGATTGAAGAGGAAGGTTTATATGTATAATTTGTACCCGAGCGAAGCTGGGGCGGGTCGCTAGTTTAAGATATAATTCATGTAATTCTTTTATTTTAAAATAAATTAAGTAAAATCATTTTTGGTTTTTTTTAATCTTCCGCTTGCAGCTAACGTAATTTGTGTGTGTAAATATTGTTGTGTGAGTGTATGTGCATGTTTGTGTGTATTTGTCATGTCTCCAAAACTAATATATCATGATAAAATGAAAAATAAGTAAGAATAAGAATGAGAATAATAAAAAGTAAAAAGTATTTAATAGTTTCTCTGTGGCGCCGTAATCCGGTCTGGATTACGGCGCCACAGAGAAACGCCACGAGAACTTTTAGGTAAGTTTTGATGTGAGATTTGCATATCGATTTTGTCATATGTAATAAATAAATTTTGTCGTTAAGCTTATTATAAAGCAATGGCCCCATATAGTGAAAACACCTTTTACCAAAATCTAGTCTACGCTTTGGTTTATGCCATCTAGGTTTACTTCGGGAATGCACTTTAGATTCCACATTGACTAAAGCCTCTTTATGGAACCTTAGAGCTACGGCCATAATATATATATGTTGCACGCGCATTGCACCCGTCTCTTGATATAAGGTATTTGTTGGAAATCGCCTTGGTTTTTTATAAGCTACCTTGAGAACGGCCCGTTGTGCGCGTTCTGCCCTTATCAAATGAGTCTTTAGTGCAACCCCCCATGCGGCTATACAATAACTAAGAAGAGATTCGCACAGAGTGTGATAAATCATCTTCAATATCCTTGTGTTTACAATCTGACCCAGCCTCTTAAAGACATGTAGCAGTTTCCTAACACGTCCAGTCAGATGCTCTATTTGCTTTGTCCAGGTGAGGTTTTTGTCAATGTAGACAGCAAGGTATTTTATGTGAGCTACCTATTCAAAGCATGGGCATGAACATTCAGAGTCTGGGGCACTATGGCAGGTATGCAATTTAATAATTAAGTGACTTGAGCAAGTGTTTCTTGCGCTAACACTAAAGTTGATTACCTTAGTTTTTTTCACATTTAGTGTCAACAAATTGTAACTAAGCCATTGAGAAACCTGCTTAACGCCCGACTCAGCCGCCTCGTAAACAGATTCCCACGTCACATGACGATCTACAGCTGATGAGAAGTTTTGTTATTTTTACAAAAAGCATTAGCGGATGCAACTTGTTTAACACTGTTACGTCACGTAGTCACGTAACGCTGCGAGCTACGTACGGTAACTAAATCGTATACTAGTCATATTCTAATCTGTCGTAAACTGATTTCTACCGCTCACAACTTCTCAGAGGAGTCTCTAAATTAGAACATTAATAACCCCACAGTGGTACAATAAGAGACACAAAACCAACAGAAATGGGTCAAAAATCAACAATTGAAAGTGACGCCTGTTCGCAAAGTACAGGAAATGAGCCCGATTTACATTAAAATTCAACGAAACGGTTTGACTCGCAGAGGTCGCGGGGGCTTGGGGTGCGCGGGGTGCGGTGTGCCGGGGGGAGGGGGTCGTAATCTCGCTTAATATCAACTAAATAATAAATCAGCTTTGTTTGTTCTTAACTTTACATTATTCACGCGGCACAAGGTGATCCACTCGACGTGGCTCTATTTTTAGATTTCTACTGTTGCAATTGTTGAATGTAACGAGTAGACAGTCGGCACTATTCATAAGTTAGTTGGCACTTATAGTATAACTAAGCGCGGGATTGAGTGCCGTATTTATTGTTGGGGTGCTTCTCAGAAACCTGCCAATTTCCGCGCCACGCGAGTTAGATTATGCTCTGTAATAACTAGCCAAGTTCTAGGTAAATGTTGTAAGCAAATGCACCGCGTACGAAGTAAACAAACCGATTTGTTCTTATAGTTGCAAGCGTTGGCTCCGTTGATGGCCTCTTGTTTTGGGATGATATACCTAAAGTAGCGCTTAGTAGCAAGACATGTCAGATAATGTAGGAAATCTGGACTTGTTCTACTCACCCACACAAGCATACAGATTAACGCGTCAGTCCCCTCGCGTTACCATAAGGTAACGCAACAATAGGTTTTTAATTGTGTTTGCTAATGAGGAGCTTGACGAGTAGGTACTTGTTTCCCTAACGTAAAAAATGAAACGAAATAGCAACATTATTACATACTAGCTGCGCCCCGCGGTTTTACCCGCCTAGACCGGAATAAAAGGTAGCCTATCCAAGTAGTAAATATTAATCCAAGCTATAAGCTATCAACATACTAAATTTCATCCAAATCGGTCCAGCCGTTTGAGCGTGAAGAAGTAACAAACATACACACTCACAAACTTTCACATTTATAATATTAGTAGGATTTAGTGCCAACAGTATGATCCTGGTAGTCGCGTATACTAACCAGACATAATATGAACATAGCTACATGTAGAGCAGCTGACCTATTTGTAAGTAGGATTTCCACGCGTCTGTTTTTATCGTGTTACAACGAATCAATCCGTGCTCAAATGGGCTGCTAACGAAAAAATTCAAATAAAAAGAAAACGTGTGTTTGAGAGGCAACTAGCAGGCTCTCCTAGCACGCAATGTATCATAAGAATCAATATTACACCGTTGGGCTTCACCTTTTTTAACAAAAACGAATCCATAATTCTCAGAGCAACAGGGATGTGTCCCGGCCTCCCGGCTGCTTTCATAACAAACGTCATCTCAATATCATCTTCTCTCAATAGCATCTTCTTTCATTCTCTTATAGTCGTTAAGTGTTAAACTTTTAAGTTTAGTCCAGTTGGTGGCCACATTATCAATAACACTATCAGCAGTTCATATAAACGACCCAACATAAAAAAAAATAAACTTACAATAACTGTTTCTCTGTCTGCATTAATTTCTCCGTGTTATACGAGAGAAGAGATACCGTATCGTGATATTCCATAGGGTACCAATTTATTTTCATGATGCTCGGCACGCCGCAATGATCATCTTTAAGTCATCTTCCGTACAGAGATGAGCTCCCGCGTGTCTCACTGAAAGCGAATCGTTTCGATAATATTCCGGTCTGCAGGAAATTATTTATTGTTTCGCTGCTCACTACGTAATACGCAATCTTTTCCTCCAATCTTTCAATCATCTATTATCAACTGAGATTACGTTTCCTTTTCTTTCGGGATATTATTAGCTATATTATTATCTGCTATGTAGCAAAATATAATATCAAATTGTCTGTTGGCAATTGTGAGACATAGTATTGTACATGTATGTGTCACACAAAAGATGAAGAGTATGTAATATAAAAATTTATTGTAATGTCGATGTAACTGTAGATAAAAGTTTTGCCGACGAAGACCTTTACCTAGTTGTAAACATTGGTGTGCTCCAGAGAATTTAAAAGGAATGCTTACAGTACAAACTAGCTCATTATAACTGCGGTGGCTTCTCTGTGACTCTAATTGTGTTTCACGGCGGTGTCGCTGGCGGGCGCGCCATCTCTTGTGCCGTCTTTATTTCCTCAGTCTTGTGCATTTTGACGCAGAGCTTATTCTGATGCAACAGCCTTTTATATTTCGCTGACGAATGTCTCCCTCATCATTGGCTGCGCACTCGTAGAGATATTGGAGTACCTGTAAATAACATAAATTCTCTCATACTAGGAACGAGTTTTACTGAGAATGTTTTTAGTTACTTTAATACTCATGTCAAAGGTAGAATCAGGACAGCGCAAAAATAAAAAACACCTGAAGCCTTTACCTTTTGACATCTTTATGGGTCACCAAGAGCTCATCATATCAGATAACAGCGTCGTCGATGCTAAGAGCTCATTACAGTCCAGATAGGGATCGCATATTATTGATGTTTCAATTCGGTTTCAATAACGCACGGAATCCGGCGCGGCCCGGGCCGGCTCCGTGAGACACTCGTGAGACGCTGCTGAATTATTCTCTGTGTATCGTGTGCCACCCCCCCTCCCCTCCCTACTCCCTTCCCTACCACAGTACGGGCCGGATGGCCGGCTCTCTTGGAACTGTGCTAACTACAGGAGACGGATTGTGTGAGCAAAACCCAAGGGATAAGCGAGCGCATCGTTTAGTCGCAACTGGTTCATTGCGTTCAGTGCTTCACCGTACAGTAAGCCGCACGTCACTAGTAACAAATTTTCTATAGAAACTCGGTACTCCGCTAAGCTAGCTCAACGTCGAAGTGTCTCCATCGACGTGCGGCCCACTGTACTGCATTGACAAGATGTTTGTCTTGCCCAGCCGACGCCGACGTCTCGACCAGATCTGTTTGTCCGTGTAATTGTTTCGGAATGCGGATGACGTCGTGTGCTACTGTTTACAGGTGCATGTTGGTTCCGAGCAAGTCAACACCGCCAGTGTATGTTACATTATGTTACAGAATACAATTGCATGCATACTAACGTGACCATCCAGGTTTGGTCTTAACTTGATTCATTTGTAAGTGCACTTCCAATTAATGATACAAAACTCGTCAAGTGTGTTTGAGATTACAATAAACATCATGTTACTACTTTAACTTGGTAACTTGACAATTGAACAAATGACCTACTTAACGCGCAACACAACACCAACACTCGTACGTACCATTACATCAAGTAAACTCAGAATTAGCGTCAAACCTGGTGACGCTCTCTACTCCATTTCTTTGACGGTAACGTAATCAAATAAAGCGTCGTCAAATTGGGTTACCTCCAGTACAAACAGGCTGAACCAAGACTTTAAGGCGGAGATATTTTAAGCTTCTTATAACTTGACAACTTTAAATGCAACCCACGCATAATTAATTCATTGGGTGACATGTGTATGTGAGTTTACATGTTTGTGAAAGCACCCACGATACGAGAGAAAAAGGTAGTTTAAATCGGTGTTTTTCGTTGAAGTAATTTTTAGATTATACTCTATTAGGCTGCGGGCACGAAGTCAGCGGATGGACGGGGCTGCGCGGGTAGCGGCGCGGCAACGCAGATCCGGTCTCGAAGCCAGCAAACAGTTAGCGCGGCGCTAGAGCGTGGCATAGTGTTGTATTGTATGTGTGTTGTGTCTTTGTTCGCAAACAAGAATCTTTGAAATAATTTGATCCACCACTTCGGCGGACATTTTGAAAAAGCCAAAAAATAAAACACACAACACTATATTAATGCAGATGCGCGGGCACCGCTAGACTGGCGCATCGCTCGTACGCCGCTCCCTGCGCCGCTGCCTTCGAGACCAGTTCCATATAAATCTATGCATTGAAACGCGCTGCTTCCGCGCCGTCGTCGACGCTCCCCGCCGCCCGCTGACTTCGTATCCGGGGCATTAGACTTTTGAAATATGGGTAGGATCAAGTGAGTGTCAGTTTTAAAATTGTGCAGCTATAGCTGTTACTCTGCTAGGAAGACGTGTCAAGCCTGATCGCAAGTGATGGTCCCACAAATGAGCAGCGACGCGACTTCGCTGGCAAGTGATATTATTGTTTGTTACTCTCTTCTGTCTCACTCTCTTGTGTTTTTTCTTTTGTTTCATGTAAGAGAGAATGATGTTTTCTTCCGCAGACTCGGCATTTCCTCTTTTGTTTACATTTGTAGATTATGTGATTCGGGACTAGACAGTTGTAGCAAAGGTTTTTGTTTTTCACAAATTCCCGTCGTTGTTGCACAGTTTGTTTTGCGAATTCTTTGCAATTAAATTAATGGTCACCCTTGCAATATACACAACAAGGTGATGAACTGCTAGTGGTGTGCGCAGAGTCACCTTTATCGTTCTCAGTATCCTTTGCTACGACATGATGCGCTTTGTGCTGTTAATCGCACACTTTTGTATGTTAACTTGTGCTTTCCGTATCATACCAGCCACATCTTCTAACGTTGACAAGTATTTTGATTGTTCTGGAGTTGGTGACGTCATATTGCAGAATTAAAATAAATATTCCACGTAGTATTTCGCACAAACACATTCAATACGTTGCAATGTCTTAAAAAACGATATTATTAGTTATAGTCTTCACACACTAATGACTACTAAACAACTTCGATCCTTATCTAAGGAATGCGGTCCTCTAATTGTTTTCGCGCACCGAGTCCGCAAGCCGTTCCATTCACTAATTAATCCGGCTCGAAGGACCATATGTGTATGTACTTAATAATGGAACGGTGTCTAAAAATAAAGGTAACAAACGTCATTACTCAATGGTGATTTATTTGCGACTGTTTCTACATTTAACTACATGCATTAATATGAACTGGACAAGTTCTGTGCTCGGCTTGTAACATATCCATTGGTTTGATGTGGCGCGTGGTGGTGGGCTAATCTCGCCCAATATTATAAACTTATATACGGTGGCGAAATCATTGTGCACAAAGTACTTAATATCTTTTTGAAAAAGACATGAAATATTCTCCGTATTCTTCTCCTGAAATTGTTTGTCCAAAAATCATTATCACAAATAAACTTCAGTAACCTTAATGTTCAAAAATTTTAAATTTTGTTTTACTTAATTATTTTTACTTCTAAAACTATTCTGTCATAATATCGAGTACTATAATAATTCAATCTTTTAATTTTGAATGAAATAAAGTCATATATCCTAAGTATTGTTTTATATAATGTGTATTATTCCGAATGTTCATCTATAATAAAATTGTTAGTCATAAAACATTTGCTAGAAATTAGGTTTTAGTGACCGAAACGAATCGCTGTAAATCCGACTCCACGCAGTCTTGTCTGCTCTACCCCTACAGTGTAATTTAGAATCGCGTAGGCGCGGAAGGGCGAGGCGGCCCGCGAGTTGACGAGCAGGTGGTGAGAGTTAAACCATCTGTGACGATAAGCTAGCGTGGGACCGCTGGAGCCTCGGAGTGACAGAAACCATACCTGCTGCATGTTGCATGCCTGCTTGCATGCTGCGTGCTTGCTTGCATGCTACATGTTCCATGCATGCTTGCATTCTGGATGCTTGCTTGCATGCTACTTGGTTGCTTGCATACTGTATGCTTGTTTGCATGATCACTTGTTTGCTGCATGCCTGCTGCATGTTGCATGCTCGCTTGCATGCATTTTGGATGCTTGCTTGCATGCTGCATGTTGCCTGGATGCATGCATGCTGCGTGCTTGTTTGCATGCTTGCTGCACGCATGGTGTATGATTGTTTGCATGTTTCTTATAAGGAAATAAAAACCACATGATCACAATCAACTGTTTTATTGAGTGATTGTGTTTGATATGTGTATACATACATGAGGCGCCGGCGCCGTGACAAAAGCCATTTATTGCTTTTGCATCTTTACTATGTATGTATTGTATCAGTTGGATTTGGTAAAATAATTAACAATTGTAATACAAAATCAGATTATATTTAATTACAAAACTCAAACGTTAAACGTTAAAAAAATGTTACTTAAACTTAGATACATTAATTCCTTCATTAACAATTTGTAGACCAATTCTAAGCTAATTTCATAATAGAATAGCTTTTTCGTATTGCATTTAACTCGTATCTACGTTACGCCTGAGAGAAGTTCATAGCAAAAGATTTGTTAAACAAAGTTTTTAAAATATTATTAGGATAAATAAACATTATATAATTTGAATTTAGGACTTATAACTTTTATTGAAAACGGTTCTAGGTCTTTTGTATATTATTGATTGTAATATTTATGACAAACTGATTTAGGGCATATTGTAATTAGGAATTCCAATTTTATGGCATGTATCATGCGGACAAATGATGGCACTTTAGATTATGGATAAAAAAGTTAGGTAACACAATAGAGAAGAGAACCCTTTTTCAGCTGCAAGTTTTATTTTATTAAGTATATTATAAGTGTCTGCTTGAATAAGTGTGAAGATTCTTAAAATAAATTTCATAAAGAGTAAGAAACACAAAAACTTTTATGAGTTGCAGATAAAGTTTCCATTGTGACTTAGAAGTACAATTGTATTGAATGTAAGACGAAGTGAAGACACGCTGAAGTTATAACAAACTAAGTTTTTACTTCTCTTGTACGAGCAGCAGAGGATCATACAAATTAAAACTGCCGATCGTGAATAAATCCCACGCACAAGGGCGCGCAACTTGATGAATTTGCAAGGATTATGAAAATCCAGGTCTCAATCCTCCTGGTATCCCGGTACTACGGTACTCCGGTAGCGGTACTGCGGTATCCCGGTACAGTAGTATTCATATCAAAGTTTGCCCAAAGAGTTCATTAAAAAAGTTTGGTGAGTTGCTAAATCGTTGAGTGCGGCGGCACTTGCAGTCTCGTGTGTCAGAAGGACCAGTGTATAACTTTAATTGACTGCATTTTGGTTTGTTTTTCACCATCCTTGCATTGTGGATACTTTTCGGTTGATTTTTCTGTCATATGGATCTGTTTTTTTTATGCTATTCCAGAACACTTTGTAACATCACTTTTTATCAGAGTTTTTACGTGAAGCTTCTGTATGTTCTTACATCATATCCAATGCTCGGTAACCGAAAAATTTTAACAACCGCGTGCGGCCCGGAGAAGTTCATTAGTGGGCCGCACAACGGGCTGCGCGCGGGAACAGGCCGCATCGCACGCAGTCATGCCGGAGTGTGCCATTGTGTGCTAACTGCCAGTGCTAGCTGCTAGAACGTATGTAATGTGTGTCGGGAACGAGCCTACATATTGTTATTAGTACTACTATATCACGTCGATGGCTAAAATTGTCGAAATACTTCTTAAAACCATGTTTGGACTAATCGTTGTTAGAGTAGAGAATTTAGTTTGTTAACCTTTTAGGTTCTGTTTCATCCTAAGAATTCTCTTTCGGCTCAACTTTTCCTGATTTTCTTACTTGTACAAAGGAAACAGCATAGTAGTTACTTGCGGTTTGAGCCTCAAATCTATAACAAATCTTAGTGCAAACTAAACCAATTACGTGACCGCACGCGGAGGAAGATCATCGAAGCTGAAACCGAACCTTAATAAGATAATTTCATCAGTGATCGGTTCATCGCACTTGTTACGACGAAAAGCTTCCTAATATTACCTATAGCTGTCCTTGGTTCGCGAGATTGCATTCTTCGGATGACACACATGAGCGAGGTGCGTGCGAGCGTGATGACATCACGACACGGTGCCAGGTCACCGCGCGACAATGCGTCGCTCACGCCGGCAACAGTGTCGCCACTGCCACGCGACGCAATATTATGAGTTTCACACAAAAAGTTTCTCATCGCGCCATTCATGAGAAGTAAAAGTATGAACACATTGTGCGACGTGTACGTGTGACACGGTTTCTTTGAATGTTTCTGGAACGTGTGTTGATAAGTAGCGTGTAATAACTTGTCGCAATAAATTTCGTGTTTTCTTTTCATATGGTGCGGTATCGGGCGGGAATGCAGGTCGTGACACAAAGATACGCTCGCCGCTCGTCGCGGCACACAATGGTCGCAACGTCCGCTCGAGGATGACGTACCTGGCATCTACATGCTCACATATCTGGCTTGGGTATTCAAGGAGATATTATAATATTTTGCTGTTGATTTTATTTAAGATCAGAAGAAAGAATCACGAAAAATAAGTCATTACCAGTTATTATTTTTCACATATCCGTTGTCAGCCCAGAAAGAAACGGCAAAAGAATCGAGTGTAAGTCGCAATGAGGGCACAGAGCTCGTCTTTCGTAGCGGTACGAACTCGTACGGAGACGCGTGATGTTGTGCGATGCTCTACCGACGGCATTAAGTTAACGCGGGTCGTCGCTTTGATATGCAAATGTGCGCCGTCCGCGCCCGAGACTCACACGATGTCTTTTTAGGGTTACGCATCTCAAGAACGCCAACGGGACAGGCTATTACTAAGCCTGCGCTGTCTGTGTGTCTCAGGGCTGAGTCTTTTTAACTGTAACAGATAGTTGAAATGTAAACAGTACTTGTTACTAAAGTAATTATACATATAGGAATATAATCAGCCTTATAATGTTCCCACTGCTGGGACTCAGGCCTCCTCTCCAGGAGAGGGAATGGGCCGCAGTCCACTACGCGGGCCCAGTGCGGGTTCGTGAATGTCGCATGGCTTTGATGTTTTGGTTCTAGGACATGCTGGTTTTCTCACGATGTTTGCCTTCACCGTTTTGAGAGCAGTGGTTATGAAATAAATGACACAAAGTAAAGCGCCTTTTTTTTGGGTTTGAACCCATGACCTACAAATCGTAAGTTGGGTCGTCACTGCTGTGCCGCACTGCTGGGCCGCCACTGCTGGGCCAGAACGTCAGTATGGCTGAACGGATCTGCATGAATTTGGCACAGAGATAGATTATAGTTTGGAATAGCACGTAGACTATAATTAATAGGGAGAGAAGTTCTAATTCAACGCGGGTGAAGCCGCTAGCAGAAGCTAGTCTATTATAAGGTACATTCACATTTCACCACTTCAGTTAAAATAAGTACCATGTAATTTAAGGAGTCAAGTTTTTGCCATTAACCGACCACAGATTCAGATTCCGCGTGCATGTGTATGCTACTGGGAAGCTGTCAAACCTCCTTAAACCGCATGCTCAGAAGCTGAGGTACCTATTGTAAACAAGGCAGATCATAAACGTGACAGCAAGGAACCCCGAGTGCGCTCGTCCGGCTCTGCCGCGCCTGCTTATGCCTTCTTCTTCGATTATATTATATATATATACATAATATATATATCTTGCTACTCAATGAGGATAACAATGTAATGGGGTCGCGATGTAAACTGACGTAACCGAATAAAAAGTTCCGAATGTCGAACAGACTTAGATAATTATTTTTAAGAGTTGTTTCGAGAGCTTTTTTAAGTGAGATGAAAGAACTGGCATAAATGTAGTCGTAACATAATCTTGAAGTCAATTGACATTCGTGAATATTTTTGTTATAAGTCAGTTGAAATGCTCTTTTTTGAAATTGGAAATTAGGAAACTGATACCATTTATTTACAAACATAATAAATTACAGTACTGTATTTTTAAAAAAACACATTTCTACCTAATTTTTCACATTTTCGTCACGCAATAATAAACCCTAACACTGTAACTCATTACTACGCACACCGAACTACTCGTAATAAAATACTTGCGTAAAAAAACGTATCCAATTTTCCAATCGACGAACTCAATTTAGTCTCAGTATCAGCAAAAAAAAGCTCTTGAGTGGGTAACCGTCGTAGCTCCGTAGACTTGTAGCGCCGTAGACTCCAAGTGACGTAGCCTCGTAGCGTTTAGCGTTGTAGATTGCGTAGCACCGGATTACGTAGCAAGGCTACGTTACGATTAGTGGCGACTCAAATTAACTGAGTCTTGGGTCGCTACGAGCTTCGAACCACGGGGCGTCACTTAAGACGTAGCGTTTCCTATTTAAAGGTATTAGGAGTGTAAACTATCTTGTACAGAAATGAGGGCAGGATTTTAAAAGGAATGAAAGAGGAATAAATACCGGATGATGTAAAGAAACGGTCTTCTCTTGCACTGATTACAAACTTCACCATTTTTTTATGCTCTTAATCTCTCTTGAACAAATCTTCAAAATATTTAAAGTTCTATGATGGACGACTGCACCCACACGGGGGATTCAAGAGACATACATTACACATACACACACACAACATGCGTATGTTATTTTTAATCGGACCCAAGTTAAAGATAGAAAATGTACAGCTACCTAAAGTCACCCAATATTATAACATCTACATTAAGTACAGCCTCGCCGCTGAGGGCGGGCGGTACGCAACGCCCGCGATTTATTGCACAAACAACTTCCGCCCTACGTACTCGTTGCTACGCCGTAAACGATTTCTTATTGCTCCTCTTACGAAAATTATTACAAATAATTGTAAATATTACTCTGAGGCTTACGTTCTTATTAAAAGCGGACGTTCGTAAGTATTTAGGAAGATTGATGGAACTTGAAACCGGTTTGCGGAATAGGCCAATTCACTTGAAATTGGCCTATTCCGCAAACCGGTTTCAAGTTCCATCAGGAGATCAAAGATGGCACGGTTTGACCACATTAGCCGAATTGGGAACTAACTTGCTTCTTACCCAGCTGGTAGTAAGGCGTTTTGGTACCTGGCTAAGTCGTTTGAATCGAACTTCTACCACCCCTCACTACCTCCACTGCTGAAACCCGACGAGTCGCTGGCCCACTCCGCTGAGGAGAAAGCAAACTTGTTTGCCTCTCTGTTTGCGGAATCTTTGTGTCTATGTCCTGGTGGCGCGATGCCCCCTGGTACTCTTGGTGGATGTGAATCGATTATGTTGGACATTCGCATTCATCAGAAGGATGTCCGAAGGGTACTGCGTAACCTAGACGTGGACAAGGCTAGTGGTTCCGACGGGATACCGGCAATTACACTGAGGACTTGAGCGCCTGAGTTGTCTCCGATCTTGACACGCCTATTTCGCCTTTCGTTTGAGACTGGAAAAGCGCCGATGGCTTGGAAGCAAGCTAACATGCAAGCCGTGCCCAAGAAGAGTAGTCGAGCTGACACAGCAAATTATAGGCTCATATCGGTAACGTATACTGAATGGTAAGCTCCTGGCATACCTAGAAGCTAATGATATTCTCAGTGACCGACAATACGGCTTCCGCCGAAATCGTCCGGACTGCTGGCTATTAATGCTGGTGTTCCTCAGGGGTTGGTGCTATCGGCAACATTGTTTTTGCTTCATATTAATGATCTGCTAAAACCCGGTACCTTTGGGTATACAGACGACAGCACTGTTGCCGAGAGATACGTGCCCGAAGCACGAGCTAGCGGGTCTCAGGTCCGGTCTCTCCGAGAGGCTATGGTTGGGTGCTTGAACTTCTCCTTACAGGCTGTTTCAGAATGGGGCGATGCCAATCTGGTCAAGTTCAATGCTGCTAAGACCCGGGCGTGTCTTTTTTCCGCTAAAAGGAGCAAATTTCACCCGGCTCTATCTTTCCGAGGTGTAACCGTGCCGATAACCGACCAACTTGATCTTCTTGGGGTTACGTTGACATCTACCCTCAATTTTGGTCCCTTCATAGAGGCAAAGGCTTAAGTGGCTGCCAAAAGTTGAGGATCCTCGTTAAGGTGAGACGGTACTTCACACCGAAACAACTGCTCAAACTTTATCAAGCGCAAGTTCGATCGTGTATGGAGTACTGCTCTCATCACTGGGACGGATCTGCCAGATACCAGCTTGATGACCTTGAAATAATTGAGAAACGAGCCAAGAGGATCATCGGCAATGATAGGCTCGTCGAGTCGAAGCTCCAAAGTCTTGAGCATAGACGCCGAGTTGCTGGCCTGTCGGTTTTCTATCGGTTTATCATTTGCGGGAGTGTGTGATAGAATTGCAAAATTTGATTCCGCCAAGCCCGTTCCATCAGCGGACCACAGGACGTACGGCGATGTGCCACCGGTACATGGTGAACATCCCATCCACACGCACAAAACGTTTTCAGAATAAATTCATTGTGCGTACAGCTAGGGAGTGGAATTCCCTGCCGGAGTCTTTGTTTCCCGATAGCTACAACCTGGAAGTCTTTAAGTCATGAGTGAATAGGTTACTTATAGGCAAGCGTGCTCCATCTTCGACCACATCATCGCTTACCATCAGGAGAGATGGTGGTTAAAGGCGTGCCTATCAATAATAAAAAAAAAAATTGTAGAAAAAATTTTAGGATGATGAGCATTTACCAGTCAGACGTAATGAGTATGACATTTTTCGAATCAGTAGAACAGTTTCATAATGCTTTTGACAAAGACTAAGGTCATACGTCTCTAAGGATATAACATTACACACATTATACACCTGAAGGAGTGAGTAGAGCTATACTGCAGTCAACTCACCCGGGCCTGCGGACGGCGATTAATGGGTAGCTCACCGTCCGATCAGCACCAGGCCCGAGAGTCGACGGCGCGTACTGTTCCACGCGCACCTTAAAGAGTTGTCAGCAATCATGACGGGCCCATCATGGCCGATGCCTGCCCAGGGGTTGCCTGCTCAGGGGTTGTGGATCTGCCCGGGGGTTGATGATAAATTCGAAATAGAGTTACCTCGCCCCCGGGCACTAAGGGCAGGAAGGAACAGGGGTGGATTTTAGTCAGTAAGAGTCTGACACGCCCTCCCGCTCCACCCAGAGCGGGAGAAGTCATTGGATTGAAGAGGTATGTAAGCAGCAGCTGCAACTATCCCGGAATTTCACCAGGTACTGTAGGGTAAGATGCCAAGCGATGCAAGCGATATTGAGCGTTATGTTTATAGACTGAAAGGTGATTATACTGTGCCCTACTTAAGAAGGGCCGCAACAAAAATGAAGTGATTTATTCACTATTTTATGAAACTGATTTTATTATTACTAAAACACTAAACTATCAAATACAAAACACAATACAGATGAAAAGCTATAGCGAGCAAGGAAGAATATAAAACTAAATAATTATGCGCGTGCGCGAATTGATAGCCAACGGGAGACCGCCCGCCGGCCGAGTACCGCCGCCGCCGCCTGCGCCACCAGTGTGGATTTCTTCGGAACATTCTTGAAGGAAGGCGGAGCTTGCGCGTCGACACAATGGATCACCCGATCTGACGTCATATGTAGGACGCGGTCCAAGATGCATAAGCGGAGCGGAATACGTAGTGGGTTGATGGTCACTACAGGATGATTTCCCACCCCACAAAAAAAATAAAAAATAAAGGGGTTGTGGATAAATTCGAAACAGAGTTATCGCGCCCCTGGGCACTCAGGGTAGGGTAAGAACAGGGTTGGGTTTTAGTCAGTAAGAGTCTGAGACGCCCACCCACTCCACCCTAGAGTGGGAGATGTCATTGGATGATTTCCCACCCCACAAAAAAAGAAAAAAAACTGCAGTACACTCATACGTCGCCAGTTACGCTTACAAGCGCTGCATCCTGGTATGATTTGAAACTCCACTTCCCGCGACCCAGGACACACGCTCAGGAGATACACTTATTGTGAGGTAATCTAACTACAACAATATTCTATAATACACTCATTAGAAACAAATTAGGAGTGCACGCAGACAATAAGTTTTGAGTTTCGAATCATTGGTAATAATGACGTCACGAACGTTCCTGCCTGCGATGGTGCTTAAACAAAGCCCTATCAGTTCTGCTCATAATGCCAATTAGAAACAAGTGAACAGCTCTTATACGCTCCACAATAACAATTGTTGGCATACTGTACGCTCCCCGCTCTCCCCCACTACACACACTCGAGTAAGGGAGAGGTGGGAGAGTTAACCCGATCCCTTTAATTGAATCTCAGCGCGGGACGCAACCAGTTCAACATTTTCTTTCCATTTTCCGATCAGCGTGGAGGAAAATATTATGGAGCATATTGGATAATTTACCATGTCGCGTTTTAGATGAGGGAAATTATAGCTGATGGGTTTTCGTGTTGTGGAGGAAAATAAGTGATTTATTTCTACTTAAAGTGGGGAGGCATAGGGTAATTAAAGTTCAGTCATAGTGTTATGCGCTAAACATTACTTAGAAGAGGTGTGATTGTGAGAAGATCTCTGAAAATAACAAAAGAGGACCTTTTCAAATTGTTAACATCCCATAAGACGAAGAGTGTCCTTTAAGAAATAGATGACAATTATATCTAAAAATATTATAAATGTGAAATCTCTATCTGTCTGTCTCTTTGTTACCTCTTTACGACGGCCTGTTTACTCTGCCCCACCAGTGGGGCGGCTAGTGAGGCAAAGTAGGATAATACCCCTCACGGATAGTAAATAACCAACTAATATTTTCGCACGGTAGACGGCGAGGTGTCGTGTGTTGTGCGATATCCAAATACTGCACGCACGATAGGCACTTCAGGCGCGACGCGGCGTCATGCGGCCCTTTGGTCAGCAGTGACTAAATATCTGTAGTTTATTGACACCGCACATATACATGTAGCCTGAGGAATGGATTTATTACAAGCTTTTATTTAACTTGCAATGTATGTATGTATGTATGTAACTATGTTTGTTCGGATGGAATCTTGCAACTCAAATTAGACCCACTTCTCGATGTCCGATTGGAATACAATTTGGTGTACTTATGTATCTTTGGTGACAATAGAATGATATGGTACCTTGAAGCTGGTCTGATGATGGAGATGGAAGATGTTCATAGGAACATCTGAACTAAACATGATAAACTCATCGAGTCTGCGCTCGATTGATTCGTCTTGAGGAACACTTTACACCTAGACTATATCCAGGGTCTGATAATGAAGCTGGACGGTAGCCACGGCATCTCTGTGATAAAAAAATATAACCCCACCGAGTTTAGGCTTGATTGGGATACATCACATCATAATATCCGTAGAATGTTTTAAAACATCATGCTTAATCTAAAATAGTGTAAGTAAGTAATAGAAGTAAGTAAGTATCTAACATGTAACCCGTAACGTGTAGTGCCTCAAGCTTTTAAGAATATTGGTAAGTACCTACACGCCAAATATTACTAGAATTTATTTTCAGCTTTTGAGTTCATTGTCCCAGATAAAATATTGTTTACCTTTAATTTATTTTGTTCATGGTATTGTTTCACGACGCTTCGTAAATATGCAAAAATTTGGAAGAAAACTGACCCACTATTTTCATAACACAGAGCGCCCTTACATTTTTACATGACCACGCATTGTAAACGAAGCTATTCGTATAATTGTGTTGGTATGAAGGGACCTACACAAAACAAGAAACAATCAAATACTCCTATTGTTTGCACAGAAAGCAGTTTCATTAAAAAAGGAACTTGTAAAACTGTCGACAGAAAAATCCTCTGATCCTCGGGCGCAGGAATAAATGCGGTATCTGAATCACTTAGCGCCGCTGTAGTGCGACCGCTGGAAACAAACACGCGGCGCTCCACTACTCGCGGTCCATAAATCTCGCGGTAAGGCTCGGAGGTGTGGGGGGGGGGGGGAGGGGTGTTGGTGGCGGGAGCAGGTCGGTATTAAGACGCACTTGTAATAAAAACGCGCGACCCGCGGCTCATTAATAACGTGCATTCGCCATTCGCTCGAGTGAGCCGATTTTATTAAATTAAGCTTCCAAAAAGTCCGACAGTGAGAGCAGAGAACTCAAAAGAAAAAAGTAATTTTAAGTATTTTTATGGACTTGAAAATATTATCAATTTTATCAAGGTCTACTCAACACTACCTAATTAAAACCCGGGCCTTTTCCAAAATCTTAGGACACAATAAATCAGTGTCTACGCATTTTACTTCTGCTGGTAAAATCACAACGAATCGGCCGGCAGCCGAGCTAGCTCGTGTGAAGACTATAGACTGTAGAGCCACTTCCTCTGTATTATGTACGCCGTGCACTCTGCTGCACTGCTGAGCACTGTAGCGAGCAAACACCCGAGCGCGAGCAGTCAGCACTGGTTGACGATCGAGCGACGCCGCGCACCGGACCAAACACAAGGACTTTTATATCAGTGTCCAATTCACGCACGTAAATGCGTTTGAAACTATTTTGGCCACTTGAAAACTGCACGCTGTTGAAATAGTACAGGAAAAGTGAATGTGACACAACTCAACAGTCGTTATTAACATTTACAAATACTAAAGCTGCACATTATTCCCGGAAACTATTTACGACGCTGTGCGCAAGCGGACGTGAGTGCTCAGCTCTTAAGAAATATTTTTTTCTTTATTGCAGAACTGTTTCTACAACAATGAATTTTTCTCTAGTTTATTGCCTGGAAATCTCTCAGTAATTTCTCGTCACAGAAATTGCTTTACTAAAAATAACAACACAAGTACTGAATGTTTTACCGCGCCCCTGAGTTATCACGCCCCTGGCACTCAGGGCAGGGAAGGAACACCCCTATTCTAGTCAGTAAGAGTCTGACACGCCCTCCCGTTTCACCCGGAGCGGCAGAAGTCATAAGATGATTTCCCACCCCAAAAAAAAAACCAAAAGTACTGAATGTTGCGGAAGGGAGGGGGAAGGGGAGAACTCGAGCAGGTTGTTTGTGTGGCAACAACTAGTTGTTCCGATACTAACATTGTTCTCGGTACAACTTCATAGAACATTACGACAAAGCAACTGTAGTCGATTGAAGCACTTCTTCTGCAATAACTGTGGACGCATGAAGTTGGGGCTGTTCGGAAAGACTCGAGAATACTCGACACGTTTCGGCTCGGCTCGCGTAAGGTCGGCATGAAGTCAGCGTCTGGCGGGGCGGCGGCGGCGGCTTCGCGGGAAGCGAAGCGGCAACGCGGCCCGTTCTCGAAGCCAGCGGGCAGATCGTACGGCGCTAGAGCGGCGTAGTGTTGTATTATGAAAAACTATTGTCTTTGTTCGCGAACATGAATCATTGAAATTATTTGATCCATCACGTCGGCGGGCATTTTGAAAGTTCCGTCGTTAAAAAGCCATAAAATAAAATACACAACACTACATCAATGCAGACGCCCGGGCACCGCTAGACTGGCGCGCATCGCTCGTATGCTGCTCCCCTTACCGCCACCGCTGTCTTCGAGACCAGTTCCATATAAATCTATGCATTAGAACACGCCGCTCCCGCGCCACTGCCGCCGCCGCCCTGCCTGCCGCTGAGTTCGTGACCGCGGCCTAATGAATGTAAGAAATAAAAAGCGCGCGCGTCTGATTGTCGCTCTCGTGCCGCGTCGCGATGTGTGCGGAATGTCAAGTAGATCAACTTAGTTACGATAAGACGTACTGAAGTATCTTTGTAGGTGGGTAGATAACTTTGAAGGTGGGTAGATAACTTTGTAGGTGGGTAGATAACTTTGTAGGTGGGTAAATAACTTTGTAGGTGGGTAGATAACTCTGTAGGTGGGTAGAAAACTTTGTAGGTGGGTAGATAACTTTGTATATGGGTAGATAACTTTGTAGGTGTGTCGATAACTTTGTAGGTGAGTAGATAACTTTGTAGGTGGGTATATAACTCTGTAGGTGGGTAGATAACTTTTACTGTAAATTTATGAATAACGACATTAAAAACTAAATTAAATGCATTTTTACCCGACTGCCCTAGAAGGAGGGTAATGTTTTTCGAGAGTATATATGGTATGTATGTCAATATATGGTATGTATGTTTATAATTATGTTTGGTACGCCATTCAGCCTAAACAAATATCATTTGATTGGGTTTCACTGCCGAAGTGACATAGACTATATAAATAGAAAAAAAATAAAATGGCGGCCGCCGTTAGGTTATTTAGGCCATATTATTTTTTTCACTAAAACATAGAAAATAAAAAAGAAATATATTTTCAAAAACACAACTTCGAAAAACAACTAGAAAGTTCTAGACAAGTCACTTTTCAAGTAGTCTGATGCAGTTGGTGGCATCAAATCTGTGATTGAATTAAAATAACTGCCTGTAATTGCATCAGACTCCTTGAAAAATAGAACTTTTTAATCGTTTTTTTTGCAGTTTTCTGGAAGGCAACTTTTTCTATTTTATGCACTGGCTTTATTGTGTATTGTTGGTATTTACTTATTTCACCTAGTGACGGCTGACGGCTGATTGCGAAGCCGGTATCTGACGCGATTATGCGTCATTTGCGTCGAATGTCGCGTTGACTGATGAGCAATGTTTTCGCGTTATTTTATTTTATTATTGTGGATAGAGTAGAAAATTATAATTTGTAACCAGCGTGGCACGTATATATTATTTAATATTTTCTTATTACTTTACACTATTTATTTACGTATTTTAATTACAATATTACCTATTACATACATAAATATTGATATTTAATACAGTTATTATTTTATTTACCCTCGTCCGTGCGTCACTGCAGGGTGCCAACTGAAAACCAGCGCTGGGTGTGCAACGCCCAGCAAATGCTGAGATGGTAACCCTTTCGGTATGGGCACGCTCAGCACAATTTTATTGTATCTTTGTGTACCTACTATTATTTTCTTTACCTTTTGTTTGTTGCTGTTGTGTTGTGTCTGTGTCGAATAAATGTTTATTCTATTCTATTCTATTCTATTCTATTCAGTTGGGTTTTAGGTAGGCATTGGTAAGACTAACAACCATAAGTTTACTATAATTTTCTTAATCACTCTAAGGAGTAGTTAAACACAGCCAAGAAGCAAAGTTTCATGGTTTCACACATGACTAAACTAAAAAAAAATTGTAAAATAGCAGTTTAGTTTTTCTTTCGCGGCGGGGGCGAGTGTGTGCGAGACGCACGTCTTGGTACGAAGTTGTCATTCAGTGTTGGCTCTCGGTGTGCCGCGCGACGCGAGGGTCTATCACGTCACGAGCGCGCGGCGTGACGCGCATACAGCAGCGCGCGTTAAAGAGTCGCGCGGCTGTTTGTTCCGCAAACACACGCCTGTGGCCAAGACGGCAAGAATTGCCGTACACATGACGCTCATATTTTTGGAGTTTTTAAATTTGGCTGCTCGTTTTTATGGTTCCGAAAGTCCGAATGAAAAACGGAACCCTTACAGGATCACTCGTGTGACTGTCTATCCGTCTATCACAGCCAATTTGCTCCGAATCTTCTGGACCGATTGAGTTGCACTCGTGAATAACTCATCTTTGGGTGGAGCACGAGGGTGTGTCAGACTTCCACTGACTAAAATCTGTCCCTTCAGTTGCTTGTGCCAGGGCCGCGGTAACTCTCCTTCGAATTTATCCGCGACCCAGAACACATGAATATCTGTGACCTAAATATGAACCTGTAACGTAAATAAATGAATTTCAATAAGAGGATCACTTTTGGGGTGGTAATCGGAAAATTAGAAAATAAAGTTTTTCGAACAGTATCGTGCGATATATCAAATGAAAGGGCTGATAGCGAGAGAGTCTTATAAAACTTATAAAGAACTTACAAAACTAAACCAACTAAAAAAAAAAAAATTAAATAAATCTCTTCAGAGTTTATAGGTACTCAGGTGTCATAAATAAACCATAAGCGGCCACAGCGGGTACAATTAATTTAAATCTCCGCAGATATCTGCAAAACACTTAATTATTATAAATATGTAGATATTTATCAGCGAGCACCGATTGTGGCGTTCTATGAAAGGCCTCAACGTTAGGCGAGCGCGCGTAATCCCGCCAAATGAATGTTTGCGAACAAACGTCATACCGCGCCGCGAGCCACCAGCCACGAGCCACCAAACTGTTGTACACATTTACACACACACAATGTGCAGAAGGTTCAAGATAATATTGCTTAGTACCTACATACTACATTAAAGTAAAAAAACGCGTAAAACAAATAACGAGGGGCCTACACAAATCATAGGGAGCTACCGGGCTGCAGGTGAGAACATTTTGAGGTGTTCGGGCTAATAGGTCCATTGCGAACCAGTCTGTGAATTATTCTTGTCTTATTGCCTTCGTTTGAACCCTGGATTAAGTGAAACCGACTATGCAGAGAAAGAAAGAAAAGCTGCTTGCCAACACCGTACTAAATCACAATGTAGAGAGTTAGATTTGATAGACCCACTTTGTAGCACACCTATATCACACACAGTGTGTGGCACTTCTGCACTTTAGTTATTAGAGGTGCATGTTTAAATAGAGAATGTTAAACTGGGTCGCATAATATGAGTAACGTCACTTGTCACGCTACACGTCGCCGGTCGCACGCATCGCACGTCTTGTTGTAGTGCAGTAATGGACACCGCCGGTTACTGTCGTCTGTCACGCCCACATTATGCAACGCAGTCATTTAGATGGATAGCCGTAGCGATATTATTTTATTACAGCTTTATGACATAATAAAAAAATAAGTACCTATTAAAAGTATTTTTGCAGAGTCTCATGATTTTATGTAACGGCCTATCTGTAAAAGGAAGAAACATAAAAAAGCCTTGGATTCTAACTGTAATTTTGAGCAAATAGGCCACACTCAAACTAGTAAGGACCATTTAGCCGTCTCTCGATCTACATTTTACGAGGACCACGGTGCGGCCAAAAAGCGCAGTAAAGTTCGTGCCACAATGTGTCCTGCAGACATTGCAAGGGCTTTTATTGGCCACAAGGAGGCCCGCAACAAGGCCGAGGGAGAGACGCGCCATGTGCGAGCAATGTAGCGGAACGAATCGTACCGTACACGGGTACAGTATCACAGTTATTAACAGCGCCATAGTTAGTCCGAGATTACCGAGGTACTCGCACGGGCACCCCACGTCCGTGGACAAACTTCAACAAAAATCGTTCTTAATGTTACGAAATAAAGGCGCGTCAGTATCGAACTATTACCATGGAGTGTAGAACTTAGTTGTACTTACTTAATGCATTGTGGCAGGAAGCCGACTGACCCTTATATTACGGTCGCAGTAAAGAGATTCGCTGACCTAAATGTGATTTGTTTGTTGGTGGTCAGTGACGAATAGTGACGATGTTAAGTTAATGTGTTCACACATCTGACCGATTAGTTGCGGGAGTCGAAGGAATAATATAATGTACATGGTGAAATAAATCTTCAATAGATATGTTAGTTTTATTTCTTTTTAACCAGCTTCAAAACGAAGCAGGTTCTATGTTCGGCTGGTATATTTTTTTTTAATGTAAATCTGCCCATTTCTCTGTCAATTGAGGACCGATTTTCAAAATTTTCAGACCTATTTTTTTATTCGATAGAATATACTCCCGAGGTGGTCCTATATAAATTTTATCGAAATTGCTTCAGCGCTTTTTGAAAAACTGAACAAAAACGAAAAATATTTAAGCCTAGATGACGTTTTGGTGTTCTCCAATTACGACTATGTTTTAATTTTACGTTCCATGTTATTGGGGTTTTTAGTTCTGAGGTATAACAACTAAAAAGTGAAAAATAAAAAAAACTTTTTTACAAAAAAAAACAACCGGCAGTCGGTGTTTGTATTTTATTTGTTTGTTATTTGACACTGACATCCGAATTTAAAGTTATTTTCTAATTTTTAGTGTATTTTCTTTTTTGGAGTTGGTTGTTTTTTTTTGTTAGCAGAAATGAAACCACTATTTGTTTTAACTTAGCCAAAACTTATTTTTAACGGACTTTCGAAAAAGGTCGAGGTTCTATGTTTGACTTTTTTTTTTTTTGGGACAAGCCCGCCACACTATTCCCAAACCACTGTAACTTCTGTAAGCCAGAATCAACAGTGGCGACCACCAGAAAAAACGCCGAGGCAATGAAACTCGACGAGTCCCAGAGAAACGATTAAACTGTCTTGGGTCCCGCAACGAAATTAATCAGAAAAGACAGCGGAGGAGTAAGAAAAACATAATTTTCAGTTCACTTTTTTTATGTATGTCCGCCGATTTCTCCGTCAGGTTGTGGACCGATTTTCAATATTCTTAAATTTTCAATACTCCCGAGGTGGTCCCATATAAATTTTATCGAAATTGCTTAAGCGCTTTTTGAGAAACTGTACAAAAACGAAAAAACTTTTTAACAAAAAATTCAACCGACGAAAAAGAACTTAAAAGCAAAAAATAAATAAACCTTTTTAGTCTTGAGTATAGAGCTTATTTACCTACATAAAATATCAAATTTTATGTAAACTAATTTTGAGTTCTTAAGATCGTCAGTCCATCTAGCTGGTGGGTGTCCCACACTACGCTTGCCGATACGCGGTCTCCACTCCAGGACTCGTCTGCTATATCGGCCATCGATCCTTCGACAAACATGACCAGTCCACTGCCACTACAGTTTGCTTATTCTGCAAGCTACGTCGGTTACTCCGGTTCTCTTCCGGACAACTTCATTCCTGATTTTATCCTTCAAAGAAACTCCTAACATAGCCCGCTCTATAGCTCGCTGACCTTGAATTTGTGGACCAGCCCGACCGTCAGGGTCCACGTTTCGGCACCGTATGTCATAACGGGCAGGACGCACTGGTTGAAAACCTTAGTCTTCAAACATTGTGGGATAGGGGACGAGAAAACCAGTTTTAGTTTATGGGTACAGCAACTAAAAAGTGAAAAATAAAAAACGTTTTTTACAAATACTACAACCGACTTTAAAAAAGAAACAACACAAATAAATGCAAAATAACTTGAATTTCGGAAGTCGGTGTTCGTATTTTGTTTCTACGTTATTTGACACTGACTTCCGAAATTAAAGTTTTTTTCGCTTGTGTTTTTTGGCTACGATATTTTTTTTGTTCATTCACTAACTTTCCAAAACCTTCTTGTATTTTTACTAAGTGTGACTTTTATAGACTTTACCTAACCAGTACACAATCTCCTTTCTTCAAATTGAATGTACCTATAACATTCACTTACAGAGTGTTTATTCAAATGTCCCGAGCACCGCTGCCCACGGCCACAAATTCCCTGCTTACCACCGTCGGGCGAGTCGTGAAGTGGCCCTAACTACCTCCGCCACCATTACCGGGAAATTGAATCAATTCCTTCTGCCTGCAGGACATATTTCTTGACAAGCACCCCTTCACAAGACATGTAGCAATTTTCTGTCTCTTTATGGAGCTCCAGAATTCGGAAGTCATTTTGTGCGACCCGCACTTTTGTCAGGTTTATTGAAATAGTAAAGTGGTGAATGGTCTGCTGGGAAGTTAATCTTAAGGGGGTTGTTGGCCTGCGTTTTCAAATAGAAAATATTTTAATTGACAAACCTACATGGGCACAAATTTAAATTTGTTTTTCAATTACTCTATGCCAAGAAAGGCCTTTCCTTTTCAGTTTATTTCACAATAATGCCTTGATAATTATCATAAATATTCTTCTTTATGACAAAATGTAGACGACACCAAATTTAGTTGCGATGACTCACAGTAATTTCCATTCGTGAAGTTCTGCACAACATTCCCTGTTAACAGTGTAACTGTTTTAGTATAAATAAGCACAACAACACAGCATCGCAGTTACTCGTAGTTATTTAATTCAGTCAGTCATTACGCTGAATATTTATCGCGGGATGAATTTATGATGCGCAGCTGTCAGGTGAGTGCAACAAAACGTTGTGGTGGCGGCCATTACACTGAACTGTTCGTTACAACTAAATGTTGACGCGACCGACGTGCTCGTGCTCGTGACGAATGTGTGCGGAAAAACGGAGGCTTTACGTATGCATGCGTAATAAGTACGGTGACAGTTAGAGTCCCATGTGACAGGGGTCGAGCACATTGCTCATTTCTTTTACACAACTTTCGGCCCCAGGATATGACAAGTTTCATTCGACTAAAAACATCATCATTCTTTGTCTACTTCATGACAAAGCCACGAAGATTATTAGCCGAAGATATGGAAGATTAATTACTAAAAAGATAAAATTAAGTATCAAGTTCTTTTTTTTTGCAAATTGCGGCCCATTTCTACCTGGCTCAGTCCTCGGGGCATTCAACGCGGATCCTCAAATTGATATAAATGTCCGAGCGGGCCCACTTCGCGCCACGGCAATAAATCAATAGCTGTCTCCGTATGACGAGCGAGCGAGCGAGCGACTAGTCCGCTAGGTTCGCGTCCATCGCGCGCGAGACAACGGCGCGCGTCCCGTGAAATGAACCCGCCGCCGCCTGGGTTGATACATCACGAGATTGTCTGACAGCTTGCATACGTACGCGAATTGTTTCTATTATTTTTTGACGCGGTCTCGGATGTGGAAAATGAAAAAGAAACCTTTTTCAAAAATATGACAGGTTTGTTATTGTAAACTGTAGTTATTGTCTGTGAACCCTTGGTTAGAAGGAAACAACGGAATACAATTTTATTTTTGTGGATAGCGTTCACTGCCTATCTAATTTATCAGAAGGTTTGTCCTACTTAGTACAAAACGTGTTTTCATAGCAATTAGTCTGATTTGAATTTGATTGACTGTCAATATTCTACATCGCTTAGCAGCGCATGTCATCAGTAGCACAATAAACCAGGATAACTGAAGTCCTTAGAATATAATGAATAAGAACATTTCCCACTCGTAGCTACCGAAACATGTTGTTAAGGTCTTAAAGAAAGTAGGTATTATAACGTAAACCCAAGGGGCCAGATTCAGATCACAGCTGCGGCTAATAAGTCAAGTATTTCCATTACTAAGTACGTGAATTGAAATGTGATTTTATATAAAGCACACAGTACAATTTTAGAAATACCAGCTCAAGAAAAACTTAATGGAAGCTATAATTAAACTGAGGCAAAACAGAAGTCATTCTGTTCACTCGTAAGCGATCAGCGTTCATCAGTCGCATTAACTTTAAAAAATATTCCGTACCTTGGAGGCGCTAGGTTAAATATCTCGGTGTACTTCTACATAGCAAAGTTAACTGGAGTGACTACACTGATGCACTTCGCGAAATACATATGAAGGCTGTGAAAGTGTTTAAACGCAAACATTACATTCTAAAATCAGTAAGTTATTATCGAGTTTTCCATGACATCAGCAAACTTTTAGTCGACTCTTCACGTGACCAGAGGGCTGGCCTTTTTTTCGGCCAACGAATCAGCATTGCCATTCAACGTGGCAATGCTGCCAGCGTTCTGGGCACTTTTCCCATTGACAGCGAGGTGGACGAATTTTTTGATGCCCAATGAGCTTTACTACTACCGGATTTTTTATGCCTCTTGTACATATTTTATTTATTAGTTTAGTATAATATGTATTGTAGTTATAGTCTGATAAAAATCAGTAAGTTATTAGCACTAACAAGAACTTTATAGTAAGCGGTTCACTGTACCTCTGGTGTCATTGCCTGCAGACCTCGGCTGGAAGTCCCCAGTGCTGCGGTTATTTGGACATTCATTTTGATTTCATTTTCTGCTTCCAGCACTTATCAGATACCATCGTATTTCACGCCTTGGTACATAAGAGCACTCGTTCGTACAAGCGATTTCCGTATCTAAACCATTTCAGTTCCTTTACAAAGTACCTACGAACGGTTGGCTCCGGTAATAAATTAGTTATTCAAGTAGTGGTGGTAGTGGTGGTGGTGGTAAGTATCTACAGTTGATCCGCACTCTCCTATTAGAAGATTGAGGAAAATAGAAGTGGAAGACGGTTCACTGAGTTATTGTTGTGCGCCACTGCACTCACTAATATTGATGCTCAACGGTAAAACGAAATGTAAATACGTACAGATTTTTTCCGCGTGTTTATACTATTTGTCATGACGACGGGGTATTTTTGGTAAAAAAGTGATAAGAAGAGTTTTTAGTTAGAAGGTTCTTTTAGTTCTTAATTAATCACGATTGACTCGAAGTCGAAGAATATCTAGGTATACTACTGCAAACAGCTCAGTTGAGTAACCAGAACTGTGCCCGATGGGGTGGTTTTTTTTTCGACTTTAAAAATATCAGTTGATTCTAGCATATTGATGAGGTATAGAACAGATGGTTTCTGTACCTAGAATAATGTACTGAATCCACGGTAAAAGTTTTCTGTGTATCTATAACTAACTGTTAACTTTGGTGTCAGAAAATGTGTCTGATAATCTGTCATGATCATCAGACACATTTTTGGTCTGCTGTTGTTTAAAGATAGTACAATTCGTACTGCCGAGCTGGTCGAACTCGATATCTTCCCATACAGCCGCTGCAGCGCTGTGCCGTCGCCGACTGCCAGCTGCCACTCATTGTCATTTTTCAATTGCACGAGGCGCCGCCTAAAAAACACGCTTCAATCGTATCGGAACCATTGTGCGCCCCATCGCGAATTTGAAATGAAATTATTATATTGCGAGCTTATTAGAGAGATTTTTGTAGAACTGCTAACCGTCGTGACGTCGTACTGAGCTAGTTTATGATAGAGGGCTATAGAGGCAGCTATGTGCTGTTATTCGGTTGATGACATAACTACTCAACCGTTTATGTACCTATGTTGTGTGGCCCCAGTATTTCTTTGAGGTTTTTTTTTTAATATCACGTAACCGGACGACGATGCCGATGTAATAGAACGCTTTAGAAGTCAGCAGTCAATACAGTCAATTTATTGTTCAAACATTACATCACAAAGGACTTAGGAGTTAAATAAGTCGCCGGCCAGTTAAGTGCGGTGACAATGTGCGTGCAATACGTTTTGTGGTTCGATGCGGCACAGTTTTATTGTGCAAGTTGTGCAGTTGGGCCGCTGTCTGTTCCGCGCCGGTGCCTGCTGCGGCCACGTCGTACTGTGCGCGGAGAGCGGCTGAGAAACTTTGTAGAAGTATTATTTTAGTTCTAGTTCCTGGATCTTGAGTGGCATCATAATTACTTCATCTTATGATACTTAAATCAAATTAGAACGTTGCAATATTGGTCAAAAATATAAAATATATTGAAGCATAATATTTTTTATTTTTTTATATTCCATTAATACGCCCTCCATTTTATAAATAAAAGCTAAACTTAAAATGTCCAGTGTCTACTAGTAATTGAGCATTAAATTCCTGAAAACTTTAACTACTTGACTTTGAGCCCGCTCTCACTCCGACCTGCACCTCCTTGCAGCAGAACATAAAAACAAGGCGTCGAGCGTCACTGGGCTCGCTCGTCTAATGCGATGTATTGAAATGTCCCCGCGCCGATAAACACTCGCGCCAGGGCTGCCGCGGTCTGCTCGCTCCGCCAACGCCCGCGCCGACGAACTTAACGTGTGACAACCTTGCTCTCTGATTTTCATTTTTTGGTTTTTTGCTTCATGTTTCACATTCACACGTTGACTGCATATGAATGGGGTGACTTTTTTCATGTATGTACAGGCTTCGGTGTACTTATGTTGTGACTTGTTCATTACGCGATATTCTTAATAGAAATGCAAAGCTACAGGAAATTTCATTACATCAAGAGTTTGATTTCAGCTATATCCGGCTTAGGAAAAGGTTAGCAAATGCTGGTAATCGTGTTATGAACAAGTTAGGGCACGCCTGCTCAATACTCTTATACGGTTCCCTAGTAGCATTTTCTGTTGGCATCAAGTGGCCAACAGTGGGGAATCCGTTGGGATATAGTTAGTTAGATTCCCTACATCAAACTTACAATGACCCAACGCAGTAAATTATTATCATTATACCAACCATTTACCAACGTTGGGCCAAAGCTACTACTGCCTACCTTTACTTAAAAGCTGTTGGCGTTTTTGCAGTGCTTATAACGTAGGCCCTACAAATATCAACTGCATTGGGCCAATGACTGCCCAATGCAGTTAAATATTACATTACGCCAAAGTTTTTACAAAACGCTCCATATTTTCAAAATGGTTGCTCGGATGAAAATCTTTTCAAGAAAGAAATTGTTGCTCTACTCGAAAACCATGAGATAATGAAAAAAACTCGAAAAATTATTAAGAAAAAAAAATTATTGCAAAATTCTTCTAAGTGTCGGGCCGGATCATCAAAGGACTTAGTAAAATTTTCAGAGATTTTTTTTTAAATAGATTTCTGCCCTTTTTATTGTAGCACCTTACTAACCTTGTCCATAGAAACCATTTAGGCTCTGAGAAGGATGGCCCTCCGACGCACCGTTCCCGAGTTATGGGCCTCCAAATTTTATTTTATATTTTACAAAACGATCCATATTTTCAAAATGGTTGCTCGGATGAAAATCTTTTCAAGAAAGAAATTGTTGCTCTACTCGAAAACCATGAGATAATGTAAAAAACTCGAGAAATTATTTAAAAAAAAAAAATTATTGTAAAATTTTTCTAAGTGTCGGCGATCATCAAAGGACTTAGTAAAATTTTCAGAGATTTTTTTTTAACAGATTTCTGCCCTTATTATTGCAGCACCTTACTAACCTTGTCCATAGAAACCATTTAGGCTCTGAGAAGCATGGCCCTCCGACGCACCGTTCCCGAGTTATGGGCCTCCAAATTTTATTTTATTTTTTACAAAACGATCCATATTTTCAAAATGGTTGCTCGGATGAAAATCTTTTCAAGAAAGAAATTGTTGCTCTATTCGAAAACCATGAGATAATGTGAAAAACTCGAAAAATGATTGAGAAAAAAAATGATTGCAAAATTCTTCTAAGTGTTGGGCTGGATCATCAAAGGACTTAGTAAAATTTTCAGAGATTTTTTTTTAACAGATTTCTGCCCTTATTATTGCAGCACCTTACTAACCTTGTCCATAGAAACCATTTAGGCTCTGAGAAGCATGGCCCTCCGACGCACCGTTCCCGAGTTATGGGCCTCCAAATTTTATTTTATTTTTTACAAAACGATCCATATTTTCAAAATGGTTGCTCGGATGAAAATCTTTTCAAGAAAGAAATTGTTGCTCTATTCGAAAACCATGAGATAATGTGAAAAACTCGAAAAATGATTGAGAAAAAAAATGATTGCAAAATTCTTCTAAGTGTTGGGCTGGATCATCAAAGGACTTAGTAAAATTTTCAGAGATTTTTTTTTACATATTTCTGCCCTTTTTATTGCAGCACCTTACTAACCATGTCCATAGAAACCATTTAGGCTCTGAGAAGCATGGCCCTCCGACGCACCGTTCTCGAGTTATGGGCCTCCAAATTTTATTTTATTTTTTACAAAACGATCCATATTTTCAAAATGGTTGCTCGGATGAAAATCTTTCAAGAAAGAAATTGTTGCTCTATTCGAAAACCATGAGATAATGTATAAACTCCAGAAATTATTTAAGAAAAAAAATTTATTGTAAAATTTTTCTAAGTGTGCGCGATCATCAAAGGACTTAGTAAAATTTTCAGTTTTTTTTTAACAGATTTCTGCCCTTTTTATTGCAGCACCTTACTAACCTTGTCCATAGAAACCATTTAGGCTCTGTGAAGCATGGCCCTCCGACGCACCGTTCCCGACTTATGGGCCTCCAAATTTTATTTTATTTTTTACAAAACGATCCATATTTTCAAAATGGTTGCTCGGATGAAAATCTTTTGAGAAATAAATTGTTGCTCTACTCGAAAACCATGAAATAATGTAAAAAACTCGAGAAATTATTGAGAAAAAAAAAAATGATTGCAAAATTCTTCTAAGTGTCGGGCCGGATCATTAAAATTTTCAGAGATTTTTTTTAACAGATTTCGGCCTGTTTTATTGGAGCACCTTATTAACCTTGTCCGTAGAAACCATTTAGGCTCTGAGAAGCATGGCCCTCCGACGCACCGTTCCCGAGTTATAGGCCTCCAAATTTTATTTTACTTTTTACAAAACGCTCCATATTTTCAAAATAGTTGCTCGGATGAAAATCTTTTCAAGGAAGAAATTGTTGCTCTAGTCGAAAACCATGAGATGATGTAAAAATCTCGAGAAATTATTGAGAAAAAATTGAGTAATTGGAGGGTAGTCCCAAATAATACAGTTACAATTTTGAGCTCTCATATAATTAATTTAATAAAATATTAAAAACAACTTTTAAATGCAAGAAACATAATAAAGTAGTACATTAACCTCTGGTGCACTCAGTCAGTTTATCAAATCTCCTTGACACCACTTCTCTACACTGCAAGCACTGCTCTTTGCTGAAATGGATCTGTACTCCAAATCGTCAAGCACTGTGGAGGAGTTGTCTCCTACATTTGCTTCAAGAATGTCACAATATGAGGAAGACTTGAAGAATGCCAGTGGTGAAGCTTCACATAAGACTATTGCCAGCCTATCCAAGGACTTCACTGAGTTGAAGACCCTAGTTTGGAAAACATTGAGTTCACTGAAATCCCAGATGGAGTTGCTTGTGTTTGGCTGGATAGGCACGAAATGACAACCCGTGCTAAGGTTCTTCTGTTGCATAGCCTGAGTGAGGACAAGGGAGCAGATCTAAGCAATGGTTTCCTGAAGGTTTTGTCGGAGCGTCTGGAAATGGCCAACGTCGCCTCTAAAGATATAACAGCCTGTCACCGCCTTGGAAGCAACACCAGCAAACCTCGTCCCCTCTTAGTTAGATTTGAAAGCCGCATCGTAAGGAATGAGGTGTGGCGAAATAACAACCAAGCTAAAAGGCTCTGGTTTAACGCTTTCTGAGTTCCTGACTAAGCTCAGACACGATATTTTTATGAATGCTCGGAAGTACTTCGGAATACATAAGTGTTGGACGTCTGAGGGGAAGATTGTCATCCAGGTTTCCGAAAAATCGCGACGGAAGATTGAGTTTGCTTCGGAATATCAAGAACTTGGGGCTCAGTTTCCCGTTGCTGAGCCCTCAGCCGTAACTTCGAAGCCAGTGCCCGATAAGAGAATTTGCTAGACAGTAAAGTGATGAGTCTTCGTTGCGGGTCTTCCATTTTTCTGAGTATATAATATACTAGGTACTAATCATTTTTATGTTTTATGTCGTTCATGTGTCGGTCATTCAATTTTTTTAGTTTTTTGTTTTGATTTGATTTTTTACTTATGTTATTATTGTCATTTGACATTTAGACCGTTCGGTGTTACTCAAAGTTTTCGTTCGGAAACATACTAACGTGTATTTATTTTGTTTGGACTACAGGCTTTTTATCTTTTAATTATAAAACTAATGTAGCCGGCGAGTGCATCGAGGTTTGAGTGCTGAAATTATTTTTTTCTTGTTTATTGTTAGATTACTTAAATTTTTTTAAAATTATTTATTTATTTTTATTGTTATTTGTATTTAGTTAAAATGGAAATGGACTGGTCACATGATGAGATCAACAACAGGAAAGTGGACTAAGAAAGTAACAGAATGCTACCATGACCTCATTTACCTTTCCTATAAAATTTGACTTCCTCAACGCAAGGCCAAATTTCTCTTTCTTCGCAGTTTTAAAAACGTTGATTTGGAGCGTTTGAGGGCTGATGCGGGTGGGATTGACTGGTCTTCTGTGTTCACCGGCGAGAATATGGACTCTATGGTGTCAGTTTTCAGCAGTATTATATTGAATTTGTATGATGCACCCCTTAAAAAGGTAAGAGTCAAACACCTTCCTGCACCATGGCTTTCCCCAGCTATAAAAAACCTGATGGCGAAACGTGATAAGGCCAAGCGTTTATACAGGAATCGGGCTACTGAGGAAAACTGGGACCTTTATAAGAAGATGCGAAATCGCTGCAGTTGTTTGTGTAGGAATGCCAAAAGGCATCACATTCACAACTCAATTGATAACTTCAACCCGACACAAGTATAGCAATTTTTAAAGACTATTGGTATTGGCAAAGCCTCTAGCAAGAGTACTTCTGATAAAATGGACCTCAATGCACTTAATGCGCACTTTTCTACATCACCAATTATACTCGATATCGATGTTAAATCTTCGACTCTCAGTGATCTTTCCAATCTTCCTTTACCAGCAAATACTTCTTTCACTTTCCACCAAATTACTGAGCTAGATATTAAGAAATGTTTTCAATCCATCTCCATTAAGGCGTTAGGTGACTATGGTCTTCAGTTCCAAATGTTCCTACCTATTTTGAGTGAAATAGTTCCTGTTGTAACTCACATAGTAATTTTTTCTCTTTTCACTAACACGTTTCCTTCTGCTTAGAAGAAGGCTCACGTCTTACCACTTCCTAAAGTTTCAAATCCCTCTTCTCCATCTCAGTTCCGTCCAATATCCATCCTCCCAATCCTTTCCAAAGTTCTCGAGAGCGTTGTTCAGAAGCAACTGTCTTGTTATCTATCCTCTAATGGCATGCTGAGTCCTTACCTCTGGTTTCAGACCTGGCCATAGCACTGTGACAACTCTTGTCAAAATAACTGACGATATAAGACTGGCTATGGAAAACAAATGCTTGACAGTGTTGGTTTTACTGGACTTCAGCAGTGCCTTTAATTCAGTTTACTTTGACATTCTCTTAGGAATCCTTTCCTCCCTTAATGTCACTGCGCCAGTAATTGAGTGTTTCAAATCTTATCTTCGAGGCCGCTCGCAGTATGTTCGGTCTGATGAGGATTTCTCTGAATGGTGTGATTTGGCTGCGGTTGTACCTTAGGGTGGCGTCCTCTCTCCTCTTCTTTTCTCAGTTTTTATAAACGCTATCACTGAGGTCTTTACTTCTAACTATCATCTCTATGCAGACGACTTGCAGTTATACCGTCACTTTAGAATGGGTTAACTCGCTGGCGCTGTGGATGCCATCAATGATGACCTTGAAAATATCAACAAGTTGGCTAAATCCTTTGGACTCTTACTGAACCCAACTAAGTCGCAAGCTACATGCTCAGCCTTTTAGATCATCAGTCTCGCCCGCCAGTAGTGTATGATTCGGTGCCCATATTGTACTCGTAAAGCGCTAAAAACCTAGGCGTCCATATAGACACTAACTTCTCTTGGGAGGTTCATAATGCTGACGTTAGTAAGAGGGTTTTCTACTCTTTTCAGTCTCTTAAACGTCTCCAAAAATTCTTATTATTCTTCCATTTCACACTAAGGTCACTTTTGCACAATTTCTTCTCCTACCGCTAATAGACTATGCGGATGTCTGTTTTCTAGATGCAACGGAGGTACTCCTTAACAAACTCGAGCGGCTGCAGAACTTATGCATCCTTTTCATTTTTGGCCTCCGCAAGTACGACCATGTGTCGAAGTTTCGGACCAGATTGAGGTGGCTGCCAATTTGGCATCGCCGAGATACCCTTATCCTATCTCTTCTCTATACTATCCTGCATAATCCTAATTCTTCTCAATACCTTCGTGAACGATTTGAGTACTTCGTTCCGAGGGGTAAACCCTATCGCACTGCCAATTCTCTTCTCCTTCATATTCTGCGTCACACTTCCAGGCGCTATAATGGCTCCTTTTCTGTTACTGCATTGCGTCTCTGGAACTCTCTCTCACACTCCCTACGCGACAGTCCTTCTCTAGATGTCTTCAAGAAGAAAATAAAAAAGCACTTCCTTTCAAATTGACATAATATTAGTATTATATTGGTATTAATATGTATAATATATATTTAGAATTATTTATGTAGGTTTATAAGTATTGTACACTGGATCCTACCCTCAACAGTGATCTCTCTCTATCACTCAAAGGTTTGCTGGGAGAAAACTCAACATTGAGTTAAGCTCGCCTTTGTACATGAATTGTGTATCCATATGTAATATGTAAAATTTTTGTGTACAATAAAGAATTAAGAAAAAAAAAAATTGCAAAAATATTTCCAAGTGCTCTTCAAAGGATTTAGACAAATTTTCGGAGTTTTTTTTTTTAACTGATTTCAGCCATTTTTATTGTAGCACTTTATTAACCTTGTCCATAGAAACCATTTAATTTAAGGTCTGAGAAGCATGGCCCTCCGACGCACCGTTTCCGAATTACGGGCCTCCAAATTTTATTTTATTTTTTAGAAAATAAATTAAAGTTTGGAGGAAACAGTAACAAAAAAGGAGTCTAAACCACCGCATCTAGTGGAAAATCCACTGAGTTGGCAACACTGTGATGTGATAACACTTTTAAAATGGCGTCGTTTCACGTTTGGTTTCACTTATCGGCAATAGCCGGTAAATTATTGTAAGTGTTAATTTAAATAACACTTATTTATATCAGCGAAAAATATGTAATAATAATAAAATATGCCTAAAAATGATCTAAATCACTAGATATACACAAATCAGAAAGACAAAAAAAAAACGAACTAACTGATGACTAGGCAGCATGGTCTCTGACCGTAGTCTGTTCCACAAGGAACAAAAGCCAAAAAAGTGACAGACGTCAAGACGAGACAGTTATTTTTTTCTTTCGGAATGGTAGTTTTTGCTAGAAATAATGTTCCAACTATTATATATAAAAATACTTAATAGATACTAATATCCGTTTAGTGTGTATAAAGTGCATTTTTTTGTGTAACACGAGTTCAAAAAGCTTGTGAGAATTGAACCTTTGTGGTATGGATAAAAATAGAAGGAAATGTTTAAGTGTGACTGTTCACCAGCCAAACAAAACGAAAAACTGTTCCGCTTTCCTAAAACCCGGAGTTTGAAACCTTCGTATTCTGAGGCTACTGCAAACAGATTGTAAATAAATCATTTGAATACATGAACATAATATGCAACTTGGAGAGACTGTGGTGAGTGCCCTCAGAGATGTTGTTGTTATTGTTAGGTGACCTTAAAAAGGGCTGTTGTACATGGCTCTGAAGAGAGCTGTTTGGATTTACCATTGTGGTGAAAGGAATGATCAGCTAGACTCTGCGTTACCAGCTGCTAGCCATCCAGGGTGTGCAGGGCGTTTGGAATGGCAAAACGATATAGTTAACCACTCGGGAAGGCTCCTTTAATGCACCCCTGAAAACCATGGGAAGACCAATACCACCCAGCTCCTGACTTCTTAGAACCCAGGGAACACCTGCCACCTGGACGTGAACTGCAGTGGCCTATATGGAAATCACTCAATGAGTTGCAAATTTAGGTAGGCCGCTGCAAATACAACTTGGTAAAATTCATAGACTGGTCTGATACCCAATGTGAGTGCGGTGCCCCTGTCCAGACCATGAATCACCTACTGGGTATCATCAACGACAACAACAGCCCCGGTATCTGCACACCTTAATAATAAATGATTATTTTACAGATCGACTCTAAAGTCAGACAAAAATGTAAAAAGGCTGAAAGTAGATCGGAATTGGCTTCAACCGTTATAGGAGTAGAAACCGAAAAATGGACAAGGAAGTTCGTCCTTTTCAAATTGACAGTGATGGCCATCTGCTGCCAAAAATAATTTTACCACAAGTATGTATATCTACACCTAGTTCATCACCAAATCTTATACAAGATTTTAATGTTGGTAAGTAACAAAGTTTGTCACTTGTAAGAAAATATAAGATTTCAAAATATTTGTCAGCTAACTTTTACTATGGGACCAACCTCAAAATAAATAAAATCTATGCATATAATATTTAATATTATTTATTTATTTAATCAGACAATTAAGTTATTATTTCAGTAACAATAAGTATTCACAAAATTATTACAATACATAGAAATATAAAAACTTAAAACTTATCAGCCCGGGATTGAGTCTGACAATTACTTGACCATTTTTTACCCGCAATTTTGAGGTTGATTCTTTAGCAAAAATTGCTTGTGTTGGTAGGTTATGTCACCCCCTAATATAAAATACGACAATCCTACATCCTACTAATATTATAAATGTGAATGTTTGTATGTTTGCCTGTCAATCACACAATAACGGCTGAAGGGATTTGAATGAAATTTTGCACACGGGTAGGTCACAGCCTTTTTATTTTTGAAGTTATAATAATAATAATAATATGATTATATTATATAATATTGATATGGGTATCGTGTAGGTTTTCGGGGGCGCCGATTGCAAATCTGACAGTCATTTTAAAATCAAAGATGGCGGATGTCACTTTTTCTCAAACATTCGATATGGGTATTGTTTAATAGGTTTTTGGGAGTGCCGATTACAAATCTGACACTTATTTTGAAATCAAAGATGGCGGATGCAACTTTTACTCAAACATTCGATATGGGTATCGTTTAATAGGTTTTTGGGAGTGCCGATTACAAATCTGACACTTATTTTGAAATCAAAGATGGCGGATGCAACTTTTTCTCAAACATTCGATATGGGTATCGTTTAATAGGTTTTTGGGAGTGCCGATTACAAATCTGACACTTATTTTGAAATCAAAGATGGCGGATGCAACTTTTACTCAAACATTCGATATGGGTATCGTTTAATAGGTTTTTGGGAGTGCCGATTACAAATCTGACACTTATTTTGAAATCAAAGATGGCGGATGCAACTTTTACTCAAACATTCGATATGGGTATCGTTTAATAGGTTTTTGGGAGTGCCGATTACAAATCTGACACTTATTTTGAAATCAAAGATGGCGGATGCAACTTTTACTCAAACATTCGATATGGGTATCGTTTAATAGGTTTTTGGGAGTGCCGATTACAAATCTGACACTTATTTTGAAATCAAAGGTGGCGGATGCAACTTTTTCTCAAACATTCGATATGGGTATCGTTTAATAGGTTTTTGGGAGTGCCGATTACAAATCTGACACTTATTTTGAAATCAAAGATGGCGGATGCAACTTTTTCTCAAACATTCGATATGGGTATCGTGTAATAGGTTTTTGGGGCTGCCGATTGCAAATCTGACATTCATTTTTATATCAAAGATGGCGGCTGCCACTTTTTCTCAAAAATTCGATATGGGTATCGTGTAATAGGTTTTTGGGGGTGCTGATTGCGAATTAGACATTCATTTTAAAATCCAAGATGGTAGATGCAACTTTTTCTCAAAAATTCGATATGGGTATCGTGTAATAGGTTTTTGGGGTTGCTGATTGCAAATTAGACATTCATTTTAAAATCCAAGATGGCGGATGCAACTTTCTCTCTAAAATATGATATGGGTATCGTGTAATAGGTTTTTGGGGGTGCTGATTGCGAATTAGACATTCATTTTAAAATCTAAGATGGCGGATGCAACTTTTTCTCAAAGATTCGATATGGGTATCGTGTAATAGGTTTTTGGGGGTGCCGATTGCAAATCTGACATTCATTTTAGAATCCACGATGGTGGATCATTGTTTTTCTTAAAATTGTGAATTTATTTTACTTTAAATCTATCAAAAGAAACAGTAGTAGGCATACTGTTTTTGAAGTTATACTTCTTTAGGTACGTTAGGGCAAAATGATGAGAGTAAATTTTTACGATGCTCGCGCACACCGTCACAAAAACCTACAGCCTGAAGTTAGCTAGAACCGACACCGTTAAGTTAGCTATGGTCTGTGGTTCATGAAGAATGATTGTTTTCGTTTTGTAAACTTTGTAACAGTTTGGTTTTTTATCTGGTTTTGCCAAAGAAGTATAACTTCTTACGTGCGTACATAAGTACACACACACTTTTTTATATTGTTTTGGAATCTTCTATCTAGGAAATGTATTACTTTATTATTATTATTATTTTAGATGTCATTGCCCAATGTCTTGGACACATTCAAACCGCAATGGAGGACCTGAAGCAAACTCAAAATGATATTTTACTGAGAATATCACTCTCCTTCAACACATGTGTCTAGTGCAGCCACTTTGCTGGTAGATATAGACATACCATTAAAATCACTTGACGATATTAGATAAATAGAAAATTGGCTTGAAGATGAAGAACACAAAGAACAATTGGTAAGTACAATATTCTGATAGAAATATACAAGCTTTACAAGCAAGCAAGACCACTGGACGTACTGATGATATACTATGTAGTTATAATACTACTATTATATGAAATTTAATAGATAAACGAGTATACATACATTGTTTTACGTTTATTTATGATTGCTTATTGACTATGAGCCGATAAATGTTTTGGCCTATGTTGGTGGCAAAGGAACTGCCACAATTACCAGAAGAAATCTGGAACGGGTTTTCAGCAACTCTCTGGCAATTCACTGCAACTGGACTGGATAAAATAATAAGTTTAGTTTGAAAAATTTACAATTATTGTCAAAAGTCATTGTAAGTAGGTATGACTATGAAAATTACAGATAATATTAGATATATTTATGTAACCATATTAGATTCATTTATTTATGGAGAAGCTCGTGGCTTAAGTAATAACAGCTGCACGGGCCGATCCATCAGTTTAAGCTACGTTTGCCGGGATTCATAGATGGGTGACCATCTTTACATACTGAGACTCCTCCGTGCCTCGGAAAGCACGTTAAGCTGTTGGTCCCGGCTATCAATCGTGGATCTTTAACAGTCGTTACGGGTCGTCAGAAGCCCGAAAGTGACAACCAGTCTTATCAAGGGGTATCGTATTACCCAGTAATATTATTTGTGGTTTATTATTACTTTATCGATTGTGTTATTCTAAATGAAATGCTAAAGTACTGCTTCGTAATATTTACAGTTGCAGTGTGAAGAAACAAGTTGGCAGAGACAGCAACTGATGCTGGAATCACAGGTGTCATAACAAACTGGTTTAGATTTGCTAGAGATCGAGATGGCGGAAGAGATAACAGAAGAATATGATGAAGCTAATAACAGCAGCTCTACACGACAATATTCTGGACTATCTGCAAGAACAAAGAGGCGTCATCAAAATGCAATAAAAACTGAATTAAGAGGCAAATTAAGGATCAACGATAAAAGTAATGTTACTAGTAATAATGCAGGTACTAATTCATCATTTATTAATGAACATCATAATAATTGTATATCAGAAAATTATACTGATGATTTTAATGCCGAGGAAATCACTTTCACGCGTAATATATCTACTGGTAAAATTGAAAATGCTGATTTTAAGGATACTGATCTTACCTGTTTGATCTATAATTAAGGAGGTGGTAATTTGGAGGTAAAATTAAACACTGCACCCGCGGGTTTTAATGACTTAGCGTCATATTAACAAATGGCAAACACAAATGACTCATTGTCCTCAAAATTAGGTAGAACTAAATGATGCCCTAAAAATCTAGAAAAAATATATGTTTAAGTGTCAAATAGGTACTAATTTTTTAAAGGCGAATTGAAATTTTGGAGCCCTTACGTGGAGATTCTAAATGTGGGTAGTCATCTTGACTATAGTTGCAAAACTTCTGAAATATTCTGAATAATTCCGGAATACTTCTGGGAAAGTTTCTTTAAATCCGAATTATTCAAAATGAATTTAACTAAGATTTTTTTTTTTTGCTGAAAAATCGTATTTTGCATCGATCGTCGATCGCCGCCGCCGCTGCTCCTCTGTGCGCCGGCCGCTGCCGCCGCGCTGGCGCCACGCCGCGCGCGCCCGACTGCCACGAGTCGTGCGTGCAGGCGATGGCGGTGCGAGGTGCGGTAAGAGCGGAGATGCTCCCCGGAGAAGTTTTCACCCGCGCGAGAAAGATTCGTACCCCGCAATCGAATGTTTCCGCGGAATATTTCGCCCGAATAATTCAATGGGAATTATATGTTGATATTTTTATAGGTAGATCTATGATAGCCTGCGATTTATTCTTTTGTTTTTAGGTAGGTACCTACTTATTTCGAAATCGAATGCTATTTTTATAAATGTCAGTTGTGGAATAAAAAACCAGGCCTAGCATATTTGATTTGTTTTTTGAAAAAGGGTTACTTATGTTTTTGGTTAGTTTGTATGTACCTCTGTACGCATCGCGAGTATTCGCGAGTCGCATAGGTAGGTATTAATCATTACCTACCTACTTAACGCGTATAATAGCCCAGTCAATAAAAACAAACAAAGGCAAACCTTGCAAGCAAACACGTTTTGATGCGGTTTTCAGAAAAGTGTTATACTTAGGAGCAGGTTTTGGTATTTTAACCGATTTAAAAAAAGGAGGTTATGAGTTTGAACCGTATTTATGTATGTTTGTCCGCGATCATCTCGCGTTTGGCTGAACCGATTTTGATGCAGTTTTCAGAACAGTATTATTAGTCACTATATGTATACGTGACATAAAAAAATGTTGAAAAATAGGTAGTAAGGTCAATTTTCCTGGTTTTTTTTGACAGTTGAAATATTCCCAAAGTTTCGGAATATTTCGGAATACTTCCGAAGTATTCGACGGGAATGATTCGGAATTTTTCCCGCCAGCATCTATAATCTTGACATCAGAATGACTGCCCAATTTTTGATTTCATTTTCTCAGTTATTAATTAGGTACCAATTATTTAAACAAACGTATCAAATAGTAGCAAATAGGCATTAGATTTTAGTAATATTTTAAAGCTGATCGGTCATTTTGGCCAGTCATTCTGATGTTCACAAGTGTCGTTAGTCACGTTTTGGTCTGTATTAGTGTCAGCCACTATTTATTTTTCTAATAAAAAAGTTTCTATGAATGTATGATTTTCTGCATTTTGTAATTAAACGCAAAAATAGCATTTTTTTCTTTATACGAGTAAGTTTATTTTTGTAAAGTGTCATTCTTATAATTGTGCTGTATTCGTTTCTGTTTCATTTAAAAAATACGACTATTTTGAATTTCAAAGTGACGTTTGTCAGTCACGTTTTGGTCTGTATTAGTGTCAACCACAATTTATTTTTCTAATAAAAAAGTTTCTATGAATGTATAATTTTCTGCATTTTGTAATTAAACGCAAAAATAGCATTTTTTTTTATTTATATGTTTATTTTTGTAAAGTTCCTATGTTATGATTGTATTGAATTCGTAATGTTTCATTTAAAAATACGATTATTCTGAAATCCAAAGTAACGTTAGTCAGTCACGTTTTGGTCTGTATTAGTGTCAGCCACAATTTATTTTTCTAATAAAAAAGTTTTTACGAATGTAAGGTTTTCCATTTCAACACATCCCAATATTTTTTTTCATGTACAAATACAAACACAAATTACGACTACTATTACAAATTAGTTATAAAACATGCATCGAGAAAGATCTGTAGTTCAAAAACACTTCATCACGAGTTCATTTTGCATGAAGTGTCAGTCACATTTACATTTGTTTAAATAAACCTTAACTTTTTTAACCTCTCAAGTCCGGGACGTGTCACGTTTCAGCATATGTCAGTCCCCGTTGACAGGCGGCCATCGTGTAACTACAGACTTGGTCAGGTTCCGTGTGTATGAACCTTGTTACAGGTCTAAAGACCTTGGCTAATAGTGATAATAGCGGTTTAAAACGCGTGAATCGGGTTTTTGGCAAGGCAAACTAGCGGAAAACTAGCGGCACACATGAGAGCCACCGGGGTTATAAAGTACACATTTATTACCACGGAGGTTTAATTAAAGGATATTTATACAAAATTACTGAAATTAGTACTATAAAAATAGTGGAATTCGTAAAACAATGCAAAATAAAACTCAAATCGTGTCAAATGTAGAGTTAGTCACATATGGCATTACCCTAACATATTTTTTGGAACAGTGGTGGCCCAGTGGTGACTGTCGCGACTTACAAGTTGTAGGTTGTGAGTTCAAACCCAGGCAGGCGCTTTACTTTATGTAAATTATTTCATCACTACTGCTCTCAAAACGGTGAAGGATAACATCGTGAGGAAACTGTCAAGTCCTAGTACCAAAAATTTGAAGACATGTGACATCCATCTGCATTGGGCCCGCGTGGTGGATTACGGTCCACACCCTCTCACAGAGAGGAAGCCTGTGTTCTAGCAGTGGGGACATTAAAATGCTGATGATGATGATTTTTTAATTCTAATTATATTTGTACCACAGCTGTAATTCTAAAATACTACACTTAAGGCTAGCTTCACAGCTATCCGGGAGACCCGTACGGGCCGCCTGTAAGGGATCCCAGAACGGAGACTTACGTAGGCGCTAGAACATCGTTTCACAGCGACGCGGATTGGTCCGTATGCGACCCGCTCCGCGTCGCTGTGAAACAATGTTCTAGCGCCTCACGTATGTCTCCGTTCCGGGTGCCAGTACGGGCGGCCCGTACGGGTCTCCCGGACAGCTGTGAAACCAGCCTAACCAAACCCTAACCATTTGTCAACTGTAGGCTCTACAATGGCCCCCCCCAGGCCCAGTTGTTGGCCCCCCCAGGCCCAGTTGTTGGCCCCCCCCAGGCCCAGTTGTTGGCCCCTTTTTGGCCATTTTTTGTGGGCCCTTTGATGTAGGCGCTACCTCTATTAGATGGCCAAATCTAACAGTTGGCCAACCCACGAAGTGCACGTGGCCCAACTGAATGCCCACAATAAATGCTATTAGGGTTGATGAAAATTAGTATTTTGGATCAAGTCTTTAGAAGGGATGACACGTCAACCGACGATTTATCCGATGTCTAGATTGGCTATCCGACTCATAAATATGGTGTGTATAAAATAATATATGTATTTAGTATGGAGCATCAATACTTGTTTCTTTATTTCGACAAAAATGAACCCCTCGAAGTATCGAGACCATCAGGCCGCCGCGCACTAAACTGTCGGCAGCCCTGCCCTGACCGGCAAGTTTCCAAACAATGTTTTCGCCAGCGGGTGAGTTATGCCCGCCGCGCGGCTCCGCCCGACTTCCGACACACTCACACATAATGACTCGCCGACAACTGTTTTCGCAATATTCACCAGTTCTTGCTGTACTTGGTATGCATGCACAGAAGAACCACAACTAGCGAATGGAATGGAATCAAATATAGAACATAGCAAGCATTCTCTTACTGCTTGGTCTATCGAGTTGTTTTCTAGATAAAACATACAAAAAGAATGCCTCCTTTTTCTTTCGCACTTCTTGTTACCCGACTGCCCCAAAAGGAGGGTAATGTTTTTCGAGAGTATGTATGTGTGTATGTATATTTCTTTATCACTCGCTGTAGCCTAAACGGCTGGATAGATTTCACCAAATGATACCTTATTAGATTGGGTTTGACTCCCGACCGAAGTGTCATAGACTTTAAAATTCTGAAAAAAATAGAATAGAATATTTTTAGAATAGAATAAAATGGCGGCTGCCAATGATTAGTGAGATCGTATTTTTTTCATCATGTGGGGTATTAAAATAAAGGACTCGATGAGACGATTGCGATTATATAACAAACTAAAAAAATACTTAAGTAATGTTTTTGAAAAACCCCGACTGTAAAAATCAATTAAAAAGTTCCAACACACAAAGTTCCTTGTCACTTTTGAAGCTGTTTGATGCAGTTGGTGGCATGTAATATATAATTAAACTAAATAACTGCCAAAAAAAGGGGTAGTAAGGTGATGTTACAGTTATAAGTCAGCACAACATTCATCATCATCCTTTTAATGGCCTGCTGGGGCACAGGCCTCCTCTCTGTGAGAGGATGTGGGCCGTAATCCACCACGCGGGCCCAATGCAGGTTGGTATCACAACAAACACACACACAACATACAGCACCGTTATATTGTTTCTTATAAAATTTCATGCAAACTTTCGAACCTCGAATATTTTTAACCAACTTCAACATAAGGAGGAAGTTCGAAATTCGATCGTATCTTTTATTTTATTTTATGTTTCTTACACATATAGTTCTGACGATTGAATCCATGACGAAATGGGGGAACTCCTCAAACATTATAGGCATTTATACCTATATACTCGTGGCGATTTTGATATTTTCATAAATAAGTCATGCATTTGCATTCAGAAAGTACAACTTGATGAAGTGGAACTGATGAAGAAGACCACAGATGGCCAATGGTATGTGAAGTACCATTGGCCATCTGTGGTCGTTCTCTCTCTCACTCACAGATATCTCGATTAAGATAGATAAGCGACTATAACGAAACAAATGTATAATAATGGTTCTGATGAAAATTGCACCATCGAACTGATGGCAGTGATGACATCGGAAGTAAAACAATGTATCCTTGCCATGCTTTGACGTACATCTGCCTATAATGGTAAGAATGGTTATATTCTCTAGGTAACAAACAACTGTTATAATTTGTTAGATACCTATACGCCCTGGTACGTCCCATGCTGGACTTCACGGACTGAACCTTCTGCACACAATTCCGTATGTTTTCCGTGAATATGCACAAGTTTATTTGAGCGTTATATTTTGTTGCGCGAGACATTCGGCTCCACTTTCAACGTTTATTTCCGTCGATCCGAGATGAAGGAATCAAGTGTAGCGGTTGCATGCTGTTATGTGCACGCTGCACCCACTGTAACTGGCGGGATAGATAGAGAATAAAGTATGAACAATAGTGTCAAAGCAATAATACTATAACACAAACAACCTTTTTGTACACTGGGCAGTTAGGTGCATATAACGAGTCATAAATTAATTTATATTTGAATTTTATTATGATTTAATCTGAATTTTATTCAAAACGTACTCGGCTGATAATAATTTTAGAATTGTTATTAGAACAGTACGGATCAACGATTATAATAACGTGACCTTTCGCGTCATCGCCTGTCGAACTAAGTTCAGCACCGTTGGCAGTGATCACAGCAGCTCCAACAACGATGACACTCGTACTTGTGACTCGGCAACTCATAAAACTGACGTGGACGAATCTTTTCCTCGCCTCGAACAAAACACGCTTTTATTACGAGTCTCCGGAACAGAACACTGCGATTTGTTCCAGCAAACTATTGTTGCAAACTACTGTGTTTGTCACTGAGGTTTCTTGGAGACTGTGGACCAGTTGTGGGAAAAATTTCTCATTCATGGATCGTATCCGAGACTTATATTATAAATTTTATTACGTCAGATTGTAGGTACGCAAATGAAAAAGCTTTAATTAATTCTAAATTAATCTTGAGCATAACAAAGTGACTGTGAAGTGAGTAGCACCTGATCAGCCGCATGAGGTGTAGACTTTGTAAAAACTATTTCTGCAATGCTAACCCACGATAATCTCTTCAAAAGCCAAAACGGAAAGGTTGGCAGTCTTCTTACATAAGCTCAGGCAGCGGGCTGGGTAGTGGGTATCTCTGCGTACACTGGCATGCCGCGTCAGCCGCTCTCCGCCAAATTTATTTAATCCGTCAAAGCGGAGACGCGGATATGTTTATTTTCAATTTGCGACTGCGACAACTAAACGCCAGGAAAAATAACGCGGCAAAAAGTAGCCTGTTTACCTAAATAAGTTAGTTTTATGATCAAAAGAGCTTTGAGACGTCCAATTAGCGCGAGCCGCCATCCGCTACCTATCTGTACTAAGTCAATCTTGCGAAAACGCTGCGATTTGGGTACACAAGATTTTGTATAATTATTTAGAAACATCTCATTTAAGTAAAATTATATAAACGATGTCCTCGATATGTATATTCTTTCTTAGGAAGTTACATGCCAAACGTGTGCGGTCAGGGGACCCCCGTTAGGAATGAAGTTCCTCACGGCTCATAGAAAAAATCACTAAGAGAAAAAGAAAGTCATATGGAAGCATATAACGTAAAAATCTTACTTGACATTACATTTTCTTCCGAATCACACCTTCCGCAAGCTGCGTTAAGGAACTTCGTTCCAAAAACACGCCACTGACTTTGTGTAAAAGTTTAAATTTTTTTTTAACTTTCTATATTATTATGACCCACAACTCATTGCACACATACAAATCTTTTTTATAAAAAAAAAACACAACTGACTTCCAAAAAATAACTTAAACTTCGGAAGCCGGTATGTCTGGTTTTGTTTCTTCATTTTGTGACGCCAACTTCCCAAATTAAAATAATTATTAGGTATTTTTATTTTGGAAGTCGGTTGTGTTTTTTTAACCGACTTCAAAAAAGGAGTTTCTGTTTCTTAATTTTGTGACGAAATTACAGTAATTTTTAGGGATTTTTATTGTGGAAGTCGGCTGTGTTTTTTTAAGCTACTTCAAAAAAGGAGGTTCTGTATTCGACTCATATGTAAGTATGCGTATGTTTTTATGTCCGCGATTTTCTCAAAAACTACTGATCCGTTTTGGATGAAGTTTTCTTTATTTAAATGCATATATTTTAAGGAAGGTTTAAGTATTTATTACATTAGGATCTGATGAAGATCTTCGGAGATAGATAATGGAACTCTTCAATAAATAATAGCAAATGACTCGTAATTACTGCGATCGTATGTCTGTGTATTGTTTACATAATTTCATGGGGAACCACTACTAAAAAGAGAAAAATAAAAAGCTTTTTTACAAAAAATTGAACCGACTTCCAAAAAAAAATACAAAAAACTTATAAAATAAATTTAATTTTGGAAGTCGGTTTTCCTGGTTTTTTGTCTTCGTGTTTTGTCACCGACTTTCAAAAAAAATTAAAATAGTTTGCAAAAAAGTTCTTTTTGAAAAAAAAAAACATTTTGATTATATATAACTAAAACTGAGTAGTTGAATGATAAGGTATCTATAGGAATGACGATTTGCCCATGACTCAATCTACAAATTGGTGTTGTTTGCCATATAGGAGCGTTCTGTGCTTTCGTAGTCCAAACCCAGCCCATACATAATTATAGAGAAAAAAACAAAATGCATAAAATTCACATTACCCAACGTAATACAAGTGAACACTAGTGTGTCAATAAAGTGTGAAGAGTTGAAACCCGAGGATTCCACAGTGTTCTTAGGTTTAACCATGGATGCGCAGCTTCAGTGGAGCTCCCATATAGATAAACTGTCCAAAAAACTTAGCTCTGCAGCATACGCCGTAAGGAAAATTCGTGGTTTAACTGATTTAGAGACAGCTCGTTTAGTATACTTTAGTTATTTTCATAGTGTGATGTCGTACGGCATTCTGTTGTGGAGAAATAACGCCGATATTCAGACAATTTTTGTTTTACAGAAAAGGGCTATTCGTGCAATTTATAAATTAAGTCCCAGACACTCCCTCAGAGACAAATTTAAAGAGATTAATATTATGACTATTCCCTCTCAATATATTTATGAGAATCTCATGTATGCACATAAAAATATTAATCTGTTTAAAAGATACAGTGATATCCATAGCATAAATACTAGGAACAAACACAAATTTATTGTACCTAAAACCAAGCTCAAGAAAAAAATAGGTGGTTCGTTTAGATGCCAATGTATACGTTTCTATAATGAACTTCCTAGCCAAATTCAAGAACTAAGCATAAATAAATTTAAATCATTTATTATTTATTTAATTAATGACTTTCTTGAGGACAACAAGGCGTGGGATTGAGCTGCTTCAATGATATACATGAGCCATTGTTTTCATATATACTACTTACTGGTGAAATTTTTTTATATATTTTTTTAATATTCGCTTTTGACATGAATACTTGTATAGTATTACATTATATTTTTAATTTTTTTTTATCGACATTTTTATTTTTTTTATTTTTTTGACTTGAATACTTTGTTAAGTATTATATTTATTTTTTTGATTGACATATTATTATTACTATTTTGTTTGACACGAATATTTACTTTGCAAAGTATTATATATTTTTTTTTGATTACTTAATCATTGTAAGTGTGAGGACTATGTGGGTTATTATTATTATTTTCTCCTCCTTTTTATAGTAATTTTCAACGTTGTCTGACAGTTTGAGTACTTGTGCGGCCTACCCAAATGTCTTTTCTTTGGTATAGTTCGTCATGTCATTGAGCTCCTTAGTGGTTTTTAAGTTGAGCTATTCGACTATTGACAAATGCTTGCACTGACTGGACAGGTCCACTCAAATATGTTTGGTTCTTTCTTCAAAAGACCACTACAGACACTAAGCTGCATGGTCCTCATATAGAATAATGTGAATGCGAGAACTATGTATGTCGTTATATTCATGTAGATTTTATGATTGTCTGGCAGTTTGAGTATTTTTGCGGCCTACTCAAATGTCCTTACTTAGGTATTGTTCGTCGGTTCGTTGAGCTCCTCAAAGTTCTGAGTTGAGCTTCGCGATGACTGACAAATGCTTGCACTGTCTGGACAGGTCCACTCGAAATCGTGTGTTGCTTTCTTCAAAAGCTCATCCCAGACATAAACGTACATGGTTCTCATATGATTTAACCAGTACACATTGTATAAATTTGAACATTTTAAAAGAGACTTTGACCTCTGAGTTTGTTTCGGTGTTTCTTCTCAGGGTAGTCAGTTAGGAAACACCGGCCTCATCTAGCTTAAACTGACAAAAAACGTTGACGTGTAAAAGTGTTCCTTGTAACCTATTTACTGAATAAACATCATTTATCATTTTATCATTATATATTTACCTACCTTGCTGGGAAAAGTTATCCCTGAATTGATAACCTTAATAAAATAAAATTTGCACATAATTACATTATTTATGCATTATACATTTATTTTATTTTTTATTTATTTATTTAGTACACATACAATTATTTTTACAGGTAAACCCAATGTAATAAAAGTAGTCCTATAATGATAATTGACCAGTCCCAAGCAGTGGCTCAGGGTACCGGCACAAGTTACTTCGAAGACAATACACTAATTGTCACCCTCTGGAATTCCGACAAAGAGCAGGAAAAAATATCCAAACGCTGAGAGATACTATTTATAATAGTAACCGCCCGACACACAGGTGCAAACTTTAATACGTTTGTACGGGCTACCGGAGTTTTAAACAGACTATCCCTCGGTCCCAACCGTAGCTTACTGTTTGGAACGAGCAATCCCAACGATTCCAAAATTTGCGGATTGTTAAGCATCCCACGAAAAACCATAAAAACATATTTCGCCAGAGCAAGATTACGCCTTACTTCCAACTTATAGTACCCAACCATCCCTATTTAATTACAAAGAGAGTTGGGTGCATAAGTGGGTAAAACGGGTAGACGCCAAATTGCCTCATGTATAGGTACCGTGTAAACTTGTTCTGCATCTTCTCCACCATCTGAGAATATTTAGTTTCATAAGGATTCCAGATGATAGCACTAGTTTCCAAGTTGCTTCGGACCAACGCGTTATAAAGTGATTTCACTGCTGCCATGTTAGTGAAGTCACGGGTTTCTCGCATGACAAACCCAAGATTTTTGAAGGCCTTTTTACACACATGCACGACATGAGCTCGAAATGACAGATCCTCAGAAAAGGTGACCCCAAGATCTCGCACCGACCCCACCCGCGGTATCACGTGACCGCTGATACTATATTCGTGACGTCGGGGTACCACGGCCCGCGTGTAAGACATTACATTACATTTTGTCACATTGAAGTGCAACTTGGTATAATTGGTGTAATAGGGTGAACATGAATGAACTGTACACATCTCAGGCTTGCCTAAACTGGGAAATCAGTGAGTCAAATTCTTCAATACTACTCCAATGACTGTAAGCGTGTAACAAGTGTGATGGTGGAATAGGCCTAATTCCTTTTTTGACAGCACGGTTGGTGCAGTGGTTGAGCGTTCGGCTGCTGCGCTGCGTGTCGCGGGTTCGATTCCCGCACGGAACAAATATTTGTATGGCCTACAGATAGTTGTTCCGGGTCTGGGTGTCTTGTGTATGTGAATTATACATGTTTGTAAACGCACCAGCGATACAGGAGTAATTCCTAGTGTGGGGCAATGTTTTTTTAAAGAAAAAAAAAATCCTAGCGGGAGTCTGGGTCTCGCTGTGCCCTCCGCTGTAACTCGCCCTAATTATCTGTCATAATAAAATTTAAGTTGAAAGTAGTATTTAGGGTACTCAACATTTTTGTTTTTAAATAAATAAATTGAAAATAGAAATTGATACTCGTATATCCATAAATAAATTGAAAATCATCAAATTTGGTTAACAATTTTGACAAAGATATCGCCGAAGAACATACAAAAAAAAACCATTCAGTCGAATTGAGAACCTCCTCTTTTGTTTTAAAGTCGGTTATAAACGGATGTCCTACCACTTCATTATATGGGTTAACATTGCAAAAAAGAACTTAATACCATTTCCTTTGTACTGTTCAAGCTACTCAAAATACACATAACAATTAAATGGGAACATAGCTCTCAGCGCAACCACTTGCTATTTCCATAAGAAAATATATTCTCTTTGTCATTCATTTATACTTCATAAAGCAGAACACAATTTCTCAACAACTTGAGCAGAAATGGAAACAAAAAACTCGCCGGAGCCGGCACATAAATAACTCGACACAATTCACAACTACTTAGTTATGTGGCGAGCCAACACATTAATAAAATGTTCATTGCTGCTCATAAACGACGAGCGGTTTTGGCACAGGTTGGAGGTCCGCGATGAATTATGAATGGCCGGGATTACCTCACGTCAGCGTGACGTCACGCCACATACAGCATCGCTAATATGCCTGTTTAGTCCACTAACCGAAAGGAATATGTTAGGAATTAATCTAGCAAATTTCTAGGTTTCAAGCAAGCTCGGGAACATGCATTATGGAGCTGAAACCAGGTCACTGATGTTAACATTATATTTTAATAAGTTGTTGGCCATTAGGGTGATAACGGTCCTAGTTTCACGTATTCGAAAGTAATAATGTCATTAATTAGGCCCGTAACGAAGTCTCCAATATCAAACCAGAATCAATCCATATCCGATCACAAAATAAATATGGCTGTAGTGTTCTCAGCTTAGCACCAATAAAGCTGACACGATAAGTCTTAACTCACTAGAATTACTAAAGTTTCTCCTAATTGTGTTTTCTGGAACATTGGGAATTAGGACTACTTTTAATCGTTCGTTAGGCAGGTTGTTTTTCAGGCTAACTTAGTATACGTAGTGCTAATTTATTTAGGACCTAATCCATTTTGTTTGTGAATGGTGTTCCAATTCGGAACTTTTTGAGTTAAAAGGTATTCCATTTTATCAACGCTTTTGTTTGTATTGCTTGAATTTAAATCAATGAATTTGCCTAGGCTTTTTCCAACAAGTGAATATCAGAATTTTACATGGAGGGACAAGGTGGACCAATGGAGGGACAAGGTGGACCAATGGAGGGACAAGGTGGACCAATGGAGGGACAAGGTGGACCAATGAATTAAAAGGGAGTCGCGGGCATCGCATAGGACCGGTCGTTGTGGTGCCACTTAGGGAGCCCATGTCCAGCAGTAGACGGCTTTTTTTTGAAATGATGATGATGATGACATGCAGGGACTGCTTATGTGACTTTCACAACCCAGTCACTGCAAGTCTGGTTGTCAGACACAAATGTAATAGAAGGACCGACTTCGGCAAGCGTTGCCTTATCTTGAAGACCGATCCATGTAGTTGTTATTACTTAACCACGTGCGCGAGCTTGAATTATAATCGGGTATTTTTTTTTTTTGGGTTTCGTATCCGAAAGGTCCAAACGGAGCCCTATTGCTGTCATTCACGTGTCCGTCTGTCCGTCGTCTGTCACACAGGTTTTACAGCCAAACTGTTGGAGCTACAGTCTTCAAATTTTCACAGTATAGGCATCTTGTTATCCCAAAGCCATAAAAATAGTCAAAAATACATTTGGTACGGAATCCGAAATGTGGGAAGTCCGACACGCACTTGGCCGGGTCTTTTATTAGAAGTTTAGACTCTTATGAGTATCACGTGAGAAACTGTTCTCGGTGTCAATTGAAGCTTTAATATTAGATATCACACTCTGGAATAGCTTGTCGATTTAACAAAATACTTACGAACTAACAAGACTTGGCGAGCAATAATACCTAGCGAGGTCATTTTATTTGTCAGGAGCGACACAACACAGTGGTCCTTTGCCAAGATTCGTTAGCGGAACATGTCTCGGAGTACCTCCTTAATTTTGTAGCTCATTTTTATGTTGACGATATTTTGAAATAGAGAGACCATTCTAGTAAGTAGTGTCATGGTAGTTGTACTAAACATTTCATAGTTGTTTGTTGGTTGGTCATCAAATTAAATGCGACACAATGATACAGTAGCAGTCAGAACGTTTTAGTTTAGTTTATTATTCCGCCGTCGTCAGCGAAAACCTAATAATATCGAAAATAATTAGAGAAAGCACAAACTTAACCGAGGGAGCAGTCATAAGCAGAAGGTTTACTCACCTCTATTTGAATCTCTTGCTCCTTTTACAAACATAATATGACTAAACTTGTACGTATGTGTCACGTGTCTGACTGACTGATGGAATACTGCGAGATGGGAGAAAACGACTGATAACGACTTGGTACAAAAAAAATAATATGTATGACTTAAAATATATCTTCCAAAGGATTTCACGAACGATAAAAAAAAACAGTACCCTACTTCCTTAGTCTGCGTCTGGGAATGAATTTAGTTTTCAACGTAATTAAGCATTGAAAACTAAATCAATTACCTAACTGTCCAGACCGTTTTTTCCTACCTTTTACTTTAGAAATTAGTGCAGACTGCTTTTTCTGAGTTTTTTGTTACGTTACTGAAGACTACGTCATGTTTGAGTAAAACGGTGCGATGTAGCTGGAGGCAGCGACAATTGTTACATGTGCGCCATCCACCACCGGCTCGCGACGCCGGCCCGCTCGGCCGCGCGATAACAAGCGTAATTGGATAATGAAGTCGACGCCATGAATATTGTATTAGTGACCCTCGCTCACGGCAAAGTTTCGTCTATTCAATAATTTATTTATTTAGCTGTTCCCGCCACTAAACTCGGAGATAGAGGTGAAACGTGTATGTATAGTTGATGAACTGAGTTATTAATGTGTTGTTTAAAATTATTTTGTTTACGTAGGTATTGTGTCACGGCGTAATGTATTCTCAGAAGTTGGAATATTTTACAGTGCTTAGAAATTCGATGACTAAGCGCTAATTTAATAAATGAAACTGAACGCCACGTACAATTTCTACTTTATTTTAATTTGAGCCTTTTTTAACTGAAAGCGTTTGTACTAAGTATAAATTAAACTTATACTGAGCAATCGCCTCCCATGAGAGTTGCCAATCACTATGCAGGTGGTGCATTATGATAATGTCGTCACCGTCATGGAGTGCGGGGCGGGGGCGGAGGGCGAGGGGCGCTCGCACATAATTGATAGCGTAAACAACTACATCATGTAGATATCGCACAGATTACTGGGCGCGGGTTATTGGGCCGTGACGTCACTCAAACACATTGTAGGCGTGATTGCTAAACAACCTAGTATTGCCTGATATTATGCTGTACATGATTGTGACCCTTTGTCACAATTATGTTTGTTTAGTTACTAATTGTAATGTTTCGTGAAGATAAACTCTAATATCCTTATTTCTTTAGTGATGCTAAGATGCTTAAGCAATAGCTACAGTTTGTATTTTCCTAAGTGCCTTATTCCAATTTAATTGAGTTTTCTTCTTGCATGCAATATCTCTAGTACACGGGACCTCAGTAGTTAGGTACTATATGCCTCCTTACTGCCATATGGTCTTGCACACAATACGTTCATAGGCTTGCCAACAAATAAATTAACTGAATGATTGTGAAATATTCGCGCCAAAATGGCCGAACAGATGGAAGGATAGGGATTTTTCCTGGGTTCATCATCATCTTCCTGCCCTTATCCCATGTTACTTGGGGTGGCCTAACGCGTTTTTTCTTCCATTCTGTCCTGTCAGCCTTCACGCTATCACTAACTACCTTTTTTTTCATATCGCTCCTCATAAAATCCATCCATCTTTCTTTGGCCTCCCTCTCCCTCTCCATCCATTCACATAAATAAAATAAAAAAGTCTTTAATTTCTTGAGAGAAGTAACAAAATAGTTAAACTTAATACTAATTATTACACTATGGAGTTGCCCAAGCGTGTAAATAGCCGTGGGTCTCTGCGGAAGTAGGACAGTAAAGTACGACCAAGCACTTAGAGGGAATGCTGGCCCAAAATTGCCTATATTTGTCTGTATAACTTCAAGTTAGGAGTGGTCGGCAGCAGTCGGCGAATGTGGCCCTACTCTAAGCTATCAAGAACAAGCGTTACCTGACTTTCCTGGCTGTTCACGCTGGACGACGACGAGTGGCCACTCGTTTCTTCACACCAACACTCCTGATTATGCTTGTTCAGTAGTTAACGGACGCGGTAAATATGGGTTATTTATTATTCCCGGAGGATCCCCAACGTTTACGGGATTTACTCGGGATTTTAGCGTATTTGCGGGGACGTTATTATTTTTAAGACAGTAGTCTGCGGTGAGATGCGCGCTGTGCCTCGCGGCGTTAGAAACACACAACTGACGTCAAACTGACGTGACGTCGATTGTTTCATTTTAAATTGTCTATAGCTCGTAAAGCCGGCCACTCACGTCTGTCTGACAAATTAAAGCGAGCCACACACGCGACGTGATACCAACCCCACCCAACTTGCAGAGTGGCGGCAACTCGCCACACCATGCTCCCCGCCTTGAAAGGTCCAGGAGCTTTCAAAAGCTGCTAATCTATGCGGAGCGAGTGAGGTTCAAGAAGCGGTGATGATATGTAAGCATTAACTTGTTGAAGAGCTTTGAGGGAAATCCAAGCAGCAGTCCGAAACACCATCGCATTGATATAATGCTCGGGAAAAATAATTATCAGTGTCCTAAGAATGAATTGCGGTTCGACTTGACTATGGTAAGTCGAATAAACTAAATTACAACTATGTAATGGCGTACCATTGGAACGTATAATATGAACCCTAAACTAAATTAAACTAAATTATGTAGTAATAATAATCTATTGAGTTGGCAAAGGATACAACTTAGTGACAGGACGTTTATACGTGCCTGACGCGGTTTTTATTGAAGCGACTCGAATTACACCATCCGATCCCGGAAAAACTGCCTCTATGATACCTAATGGCCAAGTCAATGGAGGTACGTTATCTTGACCCAAGAGAACGACAGTACCTATCTCTATAGGGCGATCGGGAGTGCACCACTTCTGGCGAACTTGCAGCGTGTGCAAGTACTCAATTCGCCATTTATTCCAGTAGGATAACACAAGTTGATCCAAGAGCCTTTTGCGGTTGCTGACAAAAATAGACCATCTATGGGGAGATGAGTGGATCCACGAGAGAGCTATGGTGGAGTCCGAGAAAGCGTGGACACCTGTAATAGGTACACGAGCGGAAAGTTTTTCCTTGACTACGCGAACGAGTTTAGATAGAAGTAAAGCGGCGACAAGTTCTAATCGAGCTAGCGTTGTTATTTTAGCGGGGGAGACTTTGGACTTTGCACATAAGAGTCGGACAGTGATATCACCAGTAGGGTTGGTAATGTGTAAATAAATACAACAGCCATAACCAGTAAAGCTGGCGTCGCAAAAGGCTACGATGTTCACTACAGCTTCTCTAAAGACGCCAATGTGGCGAGGAACCTTTAGAGAAGAGAGTGAAGGAAAATCGCGCGTAAAAGCGGCAAACCGATTTGTGATAGATTCCGGTGGAACCTCATCCCATCCTACTTTAGCTAACCAAAGTTCCTTGATTAATACCTTCGCGTACAGCACAACGGGTCCTACAAGGCCCAGTACGTCGAACAAGCGGGCAACTAGCGATAGAATCGCGCGCTTCGTGCATTTATCATCCACGGCGATTGTTGTCAAAGAAAAATAATCATCAGCGGGTTCCCAGGTTAATCCAAGGATTTTGAAATTATGGACATCATTATCCATGCCAGAAAAATTAACTGGTAAGCGGTGAGACTCTGGGAGAATCTCTAATAAAGCGGGTGAATTGGTAGCCCATTTGACTAAGTCAAAGGAACCTACCTTCATTAAATCAATCAAATCGCGGGATAGACGCATAGCTGTCTGTTCGTCCGAAACAGAGTAGACATAGTCGTCCATGTAAAACTGAGTTTCTACCAATTTAGAAGCCTCAGGAAAGCGGTCGCTTTGCTCACACGCCAAGTTACGCAATGTGCGCATCGCTAAATAAGGACTAGGTTTTAGTCCGAAGGGAACGCGGTTAAAATGAAAGGTGCGAATAGGCTCACCTTTGCTAAAACGATACAAGATTCGTAAATATTTGCGGTGGTGCTCTCTTACACCGATACGTAAGAACATTTGTTTTATATCCGCTGTCATCGCGACAGGGAATGTACGAAAATCAAGTAATAACAAAAACAAGTCTGCTTGCAAATTAGGTCCGACATGCAAAATGTCATTGAGCGACAACCTCGAGTGAGTCATATAATCCGCGATAGTTTTATTATTATTCTCGCGTAGGGTCACCAACGCAAACTTACGCTCAAGCGCAAGTGAGCGCCCAGGGGCGTAACCGTGCGAGCTACCTAGCCCGCCGGGTGAGCGCGCAAAAGGCAGATCGACAAAGTATCTGCCGTCTTCAAATAAGACTGAAGAATTAAAATTATTTTCACACTCTAATTCGTGCGGACCAATAACGGAACGCGGCGCGGCGCGGCGCGGCGCGGCGGTGGCGGCGGGTGGAATTTCCTCTAGCTCAAAAAACTTATATAAATTTGACTCGACTTCAATGTCGGCCTGCGCGGTAAACGAAGATGCAATGTGTGTCACATCACTACTACAACAATCAATATCACCCATAAGTACATAACCGAAGCTAGTCAGTACAGCAGGGGGTGCGCGGGTACCTGTTTCGACCCTGTCTCCCAGGTAAATAAAGGGGAACAATTGTGCTCCAAGCACGAGATCTACCGTGCCCGGCACGTTCCAAAGCGGATCAGCGAGCTGCAAGTTACTTAAGTATGACATGTTATCATTGTTATGTAATCTAATTAATTTCGCGGGAAGTCTATCTGTAATACAATCAACAACTAACGCTTGTATCGAAAACTTCGTATGAGGGTCAAACCGAGATTCTATGTTGAGATGAATAAAACCGTGTATTGGTTTCGATGACATTCCAACACCTTGTAAAAATGAATTGCGTAATTTAATTATGGGTAAGTTCAAACGTTTACAACAGTCCACAGTAATTAAATTATTTTGCGATCCGTTATCTAGTAGGCACCGAACCACCTCCTTATCTCTGATGTCGCTATAGTATGCATATAACTGCGCGGTCGCTAGCAAAATGGTTGACCCAGTTTTAACAGCTGTAGTGAGCGAAACAGATGTATCCTTAGTAGGCGCTTGCGGCTCGGGCGATAATGACTCATGTTTTTCTCGGAAATGTAAGAGAGAATGGTGGTTCTTCTTACAAATTTTACAAACGTTACGTGACCTACATTTAACCAAAGAATGGGATAGACTTAAACAGTTTATACAGCCACGTTTTGCTTTTATAAATTCAAAACGTGCAAGCGGTGTTCTAATATTTTTAAACAGCGGGCAATAGAACAGCTGATGTCGTACGTCATCCTTATCGCACAACGTACATTTGCCATTCGAAACCGGTTCATTACGCGATACGAATGACTTAGCGGTATTATTTTTTGTTTGATGATTCGCTGAACTAGACTTAGCGCGCGGTTCCGTGTGTAAATTATTACCGTATGAGCATTGTAGTACCTTAACATATTCTTGCATGAATGTTATAAACTCCGCATAAGAAGGTAATTCTTTTTCACTCACACGTGATTCAAACTGTAAGACAGTTTGCGCGTCAACCTTTCTTAAACCACAGTGTAATAAAACAAAATCCAGTAAGTCTGGAATGTCTAACTGCTTCAAGGCTGCGACGGACGCTGAATATCGTTCCACAAAAGTATTGAGGCTCGCGGCATTTCCGGCGCATTGTTTAATGTCCAGTATATTATTGAGATAATGAATCCCTAAACTACGCTTATCTTGATACCTTTTTACGAGACTGTTCCACATAACGTTGTATGTATCACCTGTAGGAACAATGCCTGCGGTCAGTTTTAAGGCATCATGAGTCAACTTACTGATCAAGTACTGGACACGCTGCGAGTCAACCAGATCGGTATTTAAATGAACATTGCTTCGAAACATTTCATAAAATATGGGCCAATTTTCCGCTTTACCATCAAACGTTGGCAAATCTATGGGCGGTAATTTTATCCGAGTACCCACTTTGTGTTCCGATGTTTCGTTTTTCGAAAGTATGAGATTACGTTTATATTTAATATTAGAATATAAGTCTTCAATAGAATATAGACTCGAATAGTCTGGTGCGGTTTGGTCAATCTCGAATTGCAATTCATTCATTTGTTCTACTATCTCCTCAAATTTGTTATATTGCTCAGTAATTGTTTCTGACTGCGCTAAGAATGTCTCATTTGAACGTGAATCATAGTTCGAGATGTTTCTGGAATCATTATATATGCGATTAACTCGCTCGAAAATCATTTGTTTTTTAGCGGTAAGCTGAGCCAATTTAGCTTCTTGCTTGCGGGACGCCATTTTGGGGCACTAATAAAGTTATGTGCCTACCTACTGTAATGACTTGTACTTAATTTGTACTGAATTTTACTGATGCCTATCCAGGCTCGAAAGGACCATCTAATGGAGATGGTCAGGCGTGATTACGGCCAAACACAAAGGGAGTGCTGGCCCAAAATTGCCTATATTTGTCTGTATAACTTCAAGTTAGGAGTGGTCGGCAGCAGTCGGCGAATGTGGCCCTACTCTAAGCTATCAAGAACAAGCGTTACCTGACTTTCCTGGCTGTTCACGCTGGACGACGACGAGTGGCCACTCGTTTCTTCACACCAACACTCCTGATTATGCTTGTTCAGTAGTTAACGGACGCGGTAAATATGGGTTATTTATTATTCCCGGAGGATCCCCAACGTTTACGGGATTTACTCGGGATTTTAGCGTATTTGCGGGGACGTTATTATTTTTAAGACAGTAGTCTGCGGTGAGATGCGCGCTGTGCCTCGCGGCGTTAGAAACACACAACTGACGTCAAACTGACGTGACGTCGATTGTTTCATTTTAAATTGTCTATAGCTCGTAAAGCCGGCCACTCACGTCTGTCTGACAAATTAAAGCGAGCCACACACGCGACGTGATATTAACCCCACCCAACTTGCAGAGTGGCGGCAACTCGCCACACCACACTACATTTAGTTATAATTTTTAACCGACTTCGAAAAAGGAGGAGGTTATCAATTCGGATGTTTGTATTTTTTTTTTATGTATGTTCGAGCAGAACTCGGTCATATATTGACAGATTTGTAAAAGTCTTTTTTTATTCGAAAGGGGTTTGTTCCGAAATGGTCCCATTTAAATTTCATATAGATTTGATGATCGGTTTCGAAGACAGACAACGGAACTCATCAAAAATTGACAGCAAATCAACCGCGATTGCTGCAATCGAATGACTATGAATTGTTAACACAATTTAATGGAGAATCACAGCTAAAACATGAAAAATAAAAAACTTTTTTACAAGGAAGTCGGTTCCATTTTTTTGTAAAAAAGTTTTTTTTTTTTTTAATAAGTTGGAAAGCTGTGAAATGCAAGTTATCCATACACATAATATATATTCATAATTCATTCCTCCTCTTCACTTGACCATACCAAGATAAGCGGTTCCCTTTCAACTTTTCTGTCACTGGCGCCACTTTTAAACTACCTCTAATGTATTCATTTCTCACTTTATGCATTCTCGTTACTCTACATATCCATCTCAACATTCTCATCTCTGCGACATGCAATCTATTTTCATCCGTTTTTTTCACAGCCCAACATTCTGATCCATACAGTAGGACAGGTCTAATCACGGACTTAAAGATTTTCCCCTTTAACTTGAGGGGCATCCATCGCGTGGGTCGCAACTTGTTCCAGTGACCTGTCGCCATTTCATCCATCCTCCTGTGGATCCTAGATTTTTCCTGGGTACAAAACTAGTAGTTCTATTTAGTCCGAAAGTTTTAATTATTAAAAAAATTGGACACGTATTTTTGCTTTTGAAATTTTGCCGATTTCGCTGATTTATGTGATTTTACAGTTAAAATAATGCATTTCTATAGGATCCGCGGACACCCCGGGTTGTCGAATTGAAAGCCCGACGACAACCCGGGTTGTCAACCGATTCACGCTTTCGTTTTTTCACTGATTCACTTTTTTTTTTTCAAACTCTCAGGTGAGTTTCGGATCCTAAGAGGTTGCCCAACATGAAATAAGTATCATTTTAATTAAGACCGCTTAAATTTCAGGAGTGGGGGCTTGTTACATCACTTCGTGGTGAAAAGTGTCGGTACCACGGCGTGACGTTACGCAAATTTCAAACGCACTGTGTCGTTTTTATTTTTTATCGACGTAACAAAAGAAAAAAATACGTGTCCAACATTATTTGACAATCTAACTCAATGACCAAACAGATTTTTTTAGGAAACTACCCTGCTAGGGGTTGTCACAATAAATGCATTACCTTTGCGTTTCTTGTCACTACATGATCCCAATAAGGATCTACGTTTTCTAACAGCTATCGAAATTATAATGCTACACACATAACTCGCACACATAAACATAAAACACGTACATATCACAATAAACAAGTTCATAAATCGATGTTTGCAGGTAACAGTTATATTGCGTTACCAAAAGTTGTGGTAACATAAACCGGGGTAACGCATAACGTAACTTTCGCGTCGAGATGCATTTAACGAGCGCGAACGTCAAGCACTATCAGTTACGTTACGTATTTCATGCTGTGCTTAAAACTGATGCATTTGCTGATGTCACACAACAAGGAGATGACAGAAGATTAATCATTGAAATAAGATTTGTGAACTAACTTATTATATAAATACAGACACAGAGCTTATTATATAAATACAAAACTATAGATTCCTAAATCGCCTTTCTTCGATAATTATCTCTCCAGATATTCACAGAACATCTGCCCAGAGACAGCGGATAAATTCGAAACAGAGTTACCGCGCCCCTAGGCACTCAGGCAACTGAAGAAACAGGGGTAGGTTTTAGTCAGTAAAAGTCTGACACGCTCCACGCAGAGCGGGAGAAGTCATTGGACGATTTACCAGATCCACAAAAAAAAAAGTCACAGAACATGTCACCTCTAACGCAACCGTCTCCGACGTATTTATTTCTGGTCAAAGAAATAGGTAATATGGCTGACGGAAACACATTAGCGTTGCTTCACATGACAGTTGTTCTTAGTAGCAAGTATACAAGAAGCCACTCTCTTAACCAGCGAGATTGGCAAACGAGAGTTTCCAGGATAACAAAATATTACGGAAAGGAGGTTGAATGCAAAAAGTAGTTCTTGTTCGTTACCACCCAGTGACTGGGTGGTCAGATAGGCAGTCACTCCATGTAAAATACTCGTATTCAACAGCATCCAGTTATACTGGAAGCTGAACCTAATGTAATTATTGGGAAAAGGCAAATTTTCTTCTTTTTTTTAATAAGATATGTTGCCCCACACTAGGAATTACTCCTGTATCGTGGGTGCGTTCACAAACTTTTAAACTCACATACACAAGACACCCAGACCCGGAACAACTATCTGTAGAAGTATGTCGCAAAGTAATTCATTAAATAAATTTATGCGGTATTTTGGAAGTAGCCTTCTATAATCTGTTTGCCATATTCCAGTGCATATGATAATTAGGCAGCTATTCCCGGCAGGTACATAAACTCATCGCAGCCTCCGGCCTCATCTGTGCGTCGTCGTCGAGAGCCCGCTGTGCTCGTTACAAGCACTACTCGCAGGATGATTCCAAAAAGACGGATTTGGTTATAATTATGATATTTAACGTTTTTAAGGATACTTGGGAGGTTTGGATGGGATAATGGCGTCCCTAAATAAAACTAACAACATAAAACTTATATTTTCCATACCTACACCGCAAAGTCGACCAAAACAAAAGCACACCCGTATGTACCATCCTTTTCTCAAAGCCATTCAAGACATTTTGCAGACGTTGTGCATAAAACTAGAAGCCTGAATTTCCAGTGAGCAGAGGGTCACCCCAAATTACATACAATTTAGACTTGTAGTTTAGGAACTATTGCAAGTAAATGTTAATTTTGTCACTGACACACTCTCACTGTAGACAAACATTCCGAATATAATTTGTGTTTGGCCTATAAAGCAAGGAAAAACTAAATAATACCGCAATTTCAGTTCTAGTTAAGAAGAAACAAAGAAAGAAGTTTATTTCGTGTCTCGCACAGAAAAACACACAAAAATGTTACATGGCATGACATATACATCAAATGATAATAATGATAAAATAAATAACACAGCGCTGGTATTGCTGTAGGATTACAAAGTTACAACTCTTCGACACTTACAACATAAATAAATAGGTACACAGATTGGTAAGTTGTGGACATAGGTAACAATCGCACACGGAAATAGAATGTGCATACAACAAAATCTACCTAATATTAGGGCTTTGAGCGCTTTATTTAGGTTTGTGTAATTTCGCCCGCTGCCGATATCAATTAAGACTATTTAAAATAGTACATTATTCTTATTTGGTTATGTTGCTGTGCGATGGTCAAGTAATTCTATTCATTAATGCAATAAAGACTTATCTAATATTGATACGGTCACTACAAAATGTTGTTAGTTAACTAATTAGGAAACAATGTATGAAAAAGTTGTTGGATGTATGTTCCTAAAGATAGATACTGAATAACTTAAACAATTTGGTTTTACATTAGAATTCATAGCCTTTTGAGGTACTTGGCATTATATTATACATGATGTATAATAATTGCAAATCGTTCATGTTTTACGTTTTTCTAACTCCTCCGCTGCAATCAACAACCGGATACCCAACCAAGCGGATCTTCATGATGGATCCTAAACAGGTACTGGCACGGGTGCGTTAATCTTCTCAGACTCTCAGAGGATCTCAACATCCACATAGCAACTCTACTGGGGGTCCATAACACAGTCTTCCAAGCAGAGCGCTTGGGAATTTCCCTGGCATCCGCAGCCATCCTAGCTAGGGACGTTAAGGACCACTCGGTACGTGTACTCTCGGACAGCATGGCAGTCCTGCAAGCGCTAAACAGCCACACAGTTAACTCTGGGCTGATATATACGAGTGTCACCAACGCCTAAATCAGGTGGGTAAACACAACAAAACATTCAATGAATCAAAGGACACAGCGATTCCCGTGGCAACGATGCAGCGGACGAACTCGCTAGAAGGGGGTCGAGCATGAAAGCGATGGGACCTGAACCTATTATGCCTCTCCTCTTTGAGTACTTACGCAATCTGGTAAGGAAACGCACCAAAGATCAACACATCAAGCTATGGGCTGACCATAGCGAGTATAGGCAGGCCTAGGAGGCACTTCCCTCCATTAATGACAGCTTCACAAAGCAAGCCCTACGACTGACCAAAATTCAGCTGCGGAATGTCACGACCGTTACAACTGCCCACGGCCGGTCTTTTAATAAGCACCTCTCTGTCATAGGAGCCACAGACAGCCCACTCTGCAGAGCCTGCATGGAGGAGGACGAAACAGCAGGTCATCTGCTACTAAGCTGCCCAGTAGTCACTACATACAGGGCAAATCTCTTCGGACACCCAAGTAGCCTATGCGACATAGTCAGTAACACCAGGGCACTGCTGGCCTTTCTTGAGGAGCTGGGGTGGATTGAATGCCTGTACGCAAAATACACGCCTTGAGCGTGGAGTTGCGGAAACCAGCCCGACATACATACATACATACATACTCCTCCGCTGTTCTTTTAACACCACTCTATTTTTAAAACAAAAAAAAATCATTCTGTGAACTTTTGAACTGTTTAAAGAACAGGTAGACAACTATTATCATCATCATAAAATTTAACTCGAAATAGATATTCGCGCGACTCAGAAGACCGGCAAATACTGTAATATTCTTAACCTAAGCTATAGAAAGAAAAAAGCTAACTTGAGAAAACGCTATTTAATTTAAAATATTGAAGTGAGGCTGGTCGGAGGCGGAAGGCACGCCACCACTAGACTAAACCAATAGAGTGTGGCGAATCAATCGGAATCACTCCAGACAGACTACAATTTCATTACAAACGTTAGGTATAAGTAAGCGCTCAGATGTGCGGTACAAACATAAGTTATTTTCTCGTTTTAAATTCACAATATTGAAGTTAATGGGGTGAGATGACGTGTCTTGGCTTTTGCGCGGTCGTAAAGCTAGCGTAAAACTATGAATCACAATTCAATTTAATTATTAAGAGTAACGACAAATTGTTTGTGGTTTTTGTACCAGTGCAGTACAAGTGTCAGTTTGTAGAAAGTACCGATATTGTTCTCTTTAAATCGTCAGAATTACTATATACTACTTTACTTCTTATTGATATTGCACTGGTACCGAAATTTTACTGTAGACATTAATAACGTAGTGTCTAGTTTAGAAATTCTCATTATATTTGGTATTAGTAAGCATCTATTCCACTGAATGTCTGAGACATGAGGGATTAATTATGTGTTGGGGATGCGTACATTGCGATCGGTAATTCGTTCGCTAGACGTTTCTATTACATCCTATTACTTTAATACCTTTTAGTGGTGTTTCATTGAATGATTTTTTCTTACATGCTAAAATAAAATCAATCTACGGGAGATTTCCACAATAAGGTCATTTGATTCCAGAACGTTAAACACAAAGTACAGTCATACGTCTAACATTTTTTTCTAGATCAGCGCAAAATAGGTTACCCATAAACTTAGGAGACGGCGGCGGCGCGGAGGTGGCGCGCGGAATTTTTGTTCCTTTCAGCGCGTTATCTCGCCGTAGGCCAGTAGGGTAGCCTCGCAGACGTACGGAGTCCCACAGACGTAAGAACACGACGCGAACACGGCCTTATCTCTTTGTTGTCTTATTATTTATGTACACACGCGACGTCTTAGCAACCAGATACCACAGATTACACGCGGAGAGAAATGTGGACTTCTTACATTAGGAGACGTCGCACACATACAAATGAAGATTAAACGAGCCTCGAAGGATATTCGTTATTTGAAAATATCACTTAAAATTCAGCGTTACTTATGTGTGCGTGCCCCAAATAAAGAATATAAGAAATCGAGTACCTACATACGTACCTACCTGCGTTTTCTGTAATACTTTCCTCACAAAAGTTTCAATCGTCTCACGTTAAGGAGATTGTGTTTGTTCTGGGACCGCAAATCGTATGCTTCACTTGTAAGAGAAAATATTGAGAGAATCAGCGTTTTGTTCCACATGTTGTAACGTCAGCTCAATGGAAAGGTATTACAATGTCATGGGGAGCAATATCTCAAATGAAATTGTTTAAACTGCTCGTTTGCTCGCTTCAGTTTATATTACTCAGATATTTGCTGACTATGTAACGAGTAATAATTTTACTTTGTAGAATTGGCTGAGTATAATAATTACCACTCTCTTAAAGAACATTAACTGTCTTGTAATTTTGTAGTAGGCGTTCAATTTTTGGACGTGATAACGTCTAATAAATCGATGAACGCCGGCTGCATGCACGAAAAGGTGTCCCGTTATGCTCATTGTACGCATGCGCCGCATCTATATTTCATCAATGTTTTGTTATGACGTTGTCACGTTAAACTATCGTCCGTAAACCAACTTTACAGACAACCAATTTTTTGAAAGAAATTTAGACGTCGTCACTAACATGAACATAAAACAGTACACTACTGGTTGCAGGCTTCTCAATTCCTCGCAATTTAACTTAATCCTCTAATTAAATAGGATAGATGTTGCGATTTGATTTACAACATTAAGTACCTATGGAACCGCATTTCCCCTTTAAACTGGGACGTCGTAACAATCTTTCGACATTCTATGTATTTAATGACTTATAAATGAAAAAAAAAATTAGAAGTCAAACACAAAGTCCTACTCCTAAATTCCCATAAACTAATTTCTGTTTAAAGCTCCTAAGTGTTGTGCACACTGCGCCGCCTGCGCTCTCGAGAGGCGCGGCATGTAGCGCGCGGTTGTCCACTCAGCTTAATATTTTCCTGGGCAAGCCTTTGCGATGTCTCAAGTCGGCGCCTCCTTCAAGCCTGTCCACCCAGTGATGTGGTTCAGAGGATCCACTCTTTGTAACGTATGAGAACAACACTGCTGACCATATCCCGTACTTTCATCTACATGCGGTTTGTTTGTATGCGTTGCTTGAATGCTGCACAAAATGCTCCTTGGTGACAACTTGACGATAATAAACTGTTATATTAAACTCGATTGGTCTGTGATTCTAAAATGCTGGTCTTTCGAACTATAAGTATCCATTTTGTGTGTCACAATAAAAGTAAATAATATTATGATAGTTTCGTTCCAATAGGAAAATATGGCCATCTTCACTTCCTGACTGCACGCTTTTTAGCAATATTTTTGTATGATGGCCATTCAAATTATTTAACTTGTTATCCTGCTTTGTAGACCGTGAAGTGCCCTAGACCATAGCATATTTTATGTTTGAAAAATTATTAAGCGAATTGGAAACTTTTTGTTTTTGATGTTTTGACATAGCAAACATTATTTTTATTGATTTTTGTTAGACTCCTCTTTTTATTTATTTATAAAAACAATAAAATGTACAAATGTAATTTCCAATCTACTATAGCGGACTTATGCTTGCTTCCGTATTCCTAGATTTCTACCAGTCGACCTTTTTTTCGACCACAAATTCCTTAATAGTGGTCCTTCTGTCCGTCACGACTTCTCCTCGTAAGCCCAGATCAAAGCTCTCGTCTTGACAGCATCTAAATCTAGCTAGACGTGTACCTAGATGTGTATCTACCTACACAAGTACACTGTAATAAATTACGGAACACGCGATCAACGTACATCTACATCTGATTATTTGATTAATGTTACGGACAAAGTAAAACTGTCGCTGATAACAGATTGCTACAGTATGTCAATAGTAAAAACAGTTAGTTATTTCATAACAATTTTTAACACAAAACCTCTTACTTGAACTTTTAGTTCAGATACAATAAAATGATCAGTTGTAACTAATCGTCGGACCAATGATGTCTTTAAATGAAAAAGGAAAATAAAATAAAATGTAAACTACTGAAAGTATTAAAATAACTTCCCCATGTATATAACTTTAATTTCGGAAGTCGGTGTCAAATAACTAAGAAGTAAAATACAAACACCGACTTCCGAAATTAAAGTTATTTTTTATTTTTTAGTGTATTTTTTTTTTTTTTTGTAAGTCGGTTGTTTTGTTTTGTAAAAAAGTTTTTTTGTAAATTTTCGTTGATTTATATTGGACTTAAATCTCTAAGCAAACAGAAAAAAATCCGGAATATGAGTCATTATTTGGTGTCGGCGCAACATGTCTTTTTCTTCCATGCTCCTCTATTAGTCGTCATTTCTGTAGTCATCCCCTTTTTACCCATATCCTCTTTCACACAGTCCAACCATCGTTTCTTTGGCCTTCTTTTACTGTTATAGCCATCCACATCCATACACAAGACTTTCCTCACGACATTTTCTTCATTCCTCCGCATCACATGCCCATACCACGACAACCGATTTCCACACCACTTTTCAGTCAGCGGCGCCACTTTCAGACTTCCTCTTATATACTCATTCCTAACTCTATCCATGCGGGTAACACTAACACACATCGCTCTTTGCATTCTCATCTCAGCTACATGCAATTGCTTTTCATTCATCCCTTTTGTGTCCCAACATTCTGAACCATACAAGACAGCAGGTCTAACCATTGTTTTATAAATTTTCCCCTTAAGTTTAAGGGGAATGCGGGAGTCACAGATAGTCCCGGTGACCTGCCGCCATCCATCCAGTGTTGATTCTGTGCTAAACAGTCCGATCTATTTCGCCATCGCTTTGCACGTGTGAACCAGGATACCGAAAATCGGAGCAGACTAGGAGAAGCACGCCATCTTGCACTAGCTTCAGAACTGGAGAGACCGCTGAAATCGCAAGACATGTATTCAGTTTTGGTTCTGCTGATTTTCAAGCCAACTTTCTACAGCTTCTGTTGCCATTTCTCCAATCTGCTCTGGATCTCAGGTCCATCTTCACCGACCAGAACAATGTCGTTGGCAAACAGCATGCACCAGCGTGTCTCCTCCTGTATTTCCGACGTGAGAGCGTCCATAATATAATCAACAGGAAGAGGCAAGGACTTAAAACCGACCCTTGATGCAAGCCTACAGCCACACTGAACTCATCGGTGTTACCAGCAGCCGACTGGACGTAGGTACTGCATTGTCTGTACATAGCATGAATCAACTCAACATACTTCCCAGGCAAACCTTTCTCTTTCAAGGCCCACCACAACACGTCCCGAGGTAACCTATCATACGCTTTCTCAAGATCAAGGAATACCATGTGCAAGTTCTTGTGCATATATCGGTACTTCTCGCACAATTGACGGTGAGCAAAGGTGGTGTCCATTGCCCAAAACATAAACACAAACCCAAACTGGTTTGGGGTAATCTTATTCTCCTCTCGCAATCTTTTCTCTATCACTTTCTCCCATTCTTTCATACTATGTGACATGAGCTTTATCCCTCGATAGTTGTTGCAGTCCTGTACATCCCCTTTATTCTTGAAAATGGGCACTAGCGAACTATTGCATCACTCTTGTGGGATCACTTCTTCTTACAACAACTTATTGAATAATAAATTCAGCCAAATACATTCATCCTCTTTTAAACACATCCATACTATATTACTAGTATGTCATGAGGGCCCATGGCCTTTTTATTTTTTCATACATTGAACTGCCTTTCTTACTTCATCCATGCTAATTTTTCTCACTAAACCCATATTTACTTGTACCTCTTTGAGCACACCATTCCATTCATTCTCTTCGTTCATCAAATTTTCAAAATAAACCTTACAACACCCTTTCTCCTTCTCCTTTCTCTTACTTTTGTAATCCGGTAGTGCTCCTAGACCAATCACGCGCCACCTAAAAAAAAACACTATTAATAGTTGTAAGTAGGTATTGACCCACATCGCAACATGTCGGCTGGTTGTCAGTTTGTCACACAAAGGAAAAGTTACGGAAAAGGATTATGGAATCGCGTCGCTCATTAGTGACCTAGCTTCCTGCTTATATATAGTTAGTTCAACAGATTTGTGCTCAAAATCTGATAGTGTGCCCGACAAGAGAAACAATGAGTTGGTGCCGCCAGATGTTATTAAAACAATAAGTTTATCTACCAATTAATAGGTAAATTAAAAGCTTTTCTCAGATCGTACTACAGAAAAAGTAGGTTTTCAACTACTATAGAATTGTATCACCATTATCATTTTAGACAAACATTAAGCCGAAAAAATACTTCTCCGAAAAGTGTCACCACAACAACCGGTCCAGCGTTTCTCGCTTCCATGGGAATGTAACGAATAATTATGCAGCCTTTTTGAATGCCGACACAAATCCTTTTCCTTAATTATAAAACTTGAAACTTACAACCATGACATACTCGTGGGTACAATCAACACAGATTGATCATGACCACACTTAACGCTCACCCCACAACCACCTCTTCCAGGTTCCTGCTCAATTACCCGATGAGGCTCATCTAATGTATAGTAGCCAAAGTTGTGTGCAGTCAAAAACAGCCGCCCGCATGCACGCGTCAAACAGTCGGTGCTCTGCAAACACGCGCCCGGCCGGGCCGCACAAACAAAGCAGATACTAGAGGTGAGACGTACTAGGTAAAATGCGTACTGAGTGTTAGAAGTACTACGTACGTACTACTTATTCCAAAAACTAGGTCCACGAGTATTTAGGCGTCTTCAATTAATTGACGTTTCCATAGCTAGCGAGTCTTCGTAACATCGAAATGGAGTAATGGAGTATTTTCTGTTTATGGATTGTTAACGTACTCGTATAATAGACTACGCGTTGGTTTTCGTATCTTTTCTACATTTTATAACACTTAAAATTAAATCATAATCAACCTTTTATTCCTTACGGGCTTGTAACTGTCAGCTTATTTTATAAACATGTTAATATATAAATAGAAACATAGATTTTTTTTTTGTGATAGGTACCTTTCCTGTTACGTATTGCGACGTACTGATTTAACAAACAAATATTGCTGAACTTTTTCACAGAATATTGTTTTGCATGAACAAACGCTTGCACGCTGCTTATAATAAAGTAATAGTTATTCTTTTGGTATGGGCATTAGGTTTAGAAACGCAAAACAAGTAAATCGAATCGCAAACTTCGTGTGCCGAACCAAACGTCTCCGTTAGTGACCAAGCTTGTGAGTCACAAGTCGCAACATTCGTTATAGACGCGAGTATGGTGTCAAACGCCATACGCTTAAATACTCGATACGCCTTTTTGTAGTGCGCACGGAATAGGTGTCCAGCGTCCAGCCAAAAACCTATTCCAGTATATACGTCTCACCTCTAGCAGATACGCTGTAGTACAGTACAGCCGCTATTTACCAATGCTAGGAATTGGAGGTTTTGTTTTTAATTCGAAGACTGGTTACTAAGTTAGCTAAGGTTTTTTTAAAGAAAAAGAAGCAAGTTGTAGTCGTCCATACGGGTCCGGCTAGACCAGGCTAGTCTGTTTGTAACTGCAGAACACATAACAGTGTGATGGTATACTTTCAACTCTATATTATGATGATGTTTTGAGGTAAAGCAGTAACGGCAGCAACCTTAACAGTTGTACCGATAGGAAAACTTTCGTAGGACGACATGATTTACGTTTATATAAACGTAAATCATGTCGCCAATGTAAGTGCAAAATTTAAAGACAGTCGCTTCTAAAAGTTTTCCTTGCCTGCCCTAAAATCCACATGGTAAAGCAATACTACATAGTTTACTGCAAACCATCTTACGTAGAGAGTAAATAAACCAAGCAACAAAAAGGAATAAATTCCAAACCCCGTCTTTGAACTCCCGTTAGTTCGTACTTAGTCCCAAAACATAGGCGTGTGTGTCGACTCGAGCAAGTACTCGGCAAGTATCGGGTGGCACAGAGGCTGCTCAAGGGGTGATTGTCTAACACTAAGTAAGATTACGTTAATTTGACACGGACTTAATCGCAGCGGAACTTGGGAACGAGCTCGGGATCACATAGATGAGACGTGCAAGTTATAACACGTCAAACTATGCGAAACTGTTCTAAATATCAGTTCCATTCGGTTGGCGCTCGCGGTCTACTCCCGTCGAACAGAAACGACCTGTGGCAGCTGATCGACGGACTGCGGAATGGCAATCACGCCGCCGCGGTGTTATTACTGTGAGGTGTAAGTCGTGACATCACCGGCTCATCCAGCGCTTGTGGTGCGGCGGCGCGTCTGCGGCGACACCGTCCGTCCACGACGAACTGTGCTTTAAAGCGCTTTGAAGCGAACACTGTCGCCGGAACATTCTCAACTTCACCCCACAACATTGCATCTGCATTCGTATCAGTTCCAACCCCTTTACAATAAGGTTAGTTTTTGATTGCGTTGAGAGCATGTTTTGTGTGGTGTAACTTAACTCATTACGTAGTAGGCAGAACTATGTCCCCCGAGCGCGTTTCCCCTCGGAATCGTTGAGACAGAAAATCAATGGTGGTGCCGATAGTCCTGTTTTAATGTCGCATTGTTATAGGTTCGATTCAGTGAACACAAATTGTTATAAGTGTTCGATTGAAAAAGATAAAGAAATAATGGTCTTTATCTTACAAAAAAAGTTCCTTTGGCGGCGAATTATTCATCAATGGTGTGATAAAATCATGTGTATTATCTCATAACTACTACTTCTGACATACTCTTGATATTAGATTTGTAGTGGAACTACGTAACCAAAAAAAAAAAAATGTAACCGATACTAAAAAGTCAAAGTAAAAGCATTTATTTCACTTTTGAATTGTCAAGGAGTCGGGCAGTCTGAAAGATGAAGCGTAACGTACACAACGTAGGTCTCTATGGAGACGAATGTGCAAGAAATTCCATGGTCACTCTTTAAAATCATTGTAGGTACATATTATATATTACAAAAATCTCAATTTAAAAGTAATGAACACGTAATCCGTGTATAACAATATTCTGTGACGTAATGGCTTCATCTCGTCGGTCGTGGTCCTCTGAGTCTAACATGATCAACCCAAAGCCCACAAGTGTCACCGCTGACACATTGCACTGTTCGAGTAACGCATTACTGCATTAAAAGTAATTAATAACATTAGGGTTGACACCCCATGCAGTCTGCGCCTCGTGGGGTATTCACTGATTAAGTACATAAATGACCCTTCGGAAATATGGCGCTGTTACAATTCATAAAGTTTAAGTCTTGGACTTACTGCGCGACATTCAGTGCTAAAAGAATGTTCTGGAAATTGCTGCAATTAAATATTGTAACAAACTAAAAGTCAGTCAGTAACGATAAAAAAAATCGACCAGTTGCGTGTCGGACTTCGCACATTTAGGGTTCCGTACCAAATGAAGGAATATCAAAGAAAAAAAAATTATCAATACATTGATATTTGTATACGTAGTAATAAACATTATCACCAAATTTTAAGTTCATAGGCTAATGGGAAGTAAAAATTCTTCGAAACAAAATTTTGTGACAGACGATGGATAGACAGGGCTCCATTTGTACCCTTCGCGTAAGGAACCCTAAAAATCTTTTCGATGTGTATCACTTAGTTCGCATCCTCTAGGTACTTATTACAATGCAGCTAATAGTGATTTGAACAAAAAAATGCTCGGGTGACAGTTAAAATCAGCCGTACTAAGTGCATTGAGAATATAATTTTATTGGTAATTTGCCTTTAATAACTTCCTTAATAATTCTTCAAGGATCAAGTATAACTTTTTATTGTTCATTTCGACAGTCTCGCGTCAACGATTACTCTCGCACAACTGAAATAATTACCCTCAATAATGAGCACCATTATTACTTCTATGCTGAGGCGGAGGCCAGGAGGCCCCAATCGTCGTCCGCTGACATTTTCATATAAATCGAAATGATCGCAGCGCCTCACCGAGACGATCTGACGCCGATTTTTATTCGATTCCGATACAATATTGCTGAAATGCTTTTTTATTGGCGGTATTAAATGTTATCTGGACTCATTGAGGTCGAATTATAGGCACGTAGCACACCTTGAAAATCGTGTGTGCCTCTCTTAACATTACTGATATCGTGAAACCTGTCTGCAAAATTCTTTTGAATCTCAGGTTTCTGCTCCCTTTTAAAATGTTTTTGTGGTGCTCGTAAGGTCGCACCACTCGTTATCGCGGTGCGTGGGCGGCGGCGCTCGCACTGACGCGCCATCGTTAGCTCTAATGCGATAGCGACGAAAACAATCCCTCTCACCCTTCGCTCATAAAGCTGTTTCATCGTCGTATAAATATAACATGTGCAGCGACGTATTAACAATATTTATGACGTGTTTTTAGTGATGAAAAAGAAATGTTACTGTATTTTTTATTTCGCCCCGATTTGTAATAGCAAAAAGAAAAGCCGGTGGAGGAATTGCAATTTTTAGCACCATTGGGATAAATTTTCGTCACATGTAAAATTAAAGTCTTGTAACATGCTTGTAACATAATTGTAATAGGAGCATTATTCTTCTGTAAAACAAAATTAGAGGAATAAAAAACAAAAACAAATTATATATTAGTGCCCTTATTTGTTGCGATTTCAACTACATTGTTGATACTATTTAGAAACTTATAAAATACTTGACTAATTAAAATGAAAACAAAAACTCCATACTAATTAAAACTTTTAAAATAAGCGTCAAAAATTCGTCCGCATCGCTGTCGACTGGAAGTGTGCCCAAAGGACTGGCAGTATTGCCACATTGTATGGCAATGCTTAACCTCTAGCCGAGGTAAAAGCAAGCCCTTAGGTCACGCGAAGTGTCAACAAAGCGGTTCGATAGATCTTTAAATACAACTACAAGACTACTACTTTATATTATTAATTTTATTTAATCAGACTCGTTTCACAACATAAATGAGAAACTTTCGCTCACAGATTCACACAGACTGTTTGATATCATCTTAAGCCCAAGAAGATTTTGAGACAATAACCCTATTTTTTTTAAACTGTAGCACATTCTACCAAAAAGTAACAAAATATCGACAAATGCTGTATGAAATCACACGGGCCATCATAAGCCGCGTGTCACGCTCGGCCGCGCGTCCCCGGCGTCCTCCCGGGTGACCGCGATGCCTGCTATCACACTATCATTGTATCAGGATACTTACACAGTGACATCGAGAACAGACGACATTCGTAATTAGGTACAGTTATTTATAGCTAAAGTCAAAAGGTAGGTTGCCGATCGCAGAGATTGCCGAGCTTGCTCGCCACTGCCACGTCTCAATAATATGTATAAGTTTTTAAGCATCACAATTCCTAATCCCTAATGGTAAGTAACAATACCCAAGCTTATTGTTACAGAACTCAAATATCTATGAGCAAACAAATATAATGCTCTAGGAATTAAAAGCAAACATTTCATTGTATCAGCTGCGTGGCATCTCACGCAATTGTAATAGCTAAACAAGGGGAATACAATAGTATTGTGCAAAAGATTTCCTAGCCATGACCTTTTAATCTCAAAGGGGGTATACTTTTTTGATTAAAAGTAAATACTATTAAAAAAGTAGATACTTTACTTATATCACACTTATCTCGTGCTCACATTTTTAATAGCACAGTCACCAGTCTCTCGGTAATTTAAATTCCTTATTTCGTCATGGTTCTGGTGTTTATATCTAGAGTAACCTCCAGTAAGTTGTCCATCCTACCCGGCCGTGGGTCCCCCAGACTGCGCCACCACGAGCAGCTGACTCATGACTCATCGACGCGGCGCTGTCGCTTTTTTGCGATAATTATCTGAACGATGACGCCATTGTTCGAATGCACCAAGTAGCCCACTTCATCACACGCTGCAAGTCACTACCGCCACAATACTAATGAGGGCAGAAGCTCCAATTGTTAATGTGATAAGTTTTACAGACTATTATTCTAAATCCTGGAATATTCAAAACATGGGGAAGTGCCATTCACTGGCATAAGCGAAGTATCACGCAATATTGTACCACATTTTCATCAGTTGACAAATAGGTATATTTTTCAACTAATAAAACCAATCTTGATCTGTTCAAAGTCCTTTTTAGGTCTTCGCACTTGATGGATAACCAATGGAACCTTTAAGCCTTAGATGTCCGTTCATCTGTCTGTCAGCAGGTCTCATGATTCGTTATAGGTTCGGTTTTTTTTTTAAATGTTATGACAATAATACTTGTTCTTATTTCGCGTAATCTAATGCCAGTGTAAACCAGAACCTATTTTTATAATTTCTATATCCTTTTTTCTACGAACTCTGCTTTAAATTAATTGTCAACGGGCCTTCTGCCTTAGGTATAGTCTGCCTCCGATCGAGTCACGTCGCCGCTTGTCGGAGCGGTGCACGTACGGCACGCGAGACAGGTGATTCTTATTGAACATGTAATCTGGCTGTACGAGTACTGCGCACTTGAATACTACTCCTCGGCTTTGTCACTCACGCCGCGAGTTAGTGATACAACTCGGTTGGAGGTTCGTTTGTTCCTGTTTACTGTGGAAAACTCTGCGAAGTATTTAAAAAGTCGATAGCCTTAGTAGTACCTGAAATGATAGACTATCAGTATTCCAACATTGACAGTCAGTTTGTCATTTCGGGACGAAACTAATTAAGGAACCTTTATAGTGCATTATTAAGGTTTTTAGTTTTCTTATATGTAACTCAAAAAAATGGTTAGGCTAACTGCAAAATCGTTTTAATGCAATCAAACTGTAATAACGCGTCATCGAATTGATCTCGGTTTTAGAAAGTTTCACGTCATTTTTAGTCAAAATAACGATGTTTCTTTTCAACCGTTAATTAATCAAATCAAGGCAATTAGCACTGTCGTCCATTGCGGATGTATTTTAAACGCGAGACTTCTCCTTCTGACTACGAATTTTTTATTTAAATATATGTATGAAAATAAATAAAAATATAACAGCAACAGATTAATACAAAACAATTCCGGAAATAAGAGCATCCAACGACATTTAAATTGAACAAAAGATTTTCTTTTAAAATTCTCCGCGAGCTCACAGATGTACATAAAGGTTGTATTTCTTCAGATACTCGTAACATAAACGGAGATCTATCAAAGTCTCTGACTTTACAGAATCTCTTTGTTCTGTTAACGTAATTGCATCCAAATGAGTCCGGTGAGATGAGTCGAGCAGACGAACACCCGTCCGATCTGTTTGTGCGCCGTTTGTTTAACTTTCTACTAAATAAAACGAAAAATTTGGATCTTTAGGGGTGCGATGTCGGGGGTAAGGGGGCGATTGTTTCATTTTCTCTGATTGAACCACCAATATTGTATTTCTGACAACAATTTCGAGTATTCTCGGTAATGATGCTCGCTTTGACACCAAACGATCGAGCGGAATACTTCAGCTTGTTACTGAATTAAGCCTCTCTTTTAAAAAAGAAATAGCTTTCAGCAACATTTGCTTTCGTTTTCCTTTCTCTTAGTGATTTTCGTGACAGTAGTTACCCATCGGAAGTATTATTATAGCTAGTCAGACGCAATTAAATACACGGAATGCTATCTACAATCAGCCATGCAGTCGTCGTGCACTGATGCGTGACGTCACTACTGCACGTGACCGGATGCACACTCGCGTGCGCTGCTTCCCCTCACTCTCACTATTTATTATTTCGATTTTAATACTAATAGGGTTGAAGACTTACAATTACTTTATCATATTTTACCTTCGGTTAAAACAATCATGTCAAAATAATTGTTAGCTAAACGTAAATATGCATGGAAATTATGGTTGTAGGTATATATTGCAGGTCGAAATGAGGGTATTTGAGAAAGCACATATTTGCTAACCTCATATTGACAAAAATCAGTAATAACAGCGGCTTAGCGGCGAAAAACCGCAATATGAGAGATAGCTCTCATCTCACATACAACACAGCATTTATTACGTTCGGCGAAATATCTATGTGTATTCTGTACTTTTTGTGATTACCGCGAGTGCGTCTCGGTGCGTTTGTGAAGGCGCTATTAATCTAAGTCAAATTATTTTATTTAATAAATCACGCCACGAAGCTACGAAGCTATCGTGCTACGGTGCTACGGCGTAGCGCGTTTGAAGTTTTCTTTTAATTCAGTATTGACATGTTTTATTTTGAAATGGACGGCTCGAATAGCAAATAGTATTGTTTTGATGACAGTGGCGGCTGCAATAACTTGGTTGCCTTGTAAAAACGATTTTGCAATTCTTTTTATTTTTTTCGCAAAAGTTTAATTCATTTTGCTGGCACTGATTTGTTATACGTTAACAAAAGCCAACAAATAAATAATAATGAATGCTTACGAATACCCATTCAGTATTCGATAGGTGAAAATAATCTATCACAAAACTAAAAAAAGACTTTAGTATTTTTATCATAACGTTGTTTATTTCTAAATAATATACTACAAAACAAGCTAAACTAATTCAAGAACTTTCATACAACAAAAAAGAAATATGTTTTATTCTGTTTTCTGTTATAATTCATCAAATTGTTCGCTTGAGCTACGACAGTATCGTTGAGAAAGTATTCAAACATTTTATTGATACAACTTTGTGTTTAACTTTGTTGTTTCAAAACAGAATAAGTTAGTTTTTAATAAGATTTGTAGTTCTAAGTGAATAATTACTATACTTGTTGTTTTAAGATAATTGATAATTTTTGTGTATTTTATGTAGGTACGTAGTAATTAACAGCAAAATCTATTGATATTAGTATTAATTTTTAGCAACACTTTGTAGTTCTGTGATAGTCAAACAAGACTGCCACAGACCTTCAAAATGAATTTAAAACAAAGCGTAAGTTCAAAAAGGCGGGCGGCGGCATCATACCTACAAGCTACCTACGTAAATAAGTTAAAACAAATAAAGACAATGATCGAAGACAACCGAGACGTTGTCAGTTAAAAGTTTGAGCAAACCTCCTCTGTGAATGCCAATCAGTTGGGAATAAATCCACCACAAAATAAATCCTCTCTACCATAGCATCCAAACTTTGTGCGAAAGTAATCCTTGCATTTACCATCTTGCAAATAGCCCGAAACGAACGACGAGCCGTTTCGATGACGATGCGATTATTACTGATACGATAGAGATAGCAATACTATCATCATATAAGATTGTGGCGGGAGTGAAAGAGATGGAAGGCGGATACAATAGTAGGAAGTTGTAAAAGTCAATGTTACGCGACCGAGTCCGAGCGGGCACATGTATAAGGGTGGGCTTCCAATGGGCTGTAATGTTAGTTATACCAATGGCAGGTGATTACGTGATTATTGGTCACACGAGTATTGGTAGTTAACCTGTTAAGCCCTGAGAAAGAATATGTATTGTAGTTATAGTCTGTTGAAAATAAATTTACCTATAGTAGAAAGATCATTGAATGAATTGATTAAATTAAAATTAAATTAAATTCATCACGGAATTGCATGATTTGATTCCGCCAAGCCCGTTTCATCTAAGGACCACAAGACGTACGGCGAAGTGCCACCGGTTCATGGTGGACATCCCATCCATACGCACAAAGCGTTTTGAGAAAACATTCATTGCACGTACAGCTAGAGAGTGGAATTCTCTACCGGAGTCTGTGTTTCCTGTAAGATACAACCTGGGAGTCTTTAAGTCAAGAGTGAATAGGTTACTTCTAGGCAAGCGAGCTCCATCTTCGACCACATCATCGCTTACCATCAGGTGAGATAGTGGTCAAACGCGAGCCTATCAAACATAAAAAAAAAAAAGATCATCGTGGGAACACTCAGTATTGTCCAGTTGTTGGTTTGCAAAGTTGGAACCAAGCTTTCTCAAGTTAGCGACAGTTCTAGATTCAGTTTCTATACCATAATCCTCGCAAATATGCAGTCTTTCGTTAAAAAAAAAATATCAGTGAAGCAGTTCTTCGATTTGGTCTGTCCTTATCATTTAAAGTGCTTTCGATGGGCATATTTTTGTTGTTATTTCATTTTATTTTACTTTGCTTGAGTATCGTGTTACGTCGGGGTGGGCGCGCACCCCGACTCGTTTAGCAAACATATCTGTTCTGTGCGGCTCCTGCAAACCGTATTACGTTATTTGTTCTTCATATTTGAGTTGCCAACAACCTTAACATTGTAGAGCAAACCTGCTGTGTTAGCGCTTCTTTTATTCCGTACAATGTTCCTCTGTTTATGTGGGAGTGGGATCACTTGCTGGGATTGCTAAAGCTTTCGTGGGAGATTAACCATTTATTTTGATACGTAGTGTCTTATGTATAGCAGTTGTCCATAATTTCTCTTTTTGGAGTGTGAACGTGCTTAATTTAAATCGAATCGAAATTTATGAATCTACTTTTCAGCAACTATTTGTTGTTTATTTAATACTTTACGCACACAAAACAGAGGTGAACTTAATACCTTTAATGAAAACCTTTGGGTGATGCACAGGCTTGACATAATATTCTTATTCCTCATTTTGACCACTGAAATATGTAGGTACTGCACACGGCCTAAAAGCGGTTTTCAAGTGAGCTGCTATACATCATCATTTTGCACATCCTTTACATCGCGAGGTACGTCTCTTTTAGTCATTCAATTTAGCATACAGTAACCTTGTTGTATCCCACAGGTCCGGCGCGACTGAACCGGGATGCGACAAAGGCAGCAGGGATGTATCCGGCGCGCAATCTTCGCAGCTCGGTCCCCGGGGGCTGGGTACTCTATCGTATGCGTTTACACTTACGGCAATACTTAGCCCATGGGGTTGCAGTTCTAATGAGATTAGGGTCCTAATTAGAAACTACCTGAATAAGATGAAGGGCTATAGCTTAGCACTTGTACTCTAGGTGATTGCATGCACTCGACTCAAGCTCGACACGTCAAATTGACAGTTATCGCTTATCTGCAATAAGCGATAACTGTCAATTTGGAGATGTGTGCAAGAGGAACGGTACTTGGTATCCGAGAGTATGACGGTTAGAAAATACATGGATTCTAAAGATAATGGCTTTGTCTACGCATTCAAATGAAAGTGCGTTAACATATTTGTGTAATTAATGAAAATCGTGTGTACAAGAGAATAGCGTAAGCTATGCATGTGAGCGCGCGTATGGTAATCGTTTCGTCTTCAACAACAACACTCCTCGAATTCTTCCACAGCGACACCGGGACAGACAATTTGCGCCGCATTCATATTCATACCGCCACTCACGCCGCGGTAAGGGCGCGCGCACACGAGCGGCGGTCGCACAAACGAGCGTTTGATGCCGCCCCGGCGCCGCGCGTGTAATTACCGCGCCATAGCTTTGTTCACGTAATTCACTAATAATGGCGATTTTTTACGCGTCCCAAAGTAATTTCCTTTTCTACGGAGGCTTGTTCATTTGTTATTCTTTGTTCCTTTCACAAGGAAGGGTTCAGTATTTACATTTTTTCCTGTTGATGTTGCATTTTACCTGAAGTGAGTTTCAATAGGTGTACAATGGTCAAATTTAAAATTATTACTTCTAAAATGACTCTTTGTGTAGGTATAAAAATTCGTCCTTTTATGCAAATTAAAACACACTTCAGGTATCATCATCGTATATTTTCCGTTCAAATGGGCGGAAAATGAACGTTTATGGAAAACGGCCAAATTGAGTTTCAGGAACTGTCATCATTACTCAACTTGGATTTTTCCTCTCCACTGTTCGGGAACACGAACTTTCTTACTTGGCTGCGAACCGGTTCCACCGCTCCGACATAACCATCTAACTACACAGCGCGGAATCCTCCAACATTTCCATTTCAAATCCAAATCTTTTAGTCTGGAACCGTTTTAAATTCATTCAACACAAACACCAAAGGATGAAGGCGTTCGAAGGAGCTTATGCTAATAACTCATTATAACGCAAAGTGTGCGCGAAAACTTAAAACTCCATCACTAGTAGTTTCACAACTAAGTAGGGTTTTGTGAAGTCGCGGGAACATTCGCAAAGGAAGTGTGTCGCGGGACGCGGGACGCGAGTCCCGGAATGATGAAAGCCTTATTGTAAGCCTTCCTAGCTTTGCTGCTTTATTTCGTGACACTAATTTTGGCACTTAATTTAACTTGATTGAAAAGCAGCAGCTGTGTTGTTGTAGCCTGGTTTTAATCCCTAATTGACTCTTGGTGCTTTTTACTTTACTCACAGACTGTCTTTGAGTAACATCAATTGTTAAAATAATCAAATAAATAGTATTACACTTATTTCTAATAATTCAAAGTGTGTAAGTACTTGCTGTAGAGTTGTTTCTACACAAACATATGATATTCCTGGCTCGTATTAAACGAGCGCGCCTACTCCGACGCATCTCCATATTTAATGAGGCTCACGTTAAATATGTGGAATATGGAAGTTACGAACAAAAACTTGTAACAAACAATATGGCGCAGTTCCATTAGCATAATATATCTCTTATTAATAATCCCGGAAAGCATCTCGCATCGATTAACGCTCGCGGGATGTTCCCGGTCCCGGGCGGTCCTGGGGCACGCGTGCAGCATTACCTGAGTCAACATGTGCAGAAGGTTAACTACAAACTATGAGAATAAATAAGTTTTTAGCTGTTATACCGAAACTTCTTTTCTTAAGAATGGCATTAAATAAACAACAATTTACTATCTGCTATATGCAATGAGATTTATGTTTGTAGATGAGTGAGCAACCAATGAAAAGTTTGCTATCTGTAGAATATGGAGATACTTATTGTCATCAATCATAATCATAACATTCTTTTTTTTTTAAATAAGAAGAACTTATAGATGTAACTGGTAATACAGCAATGCCAAAGAGTCGTAATTTTCGTAAGAGTTCTTCAGCGCATATAATAGGAATGGGTCTACTTCCAGTTTTTATTCAGTAAGTCCATTACATTAGCGCGTACAATGCGCGGTCACAATGAGCGCGCGAGGACAAAGCGGCGCGAGTGCACCCCACCGCCGCACCGCGCCGGGACGACACTCCGGAATTTAATACTTTTAAAATTGTTACGCCCGTCCCTACACTCATTATGATTTTGCATTTTGTGGGAATTCTGTCGAAAATGAAGTGTTCGTCAGATTGTGAAGCGACGAAAATGAATATTTGATTCATGTATCGGATTTATAATGCAATGTCACGATTAAATATTCCGTTTAATGTTTCATGCAGAATCGAGAAATCGCATCAGTCGTTTTGTGAAGGTGAAATAATAATTGTATTAAGAGGATATATTTTGAACTAACACTTATTCGTATTAATAAATAAAAACTGATTAATTGGGCGAAGACAGAATATAATTACATTTTGCTGATTATTTATGTATATATTTTAACATAATTATTTATTTATTTATTATTTATTTATTTATTTATTTATATTTTATTTCAGGTATTAACCCATAGCAACATTACATACTTAAAATTAAATTATTAAAATTAAATTAAATTTCATTATTAAAAATAAATATTAAATAAAATTAAAAAAAAAAGTAAAAAAAAACGAAAAAAAAAAAAAAAAGTAAAGCAAAAAAAAAAAAAGTAATAAAAAAAAAAAAAAGTAATATAATTATTATGTCTCTGTGGACTATTTGGGGAATTTATTTGATTCTTTTCAAGTAATTACGTAACGATGTCTGAAAGTTTAAGCACTTTTGCGGCCTACCCAAATGTCCTATATTTGGCATTGTTCGTCGAGTCGTTGTGCTCCTTAGTAGTTCTAAGTTGAGTTACTCGACTACTGACAAAGGTTTGCACTAACTGAACAGGTCCACTCAAATATGTGTGGTGCTTTCCTCAAAAGCTCGTCTCAGTCAGACATTAACGTACCTACATGGTTCTCATATGATTTGGCCAGTATGTATGGACTTTATAAGAGACTTTGACCTCTTTCTTCAAAAGTTCTACAAATACAGTCATGTGCATGGTCTTTATATAACATAATGATATAAGTTCAGACAGACGGAGCCACTTAGTTTTATACTATGTAGAGATTTACAAAATAAAAATCATTAATCTAAAGCTGCACAAGTTGGTCGCGGTCGGCGGCGGAACTTGCCTCGTTACATTTAATAGTCAGAAAGTCAAGCTTTTATGATTTTACTTAAAAATTTCTCGAGGAAGTGAGAAGTATAAAATAGTGGTGAGAAGTGGGAACCGGACGCGGTCGTTTTTTTTTTTTTTGGAGGGGTGGGAAATCATCCAATGACTTCTCCCGCTCTAGGGTGGAGCGGAAGGGCGTATCAGACTCTTACTGACTAAAACCCACCCCTGTTCCTCCCTGCCCTGAATACCCAGGAGCGAGGTAACTCTTTCGAATGTATCCTCGACCCCCGGGCAGGGATCGGCCATGACGCGCCCCGTTTGCTGACAACTCTTTGAGGCACGCGTGGAACACTACGCGCCGTTGACTCTTGGGCATGGTGCTGATCGGGCGGCGAGTTACCCACTACTCGCTGTCCGCAGGCCCGGGGGACGCGGTCGGTGCGCTCGGCATAGTAGCATACCAAGCATATATATATACAGTTAGCTAAATTCTCGAGTAATATTCTTGTAATGTAACTATTACAGCAGTGAAATAAAACCTGGGTAGGTATTGCACGATAGTGTGCTTTGAAGATTCTATGTTATAATTTTTCTAAGTAGGCTCATGGTAATACCTGAACGTTATAAAGCATAGCGCCTACCATAAGTCATTGAAAATCTTCAATAAACTGCCGACAGAAATAAAAAGTATATTATATACAAGTGGATTTCAGAATAAGCCTCTTGTTGAATTATAAGTTAATACAAAAGTCGAAAGTAACATAATTTTATTGACTTGAAATTTTTTTTTTTTTTTTCTTAATACTGAGATAGTGCAAATATTTATTGAGATAATATTAATCAGACTATAACTACAATACATATTATACTAAACTAATAAATAACTTAATAAATAAAATATGTACAAGAGGCATAAAAAATCCGGTAGTGGTAAAGCTCATTGGGCATCAAAAAATTCGTCCACCTCGCTGTCAATGGGAAAAGTGCCCAGAACGCTGGCAGCATTGCCACGTTGAATGGCAATGCTGATTCGTTGGCCGAAAAAAAGGCCAGCCCTCTGGTCACGTGAAGAGTCGACTAAAAGTTTGCTGATGTCATGGAAAACTCGATGAGCACTCGGACCCCATGGCCCTAGTGTTTCAACCCCAAACGGCTCAAACATATAACTCCCAATAAGGTTGTTATATTTGCGCCGTTTGAGGTTTTCTGCACCTGTAGCAGCCGCCCCAGCACAGCCCGCCGTGCTAAGAAGATGAGATGGCGCAAGGGTGTCGACACATGTTGCATCCCACACCAAAGGCCTACCCATCTTCCAAGGCATTATTGTCATCCCGTCGGGCCTCTTTCCATCGTCACGTGCCAGGCCGTGAGGTTCTAAAACGGCTGACACACCGGCGGTGACAAGAGCCCGACGGATGATGTCGTTAATGCTGGCGTGCCGTGCCATACGACCCGCGCTCCTACTGCAGGATAGGCCATGGTGTCCGAGATGGTCGACTGCTTCACCACATTGGCAGCGATGTGGAGCTCCGCAAGGAGCACCCAGACGCAGACATGTAGCGATCCGGAAGGTGGTGTCACTCAGCATAGTACCTATGTTGGGTGACGGCAGTGCCTGTAGCCAGAGGCCCGACTCCCATTCACCCACAGCCAGCAGGCGGGCACGCTCAGCAGTATTGGTTGACGTATTTAAGAGATTATTCCGTACCAAACTACAGAGCGGCTCGTCCCACTGCCTCTGGGAGAACGGGTTCTCGGGCAACGCCGTGTCCGGGCAAGCCATTTTCCAAGTGTTCATTGCGTCGGTCAAGCACGGCACTTCACAGTTAACCAGTGATGAAGTCAAAATTCTTTTGGTTAACTTTTCAGTGCTGTGGACCGAGGATAGGAACGCCGGTAGGCTTATACTAGAAATTTTGCGGATGCCGAGCCCACCAAAACGAATAGGTAGTGTGGTTTGCAGCCACGCTCGGTCATCCAAGGCCACATTTAAAATGGTTGTAAGAGTGCATCGAATAATTTCATCAATTTTGTCCAGGAGATGTGAATGCTTCCATAAAGGGGAAGAGCGGAGAAAATATATAAAATTTGGTCCAAAACAGCAATATCTAATTAGGGTGAATGCCGAATGTAAATTGATTTTTGTGAGTCTGTCCGAAATATCATTAAAATGATTAATTTTTCCGTCAATGAATGGAGAAAAACTTTCTTCCAAAATAGGGGAACCTAGGAGGTGCAGTGAACTTTTTTCTAAAATTTTGATTTCTGGTGCAATTGTATTGAATTTATGAAGGGTCGATTGTCTTTCGGTATTGTCACAAAGAAAAATTTCACACTTCGAGTGGTTAAGGTCAAGTCCGATGGATTGAAAATGAGTCTTCAGGAATTGAAAGTCTTTTAATACGGTATCGACGTCACCTCCTAATGTTCCATCATCCAAATACCATACGTTAAATTTTGAATTTAGTTGTTGAATGACTGGATTGTTGTCGCACCTATTTTTGCGGCTGGCAATGGTGTCAAACGTGAATCGGAACGTCACCAGATGTTAGGAGGGGCGCGAGGACAGCTCCTTTAAAACACCTCTGAGCACTCTGCTTGGCCCTTTTTCTTCGCCACGCACCGTCATCGAAGCAACACCTCTCCGTGATACTTCATATGGTACAAGTGTAAGAGGTATTTAGTCAGAAATAATGTTGGTAAAACATTATTTCTTGATATTTAATTATTAGTTCAATATTCCAGTGCTATTAGATTGTTTTATTGACATTTGAGTTTCTAGTCGTTTAATTATTTTGTTAAATATGCCAGTGCTATTTGATTATAGATATTAAAAATAAGTTGGGGTACTTCTAATAAAAATGTAACAGTTCATTATTTGATAAATAAATTACATAGCAATTAAAAGGGCCTAATTATAGTTTACATAACATTGTAGCTACCTTCTGATTAAATAAACGCTTCTTATGATTTACTGACCGTTATTTTTCCTTATATCAGAAGTGTTATACGTACCTACTACGCTCACAAATATGCCGCGCAGCCGCAAACGAAAATCAAGAAGGGAGCCATCGACGAGTTCAAGTACGTCTACCTCCAATGGTAGCAACAATAGTGCAAATGACCGAAGGCGCAAAAAGCGACGCCGCCGCCGTAAGGATTCGCAAACCGTGAGTCAGAGTGTTGTATTATCATCAGTGATTCCCGAATTTGACCCGCTTGTAGACAGTGTAGATATGTGGATTAATGTTGTTGAGGCGAATTCACGTGCGTTTGGATGGTCCGATAATATGATTAAGTATCAGGCGCTTCAAAAATTACGTAATACCGCAAAAACTTGGTTAGACGCTTTGCAAAAGAATGAAACCAGGTGGACCACGTGGAAGTGGAAACAATGGCGCGAAACATTGTCAGATACGTTTCAAGTAAGAAGTGATATGTTCAGATCTCTTAAAGAATTAATTGATACAAAACCGTTAGCAAATCAGTCTTTGTACGATTTTTTTTTTTAAACAAAAGTCTAAAATAGATCGCTTGCAGCTAAGTTTTCGAGAACGAGATATAATATCCATTATAGTAGGTTCAATAGGTGACAAGAACATTACTATAGCTGCCGAAGCAGGCAATTTTAGGTACTGTGATGATTTAGCATCCTTTCTACACGGCAAAATCCATTTGCCCGCGGTTAATGAAGTTCCCTCTAAATACGCGTTGCCACCAAAACATTCTTCTCGACCGTTACAATCCGGGCACCAGAATGCATCAAGTAAATCTGACTCCAAATTTGAACCTTCTGTGAAAAATAATAGTGTACCAAATTATACCTGTTACAGATGTGGAGAGGCCGGCCACAGAAGAATTAATTGTACTATCACAGATGATGTGAGGTGTACCTTTTGCAAAAGGGTAGGGCATTTAGAGGTAGCCTGCCTCTCCAAGTCAAAGCTTAAGGTCGAGAAAAATGTTGAAGTGAAAATGATTTCTGATCCAAAATTAAAACAAAAGTTTTATAAATCGGTTTTAATAGACAATGAGGAATGTAATGCATTTTTTGATATGGGTAGTGACTGCTCTTTAATTACGTCTGCGTTAGTAAACCAATTTAAATTGCAACCTTTTCTTTTGAATAAACCTATTAACTTAGTGGGATTTACTAATGATTTATCTGCTACAGTAACCAAGGCTGTCACAGTTAAGTTTAAAGTCGATTCTGTGGAATTAATTATAACGTTGTACATTATTGATGCTCTGTCTGGCTGTGACATTTTGATAGGGAGGAATTTTACTGAAGACAAAAAAATAATGTATGTTCGTGTTGGAGAAACTTTAACTTTTCAATCGGCTCGATCATTGAATGTGTGCAGTATTAAGGTTACTAATAACGTACCACCTGAATACCAATTGGCATTAGATAACATATTATCAAAATACCCTCAATCTTTTGCTCAAGATTTATCTAGTTTAGGAAAAACCTCTTGTGTTGAAATGGAGATACAATTAACATCTGATAAACCTATTTACCAACGGCCGTATAGGATGGCAGAGTCAGAAAGAGCTATCATGCGTGAATTGGTAGATGACCTTTTAAAAAATAGAATTATTCAAAACAGTAGTTCTGCGTATGCTAGCCCAGCTCTTTTAGTTGACAAAGCATCTGGGGCTAAAAGGCTATGCGTAGACTACAGGCAGCTAAATAAAATCACTGTTAAGGAGAAATACCCAATGCCCATGATAGAGGATCTCATTGACAGATTACAGGGGTGTAAATTCTATACTTCACTGGACCTTAAAAGTGGTTATCACCAAATAAGCATTAAATCTGAGGATGTGCACAAAACTGCGTTCATAACAAGTGATGGCCACTTTGAATTTTTGAGAATGCCTTTTGGAGTATGTAATGGGCCAGCGGTTTTTCAAAGACTAATGAATACAGTTTTGGGCAATCTTCGTTTTGGAAGTATAATTTGTTACATGGATGATATTCTCATAGCTACGAAAACCATAGAAGAGAATCTGGAATGCTTAGAAAAGGTTTTAGATATTTTTGTCGAAAATGGGTTGACTATCAATTTAGACAAATGTTTCTTTTTCAAAGACAAAATTACATTTTTAGGCTATGATATTGCCGAAAAAGGCATCAGTCCGAGCTCCCGAAAGCTAGAAGCTATTTCAAACTATCCAATCCCAAAGTCAGTTCATCAAGTAAGACAATTTTTAGGATTAATTAATTATTTTAGGAAATTCATTAAGAATTGTGCGCTTCTCTGTAAACCATTGACTACTTTATTGAAAAAGGGTGCAAACTGGCAATGGGGCCCCCAACAAGATCAGGCTGTAGCACGGCTGAAAGATGTATTGATTGAAAATGCAGTACTCAGCGTTTTTGACCCTAAATTAACCATAAATTTATATACAGATGCCAGTCGGGATGGCATAGGATGTATCTTGACACAGCTAACTAAAAACGGCGAAAAACCCGTGTATTTTTATAATCGTCAGACAAATGATGATGAAAAGAAATATCATTCCTTCGAATTGGAGCTTTTAGCAATTATCACTGCTTTACAAAAATTTAGACATTATTTATTAGGGACGAGCTTTAAAATTACAACCGATTGCAATGCCGTACGACACGCATTGAGTAAGAAAGAGATAATTCCACGAATAAGTAGATGGGTATTGTATACACAGGATTTTACGTTTGAGGTAGTTCACAGGGCCGGGTCGCAGATGCAACACGTTGACGCATTAAGTAGGAACCCTATCGTTACTTTCAACAATGTATCTAATGAGGCAAGAAGTGTAAACACAATTACTGAAGGCGATTGGTTGCTAGCGGTTCAGTTGCAAGACCCTAATATATGTAGTATTAGAGATATATTACAGTCAGGCGAGGCCGAGACGAATAAACATTTATTTAATGTATATGAATTATTAGGAAACAAAGTTTACCGTAGAACTGATTTTGGAAGGCGTTGGTTAGTACCAAAGAAATGTATATGGTATGTAATTCGTGCTAACCATGATGATGTAGGGCATTTCGCAGTTGATAAAACTATTGAAAGGATTAAGTCGAAATATTGGTTCCCTCGTTTAAAGAAAACCGTTTCAAAATATATAAAAAACTGCTTGAACTGTATCTACTACAAAAACATTCACGGTAAAAAACCAGGAAAGTTATACCCTATTCCGAAATTTGCTAGGCCATTCCATACACTTCATGTCGATCACCTTGGTCCATTTGTTAAAACTACACAGCAAAACAGTTACCTGTTAGTTATAGTTGACTCTTTTACCAAATTCGTTTTTATTTCGGCTGTAAAAAACACAAAAAGCAAACTTGTCACAAATGAGTTAAATAAAATATTTAAAGTATTCGGAAATCCAAAACGTCTAGTTTGCGATGCGGGTAGTGCTTTCACATCCAAATTATTCACGACTTATTGCAATAATAAAAATATTAGGCTTCATATCATTGCAACTGCTGTTCCGCGCTCAAATGGCCAAGTGGAGCGCTATAATCAAACAATTTTAGAAGCATTACGTAGTATGAGTGCTGATACTGATAACAATAAGTGGGATCAGCACATAACTAGCATACAACAAGGCATTAATAGCACAATTAATAAAACCACATCTGCCGTGCCAAGTGAGGTATTTTTTGGGTTCAGAATTCGAATGAATAATGACGCGATCACTGATGATAATAATGAGCATTATATTGACGTCACTGCGTTGAGGAATAAGGTCGACGCAAACATAAATAGTAATGCAGAACGACAAAAAGCATCCTTCGACTCTAAAAGAAAAGAGGCCCCTATTTACAAGCTTGGAGATTTAGTGGTACTCAAAATTCCGAGTCACACAAATGATGGTCAAAGCACTAAGCTATTGCCCCTATACAAGGGGCCCTTTCAAGTGACTAACATCTTGGGGCACGATAGATATCAAGTGGCGGATATGAGGGGAGCTGAAAGATCTTCCAAAAAGTACGATGGTATTGCCTGCGTGGAGAATATGAAGCCCTGGATCCGCGTTACTGAAGTACCGGATGTTGTCAAAGATTCATAGGTACATAAAAGTGGCATTAAGGTAATTTTGATAATAATAATAGCATACAGTTTTTGCTTTTCAAACTTCTTAAACATTTGATTTTTTAGATTATTTTTAAACTGACATTTCTGCCTTTATCTTTTATGTGGTCCAATGCATTCGCTTTAAACATGGATGTTTTTATGGTGTTCGGTCTTGGAACCAACAGGCATCCGTTGTGAACGCTGTTGTAGTATACTTGGTGATACACGACTAGATCGATACTAAGTGAACATTGATCTGGTTCAAGCCACATAGTATACGTGGTGATACACAACTAGAGCGATACTAAGTGAACATTGCTCTAGTTCAAGCCACATACAGTAGGAGCATGTTATTGCAATGGCATACCATGCTCTAATCTGTTCGAACACCTTATCTACAGTCCGATGTTAAAGCAGTTCACCTGTGTTGAGGTAATATTCACATAAAACTAATATTGTTCTTTAATGTTTTTCAGCTTCTACATTGGACCAAAACGCTGTTCGAGGACGAACGCGTGAGCAGGATAGCCGGATGTTGTCGCACCTATTTTTGCGGCTGGCAATGGTGTCAAACGTGAATCGGAACGTCACCAGATGTTAGGAGGGGCGCGAGGACAGCTCCTTTAAAACACCTCTGAGCACTCTGCTTGGCCCTTTTTTCTTCGCCACGCACCGTCATCGAAGCAACACCTCTCCGTGATACTTCATATGGTACAAGTGTAAGAGGTATTTAGTCAGAAATAATGTTGGTAAAACATTATTTCTTGATATTTAATTATTAGTTCAATATTCCAGTGCTATTAGATTGTTTTATTGACATTTGAGTTTCTAGTCGTTTAATTATTTTGTTAAATATGCCAGTGCTATTTGATTATAGATATTAAAAATAAGTTGGGGTACTTCTAATAAAAATGTAACAGTTCATTATTTGATAAATAAATTACATAGCAATTAAAAGGGCCTAATTATAGTTTACATAACATTGTAGCTACCTTCTGATTAAATAAACGCTTCTTATGATTTACTGACCGTTATTTTTCCTTATA